>OY998253.1:10362500-10677500 GCA_963922045.1 Persicaria maculosa
AAACCATATAACGCATATAACCTTTATACTATGCGAATTTTAGGTTAAACCTAAAACCCACTTTAATGTCGATTCATTACTGCAATTTGATAATAACTGCAATTCGATCAATATTTCATGAACTTTCAGAATCGATAGACAATCGGCAATTAGGATAGAAACTTGATCTAAATTCAACATTTCATGAATTAGGCAAATCAAGAGACACTACGGCAATCATGCAATACATCAAGATCGACCAAGGAAAATCACATGACAACAAGTCTAAAGTAGTGCCGTTGTCTTTAATTCATGAAACCATAATCCATGAAACCATAATCCATGAAACCATCACACAAACTAACGAATGCAAGTGACGGCAAACAGTAATAGGCAAACTTTTCAATGAAGAATTCAACATTTGAATTCCCCAAATTCAAGACAATAATGACGCACTACTACAATAAAGGCCTAAGGCAGCGGCTATAAACCGCCACAATAGATAGGAAAACCGCTTCCAAAGGCCTATTGTGGCGGTTTTTACCCGCCTCTGTTGCTCGGGTTGCATTAGGTCTATTGTGGCGGTTTTACCGTCTATTGTGGCGGTTTATCATGGAAATTCAAAACCGCCACAATAGGTAGATAAACCATTGCAATAGCCCTATCTAATGTGGAGGTTATTTCAAACCTATTTTGGCGGTTTCTGACCTAATGTGGCGGTTTTTTTATATAATGTGGCGGTTTTCTGATCTAATGTGACAGTTTTGAGAGCTATTGTGGCAGTTTTATGAATTCTACTGCAACAGTTTCAGAACTATTGTGGCAGTTTTTAAATTTTATTTTGATGCGTTTTATAGATTAATTGTAGCAGTTTTTGCTATTTATAGTTTATGAAATTGAGAATAATAATAAAGTACAAAATTTTCATTAATATAAATGAACCACCATATATACACACATATAACAATATTATAATATATCCATTACATCAAAATATATATTCATTAATCCAACAAAACAGTGTATATGTGTATTCATGTATACAAGGTAAACACCTCAGTTCGTCCAGGCATTTAGGCTTGCTTGCCAGCATACAGTTCAGCCAGTATGCAACAAGTGCTCCACAAATCCACAACAGTTCCATCCTAGAGTGGACGAGGCCTTCCAATTTAATTTTATTCGGATGGTCAAGTCGAACGTAGAATGTGGTTCTCTCCAGCCATAAACCGAACACTTTCTAGTTCTAAGTTATCAAATCTTACTTTCTTCAGAGCAACGATTTTCCTATTTTCAAGATCCCGGGCTCTATACACATTACTGTAAGTTCCCTGGCCAATCTACAAAGCAAAGAAAAACCGAACCAAGCCACACAAATCAACACTGGATGGAGAAGTCCAAGAATCAATTAATACGAGGAAAAGATTGATGCATCAACAAGCAATACAATACAGTATACAAAATGTAACAGTTTTTGATACACACTCTCAAGAGATAGACAATGTAAGTTGTAACTTGTAATCCCTAAACCAATCCTTAATGCACCGGCACAAAGCGCCAATTTCAAAAGACTAAGTGGAAAAACTTCTCAAGTTGCTTCAGAGATCTTCTGTTATTGGTGGAGTAACCATTTTTAAGTTTATAAATTGAAATCTTTTATGGTCCAGATACATGTTCTACAAATTACAGAGTACACATGCCTCAAACCTTTTTTTAAATGCTAGAAACATGAATCAATTTGCAAAATGGCAGAAACATATGGAAAATAGCAAATGGAAAATTCAATTTGAAGGAACTGGCAGTGTATATGTTCAATGGGAAATTGAGGATGGCTCACTGGATCAGCTTTAGTATGTTTCTTCAAGAACTATCCATTTAATTGATTAGTCAAGTTTTTTTTTAAAATGTGGCAAAATACTTGCACAAACACATCAAACCAACATGTCTAACGTGAAAGATAAAATTTCGGCAAGCTTTCATGGACAAGAGGCAATAAAAGATCCTTACTTTAGCAAGCTTCTCAAAAGAATCAGCCCGTCGAGGAACCCAACCTTTGATAGCTTCTCCAGCAATAGTAGCAAGCCAAGCTGGCCACCCTCCTGAAACCTGCTCCCCCTCCATTACTTTTGGAATGCCAACAATTGCGGGATGATGAGCAACGACATAGTTCGTCCTCTCTCTCTTCTTCTCTAAATGTTTTTTTGGGAATTTTTTTGGGAATTTTTTTGCGGTATGATCAGGGATCCACAGTTGCATTGGGGGAGGTTATAGTTCCCAGGAAGGATTATTTCAAGTACCTGGGCTCGTACGTTCAGAGTGATGGGGGTATTGATAGAGATATCGAGCATCGAGTTCAGTCTGGGTGGCTAAGATGGAGAAGAGCGTCGGGGGTGAATTTTATAAAGTGGTTGTTAGACCGACCTTGTTGTACGGCTCTGAGTGTTGGCCTATTACTAAAGTGCAAGAACAGAAGCTGTCAGTTGCAGAGATGAGAATGCTGAGATGGATGACGGGGCACACGAGACTCGACAGAATCCGAAATGCTGACATCAGGAGAGAGGCTAGAGTTGCGAGTATTGTGGATAAATTGCGGGAGTCCAGATTACGTTGGTTTGGGCACGTCAGTAGGAGACCTGAGTCGGCTCCGGTTCGTAGGTGTGAAATCTTGAATTTGGGAGAAATCCGTAGGGGGAGAGGTAGACCTAAGAAGAGCTGGTTGGAGGTTATCAGACACGATCTCAATCTGCTGAACCTAACGGAGGATATGACTTCGGACAGAGACCACTGGAGGAGGAGCATTCGAGCTGCTGATGTTTAGTGTCATTTGTTCTGGTTTTGATTTGAGCTGTGTTCTCGTGCCATTGTTTACTTTCTTGCTTCTTCCCTGCGCCTTCCCTTTCCTATTCCCTGCTGTCTCTGGTTCATTCTTTGAGACCTACTACTATATGGTTATTGCCCTATCGTTCTGGGTCTATCGGAAACACTCTCCCGATCTGTTCGGGGTATGAGTGCGTACATCCTGACCCCCCAGACCCCGCTCTAGTGCAGGATTAACTGGGTTGTTGTTGTTGTTGTTGTTTTAGGAAAACGTACAAAAGTATCAATCTTCCATAATACTCTCGATTAATAAATGCTTAAAAACAGATCCTCCAATAAAAAAATAAATCCTTCAATACATGCTTAAAAACAGATCCTCCAATCAAAAACTTGTCATTAAACCCATTAGCTGCATCATGTAATTCCTCACTCTCAACAACTCTATACTTATCCAAAGTTATTGACAAATCAGCCTGAAAATTGACATCCAAATCGTTCTGAGACCCTTTCCCTTCTACTCTCATTTTGACATCCACTCTTTACTTTCATATTCGGCTTTTATTCAATAGACCTCCTTCTAAACACCCTCTCTCTATTCCAGATGTCCACATGATAAGTCTTTATTTTTGAAGTGCATAAATCAAGAATGTGATGAAGTAGAATAAGAAAAGTAGGGTGGGGGAAACACTTTACAGGTGTGTATAAGAAAAGTAGGATATATTTAAAAACATCATATGATGCTTCAAGATAGTTAGAAATAAATAACTCAATGCAATTAAGGATATAGATGCTAGGTTATATAGACGTTGAGAGGAGCTCTAAAATTGAAATGAAGCTTATGGTAAGTTCCTACATGACACCTGTTTTGTTTTACAATCCTATGTTAATTAGAAACACACATCTTCCATAATCTATTATATACTATGCCATTACAATTACAAATGGATGAGCATTCATAATGTTGAAAGGAGTAAAGACAACGCAGTTGCACCAAAAGAGGGGAGAGATCGAAAAGACAACTAGCCAAGCCAAGTAGCCAACAACTCCAAACATACTCAAGCACAGGTTTCTTTTCTCTCTTCAATCTTTAGACCTGGATTCACTTATTTATTGTTTATATTTTTATGAGAGTATAGACATTTCTAATAAGCTTAACTACTGAACAAACATAGAAAACTATTGAAAGAGAGTGAGCACATCAAAAACACAGAAAACTAAGAAAACTAGAACAAACATAATTGAATATATTCACCATCCAAACACCAAATTTCAAATTAAAGCACAAATTCAGTCTGCTACCACCAAACATAATTATCGAATATATTCAAGTCAGTCAAAGCACAAATCCAGTCCACCAATTCGAAGATATTGAAAATCAAACCCCATATATCATCCGAACCACAACAAACTCAATGTAAGGCACTATTAGACATTCAATTCAAAGCTAAAGGTGGACAGACGAGCATGTATACTTACCTGATCAGAATTGAGGTTGAGGATGATTCGAAGTCTTTAAAGCGTCTCCAAGCGGAAGCAGAAGCGGCAATAACCTTCACCAATCGGCAATAACCTTTAGCAAGCCAGAAGCATCTCCAAGCAAAAGCGGATGCAGAGGCGGCTGGTGGTCGGGTATGGTATCGAGTAGAGGGAGATCAGCGATTGAGCGAAAAGGTGAAGTGGTTGTGAGATGGTGCCAAGGGTTAGGGTACTCACAAGGTGCGGCGCAGAGGTGGAGAGCATCGGCGGCGCGAGCAACGATTGAGCGGACGAGAGAGAAGGTGGGTAGCGGAGGGTGAAAACGACATGGATAGAGATGAATGGTGACGACAATGGTGGGCTGCGGCTCGGAGCAGCGAACTCGAAGAAAGAGAGCTGCAGCGAGGAGGGATGCAGCACGACGATGGTGTTTTGCCGGCGAGAGGGCTCTTCGTGGGAGGAACGGTGGATTCACCGTCTAGGGTTTGAGATCCCGGCCTTTTCGCTTTAAACAGAGAACAAATTAGAATATCAAAATATAAAAATATAAAAATATATATAAAAAAAACGCTTCATTAGAAGTATAAACCGCTTCATTAGATGGAGAAAAATGTGTTCTTAAAAAACCGCTTCATTAGGTTAAAAACCGCAACAATAGGGTATTTAAAACCGCCACAATAGGTACTATAATGATACATGATTAAAACCGCCACAATAGATTAAACTGTTGCAAGAACCGCTTCAATAGATCAAGCACCGCAAGAAAGTGTAACAATAGGTCTTAATTGTAGTAGTGACGGCACAATGAGACTTTACATGAATTGCGAATGCAAATCCAATCGATTCGGGAACGACTTTACCCCAATCGAGCCGTAAATCATCAATTTAACGGTGAATTGAAGAAATTTAAATCCGCTCTGATACCAATTGTAAGATTTCCATTTGATTTCGATCATGAAATCAATCAAACCAGGATCTATATTTCAAACAATTCAAAACGTAGCCGAAGACTAGCCTTGATCCATGAGCGTCTTCGCAGCTGAACAAGCGAACTTTGATCGATTTCTCGCCCCTTAGCCTTCACCTTTCTTTGTCTCCGATGGATGATACTCTTTCCAACTATGTCTTACTTTTCACACACATTCAACAGAGAAACCAATGAACGTTTATATCAAGAAGAGAGCGGCTCTTCACATTTCGTAACCGCTCTCTTATTTAATTTCCGTAACCCTTCACTCATTTATTTTCTCTATTAAAATTCCTTTATGAGATAGTCATCCATCAATGTATTATATGCAAGGGATGAGGGAATACATAATTACCTGCGGACTTAATTCTTTTACTGAGACCGATCCATCATGGTTTCAACTTTTATATTAAATCAGACACCCTAATATATATGGACTAAATACTCAATTAAACCTGGACACATGAGCCATATAAAATGTTTATAAACATTGTAATAGATCTCGCTCTTTGAGCTCCAGGTCCCGATCTCCATCTCCATCTCTCGATCAAAACCAGGCTGACAATCGATCTCCATCTCCATCTCTCCAATCTCTCTGAGAGAGCCAAGGGAGGAGGAAGTGATCTGGGCGACGGGGAGGGTTAGGTTATGGGGTAATTTTGTCATTAAAAAAATATATGACCTTTTAACTAATTTGGATACAATGTTGGACATAACATTTAATTAATAAGGGAAGGAAATTGGGCCTCTTTTAATTTCTCAGGAATACCTCACAAGTCACAACCCTTTGATAGAGTTGACCATAACAAAGTTGTCGATCCCCCTCCATCTCAATCTTATTGACCCTTAATTCCTTTGTAGAGATCAACCTAGGTGAAGCTTGACTAGTGTATAGCTTCTCCCATAAAAATCGAAACAAAGCTACAAAGCGAAGCATTGCAATCAACACCTTCAAACACAAATACAATAACATGTTGATATATGCTTCGCCGGATGGAAGTTTAAATCTATTAAAGTTAATCTTAAAAATCATAGAGGATTTCGCTTCTTATCCTAGCTATACCCTTAAAAAACCGATTTATTAATACTCCCTAATAAAAAGTAGACCCCTAAAAAAAACCTCATCAATTTTTTTTAACAATACATATTTTAATTTTTTTTTTTTTTTGCAAACCCTAACAACCCTCGTCCTAATTAGGATTCCTGCAGCTGATCGATCATACAATTTCATCAATTGGCCGGGTGTGTGTTCTTGATTTATTCATTCATTCATCTCCCTTCTCCATCAAGGATGCCCACAAATCAACTCCCCCAAGACATACTGGTTTGCTATATCTCCCATTCGAATCGATTCAGGCCTGTAAACTCGTCTCAAAGCAATGGAAGAGCCTCGCCGACGATCCCCGATTGGACTACCCATCTTTTGCCCCCTTCCTTTTTCAAAACTCCGTCTACTATCTATCAACAAAGATCACCAATCCCATCAAGATCAGTAGCCGCTGCAAAACCCCCCACTCGGCGGTTCACCGCATTCCAATCGAAGACGACGATGAAGTCATCACTCAATTGCTTCCGGACTCGTCAAAGGGGATTGCTTGTCTAGTCACCAATCACCGCCGCCTCTCATTCTACAACTTGCTCACCGGAGCTTCTTACCCCCCAACGGAAGTACCCGGTGCCAAAGCCGGGTTCTTGTATGGCTTTGGCTATGATAGTTATGCTGACGACTGTAAGATGTTGTCGGTCGAGAAGGACAGTAGTTCATTCTGGGTTTACAGCTTGAGAAATCGCGCCTGGAAGTCTTTCGAAGGCTTCCCTTACGCCACACATTACAAGCGGGATCAATCGCAATCTTGCCCCTCTAATGGTGTCCTTCACTGGGTTGTTGCAAAGATAGAGGGAAGGGTCATCCTTACTTATGATCTGCATACTTGTAGGTTCGGGGAGATGTTGTCGCCGAGTGATTGTTATGGTTATGATGCAAAGGTAGGTGAATTAGGCGGACGCCTATGTTATTGTTATCGTAATCACACGAATCGGTTTCTTAGGGTGTCGACGATGACGGAGTAGGGGGTTAGTGAGTCTTGGACGAGGTTTTTAAGCATTGACCTTGCAAAGGTAAACCGCGGCCACTTTAGGGATAAGATAGAACTCACTAGGGTTGTATATAGATGCCAAAGTGGCAGAAAATTGTTGTTGTTTTGTAAGCACTACGGAACGTTGTATTGGTACGATATCGACAATAAGAAAGCGACGCGCATACAAAAGAATACATGGGAGAAGAGGATGAATCGAAAGCGGAAGAGACAAAGAGTTTGAAGGAATGCAGCAACACATTTGGCTTGATCGGTGAAAGATGGAGCTTGAGATATTGCTCTCCATATATAACTTTTATTTAATTTGCTTGGATGGTTTCTTGATTGTTTTATAATAACACCTAATAGTTTATTGATTAATTACAGCTTCTACAGCGGATGCTTGGCTGTAGGGTAGGGTCAAGGGTCTATCGGTAGGGCGTAGACGAGGTCTAGGCAGATTTCATAGCGGGTCTTTACATTCTAGGCAGGTTTTAATGGCCTTGGTAGAGGGGTGAGGTCAAGGTTTAGGCAGGTCTTGAAGGGGTTTTTAGAAAAGTACTCTGCTCACTACATTCTCAATTTAGCTGTCTTGAGTTTCATTATAGTTCTTCTATACTGAAACTCTTAAAGTGAGTCATAATAGTAACCGAGAGTTGAAGCACGAGGATGATGGGAATACATAACACAAGAGCTCTTCCATGGCATATGGGCCAGTCTTACATACATGTTGTGGGAATACAAAACTCTATTATTCGCAGGAAGAATCACACTCGTTAGGTCGGTGCTCACGAGCCTCCCCGTCTATAACATGCAATCCTTCCTCCTACATGCCGAGGGAGGTTTGCGATGGGATTGACAAGCTAGTCAGAGGGTTCGTGTGGGGATCGACTGCTACACAACGAAAAATGCACCTTCTATCTTGGGATCTGCTAAAAAGGGAATAGCTTGATTCAATTTGATTTTGATAATTTTCCGTCCTTTCCCGTAATCAAATTTAGTTTTATTGGAGGATGTTATTGAATTGGATTTGGTTGATTTCGATTTTAGTTTGAATTGGTTGTCGTCGAATGTAGTACGTTTGGCTGAATCGTATTGGATTTAGCTAGGTTTGATTAATTGGTCCTGAATTTAGTACTCCGTATTAGTGTTAAAGATGGTCACATATCACGTTTGATATAATATTGATATTAAATATCGATAATTTTACGAACTGGACTGGACAGGGGCCGCGCGAACGCAGGCCCCCGCATAACAAATTATGGCGTACACTCTCCCACGTGGGGAGATGTTAGGGGGGCACCCCTCCCATTTGTGCAATGGAGGTCACCACCCCAGGCCATGAGCCTTCTTGATCGCCCATTGACCCCGCCCAGGTAAGTACCTTAACCAGTCCGTACTACCTCCTGTTTTATACTCCACGCCTCTCTCACTTTCTTCCGTTTGTCCGATGTGGGATTCCCTTAACCCCCAAAACTACACCCTTCAACTATCATCACCACAAAACAAGTTGATTTCCTAATTTTTATCAATTCAATGTTATTCGAAGATCAATGACATTAGCAATTTACAAAAATATATCATCAAACACACCCGAATCGGAAGTAAATCAAGCATGAAACAAACACACACATCAGCTGGTCTTTATTGTTAACTGATTCTTTCATAGAACATTATATAGTCTAAGTCTTCCTAGTTTTATATCAGATCATTTAGGACGTGTTTGATAGGGGATGGGAAGGGATGCCGCGGGTGGGGGTGGGTTCTCGGGAACCGCGCATGCGTGTTTGGCGAGGGATGCGCGGGGGTGGAAGAGGATGGGAAAGCGGGGATGCGGGGGATGAGAGGGGATGCGCGACGCACCTCCTTCCAGGAGGATTTGGGGGATGGGAAGGTGGGGATGCTCAAATTTGCCCTCAAACCCAAAACCCCCCATTTTCAATTGTTTTTCATGTTAGCCGCCACCACCAACCATCACCCACCACTAACCATCACCTCTGATTCCTCCGCCGCCGTCGCCCTTGCCGGTCGACCACCACAGCCGCCGACCACCACCGGCAACACCAACATAAGCTATTGGAGGAGTTTCGAGAGGCGCCGGATCGGGTGGGAGATTACAAAGGAAATCTGACCGGCATCTTCAAGTTGGTAGTGTGGAAATCCGACCGGCCACAAGTGGAATTCCAACTGGTAACACCGCCGCCTACCCGCGCCGTCGCTCTTTTGTGAAGAAGATGAAGTTGGGATTTTAGGGTATTTTGGTAAACTCAAATGATTTAGTGGGGGCAATTTGGACTTTTTTCGTTGCTCCATCCACCAAACAATCAAAATACAACCAAACACAAACGGGATTATTTTGGTGTTAAATCTCCATCTCGTTCATCCCCAAAGTCCATCTCCATCTCTTCCATCCCCAAAACTCATCCCCATCCACTAAAATCCACCCCGTTGTAAAACACGCCCTTAGAGGTTGTACCCTCTCAAAGGGATTAAATTATTCAATCATAATAAAAACGGGCACTAGCTCTACTTGAGGACCAAAAAAAAACCCACACTATACATCGAAATACAAATGATAAATAAGAATAAGATCAAATCTTAACCAAACGAGAAAATAAATATAAAATAAAAAAATTACTAATTTATCCTAATAAAGCTTCCATGTCAAAAAGCCAATCTCATAATCTTATATAAGATGATAAGAAAGAGGCCGATTGATGTTATTTAAATTAACGACATATTAGAAAAAAAATCTAGAGTAATAGAAATGTTTAAATAAAATGACAATGGACTCACTTTCTCTATGGTGTTAAATACATTGTAAATGACTTTTTCATGTTGATGAAGCTTCATACATCTTACATTATCTTTCTATGTGTGAGCCATCAGTCCATCACATTCTAGATTGATCGTCTGATCATGGCGTACGTAGTTCAAATATACTAGGCGCAACATACACCTAAGTACACGATATTTTATAAAATTTCGCATGTCAATTTCAGGGTACAAAATACTTTACCATAGCTTTTAATGTTATATCATTCCTAGAGTTTACATGAATTTAATACATCTATTCGATATATCAGTTCGCTTCATCTATACAATTTTTTTTAACGCTGAAATTAAGAAATTTTGACTGAACCCCACTTTTGATAATATTCACTCCATATGAAGACATTGCATCCAAAATCACAAATTATTTAGATAGATAATTACATATATATATATATATATATATCATCAATAAACACCACCAAAGTGCCAAATGACTTACATATCATCGATAAGCAATGTTGACATTTAACACTATTAGGTTTTATTTAGAATTTGAAATTGATTTTTGTTGTTTCATTTGTTAATGTTGAAATTATATATAGATTGTGATATTTATTGGAACATGTTTATATGATTTTATATTTGATTTTTTGTTTGAATTTAACAATAGTTAAAATAATCATGGTGTTTATTTGAATTTGTATGATTTTTTTATTTATAATGTTAGTGACTTTGAAAATGAGTAATTTATTACATTATATGAGTTTTGGATATAAGTCAACGGAAGGGTTAAATGTAAAAAATAACAAAAACATCTTAACGTTAGATGATATACCACAGTGATGGCAATCTCACCCGCACATGTGGTCGATATTCGTCTCACTCGACCCAACAAAGTGGGTGAAAATCCAATACAATTCGGATATTAAATGGGTGATGGATGAACGAGTGATACGTCGGGTCGAATTCAGGTGAAGGTATTTCCCACTCATAACCAAGATGCATCACCCGATCCGTTACCCGACTTGATTGTTGTAATGTCTTTTAGCTTGAAGTTTTGGTTGTTGAAGACTATGTTTGCTCTTCTTGAAGACTTGATTAATGTTGTAATGCCTTTTTTTTTATACTTCTAAGACTTCTGGCTTGAAGTACGTGTTGATAATTGTATGGATGTTTACTCGTTGTTTACTCATCGAAGTGTTAACGTATGTTTTCTCTATATATTTTTTTCATTAAACTTGATGAGGTTTAGTTCATTCAAATTATCACCCGATCCATCCGATTAACAATTGGGTGATGGGTGGACGGGGCGGGTGAAATATTAAGTGGGTGATGGATCAGATCAGGTGAAGGGTTCTGGGTGGTGAGTTAGGTAACAGAAGTAGATCATCCGCCCACCACACGACCAGTTACCATCCCTATACCCCTATGCACGAAACTAATGGTCGCAGGTAATTAGAGTCCACTTTAGGCCGTCCCATTTTCAAAAAATTTAAAAATTGATAAAAAAAAAAGAAAAAATTAATAAAAATTATATATTTGTTTACAAGAGAAAGAATTTTATTAATAAAAATTATGAACACATGAAACATTTAGTATATCCAACCCACCAAAATTTTATTTTCTAGTTTCACATCTAAATAAATCCACCTTCAAACATCCACCTTCAAACATCCACCAAATGCTCATACAAGTTAATTGACAAAAAGAAGACCAAATTAACTTCCTCTCCAAAATGATAGGGAGGTTTACTTCCTATTATTTCTCCCCTCCAATCACCTCCGAAACTAACTTCCTCCCTTTCTTATTCTCTTCCCACCCTTTTCTTTTTGTTTTCCTTCACCTCCTTCCCCAAAAACGAGGTGGATGAAAACCAAAAATCATTTTTATCATCCCATGATAATAATGCCTTCCTCTCCTTTCCTCCTCCTCCTCTCCATCGCCGCGGTAATAACAGATATTACCGCGGCGGACCCCACCAACCCCGGGGAAGCCCTAAGCCCAAACTACTACAAACAAACGTGTCCGGCGTTCGAGGACACGGTCAACCAGGTGGTGACGCTGAAGCAGACGTCGACGCCGACGACGGCCGCGGCCGTCCTCCGCCTCTTCTTCCACGACTGCATGGTGAGCGGCTGCGACGCGTCGACGCTCGTCGTCTCCAACGCCTTCAACAAGGCGGAGCGCGACGCGGATATTAACCTGTCGCTCCCGGGGGATGGGTTTGACGTCGTCACGCAGGCCAAGACCGCCCTCGAGATGAAGTGCCCCGGCGTGGTGTCCTGCAGTGATATACTCACCGTCGCCGCCAGGAACCTCGTGAGGATGGTCGGCGGGCCCTACTACGACGTCCGCCTTGGCCGCAAGGATGGCCTGGTGTCGCTGGCGTCGAGGGTTAAGGGTAACATCGCCTTCCCCAACATGTCGACGACTGAGCTCATCAATCAATTCCAGGTCAAAGGTGCAATGTCCTTCTTGTTTCTATTCATTTTAATTTGGTTATCGAATTCATTTCGCCAATATTATTATATTAATAATACATTAATTGTAGACTTGTTATTAGGGCATTCTAAAAAATAACATAGGCTCTATTTGATCGATAACATATGACGTATAGGAAACTAAAATTTGATAGATTAGGTATATTAAATATATAATGTTAAATTAATTTTTTTATAACCTAGTAAGGCAGCGTTTGGTAATTATAGCGGATGGAGTAGCTGATACAAACTAGTGTTTGATAATCATAGCAGATGGAGTAGGAGATACAAACTAATTGATAAATTAGGAGAAAAATAAATAAATTTGTAAATATAAAAAGAAAAAGGAACATGATCTTAATTTTATCTCACTTAAGACTATGCTCTATCCATTTTGAAAAATATATCAATTTACTATCTAGTTTTTTTCAAGAAGAACTATATAATATAGATTTTTAATTAATTATTTTTATATAATTTAAAACTAAAAAAAATAATAAAATGGTTGATATTTTATATATATATTTTTATCATCCTAAAAAAATAATATTTTATATAGCTTTAATTATCTCATTTAAAACTATATTAATAAATATGACATGTTTTTTTTAATTAGAACAAAGGTAGTAAAATATTAAAACCAAAATCTAGTTACATTACCCAAGGCTCAAGGCTGTTATATGAACCGAGTAACTCGAACTTGGCCCAGGTTTCGCTCGATAAGATCTCGACTCAAGCTATAGTTCACGTACTAAATAAGCCGAGCTTAGCACAATTTTAAACCTGAATCCAAATTTAGACTCGGCTAGAATAGAAGTGATGATTTAATTGATAAACCTAAATGGGGAAATGCAGGGTTGAGTACGCAGGAGATGGTGGCGCTGGTGGGAGCGCACACGATAGGGTTCTCACACTGCACGGAGTTCAGCAAGAGGATCTACAACTTCAGCCCCGACTCCGAATTCGACCCGAAGATGAACCCCAAGTACGCCAAGGGCCTCCAGCAGCTCTGCTCTAACTTCTCCAAGAAGCCCAGCATGGCCGCCTTCAACGACGTCATGACCCCCGGCAAGTTCGACAACATGTACTACCTCAACCTCCAGCGCGGCCTCGGCTTGCTCGCCTCCGACCAGGGCCTCATCGACGACCCCAGGACCAAGCCCTTCGTCGATCGCTACGCCGCCAACCAGACCGCCTTCTTCGACGACTTCGCTAAGGCCATGATCAAGGTCAGCGAGTTCGATGTCAAGACTGGGAATGATGGCGAGGTCAGGCTCCGCTGTGATCAGTTTAATAACATCAATGTGCATAAAGTCGCCACCTAAAAAAAAAAAAGTTTTTCTTTTACTTTTTTTCCTTCAAAAAGAAATTTTAATGTGAATTTTCTTTATAATCATGATGATTACCAAGCGAGATTTGATGCTTAATTGCTGGGTGTATGTGTATACGTACGTGCCCCATGTGTTTAAAATTGGTTTGTGAGTGTACATGCAAATGTAACTGATGGAAAACTAATTATTTACTGCAAAAACAATTCAAAATCAATCTTCATCTTCCTCCCTCTTCAATTTTTTGTTTGTTTGTTGCATAAGAGAAGATCTACTCCCATCTGTTTTTATCATTGGTCGGTTTGATAGTCATTAATTATGATTTATACTTTGTACTCCCTCCATATCGGAATAATTGGTTTTTAGCTAATTTCACACTTTTTAAGAAAGCTAAAAATAGAAAGAATAATAGCTAAAATTATAGCAAATAAATAATATGAAAAAGTTGAGCGATAAAAAAAAAGAATAGTATGGAAAATTAGAGTATTAAAAGAGTATTTTGGAAATCAAATATAATTAATGAGATAAATTGACAAAATTAGAAAGTTTTATTATTAATGTTGTTCAAAGAGACAAATATTTTGTAAAGTGTCCAAAAGGTTTATTATACTAATACGGAGGTAGTAATACATAATTTTGTATTATAATATATATTATAATGCAATATTATGTATTATAACTCATAATTAATGATTTTTCAAACATATTCTCTATTTGTCGTTTGATTTTTGATACGTTTTTATAAGAAGTAAAAAATTATATAAAATATCATGAGCTAAACGTGTAATTGAGAACTGTAAATTACGCGTATCCTTGAGGTGCAAGTGCAAATCATCCAAGGAGTGTTGATGGGTAGATAGCTAGAGTAGTGAATTGAATACCTTAGCAAGGGGTATAGAAGTAGTTAGAGAGGCTTCCCTCTTGGGGTATGGAGGCCAGGATCGATTAGTTTTCTCTTTAGTGGATGACTATACGGGTTAGGTTAGGTTTCCCTGGCGCTAGTCTTTTTTTCGGCAAGATAGTTTGTCTTACCTTTTTTGTAACTATATTTACGATTCTATAGATTTTATCTCTTCAAAAAAAATTATATTAAATATCAACAATTTTCTTTTTTCTTTTTTTTTGATCAGATTTATTTTTTCTTATAATTCCTTATTTATAAGAGAAAGTTATGATATCTTTTTTTAAAAATGTATTATTTTATATAGTTTTTAATTTATTAAAACGTGTATTGAAAACGAAATGAAATGGAGAGAGTATTGAATTTTAATCTTTTTCCGAATTAATTCGTGGGCCACTTAAGTTGGATTCTAAAGGCACTATTTTGTGTGAGTTGGGCCTCGGCACAGTTTGCCAGGAAGTCCAGTTGGCTTGTCTACAAGGCCCATATTTCGTTTATACTATACGTATAATATATTATAATTATAATTATAATTATAATATACTCCGTATACATTATAAATCATAATACATGAATCCAAAAAAACAAGTTTTTCATCAATATCATCTCCTAAGAAAACTTGGAAACTATAAATGAACTAAAAGCTTTACAAAAACACAAACTGTAGACCTAGCTTATAAATATAACACCACAACAGATCATATATACTCGGTGTTATTCCAATGGACCCTTCGATTTCGACATCTACATGGCAGGCGATTGCCTCATTTGTTCATGATGTTTGATCCGAAGCTGCTTGTATTCGCGCACAAAATCATCCACCCTCATCTCCTGCCTTGCCAACTTCCCATACATCACTTCTGATTCGTCTTTCTTTTTCGGCTTTCCTATATATATAACACACAAGAACCATTCATCAATCTTCTGATTCGACAATCCTTCATCTATATGAAATGCTTCCAAATGAACTTCTTACAAGGATTAAATCATTTTCTCATAAAGAAGGAAGAAAGAATGTCTTCTTACTGCCCCGTGACCTTTGGGGAAGCGATGCATTACGATGACCATGGTTGAGGATGTCGTGTTTTTTCTTCTCTAGCTCGTTTTGTCTTGCTCGAGCAGCATCGAGTTGATCCTTGAGATATTCACACTATAGGAATTTATACAAATTGGGAATCCGAATTGTGTCATTGAATGTTCAAAGTTTTAGTACTTTAACATTGGAAGAAGTTTGCATTTTTTTTCGATGATACCTCATTTACGAGTCCCTTTAGCCTATGCGCCTTCTCCAAGTTGTTACCTGTATGATATATCGATGATTAACCATCCATGGATTAGTTAGTTGGCGATGATAGTTATATAAACAAGTTGTGATGCAGATCAAGCAACATGTAATTCATAAATCTTACTAGCAAGTTTGTCGAGTTTCGTCCAAGGATCGACGTTAATCTGAATACAACAAGACCACAATCGAAGCGATTTAACACAATATTTACAAAATTGAAGACAAATTAGATTTGTAAATGAGAATAAGGAGACGTTGATGGTAATCAAATTTACCTCATTGTAAACCAAAGGTAAGTCTTTGGAAATTTGAGCAACTGGTGCTGATGGATCCTTCACCTACACAAATAATTAAAACGTACAATACTGGTTACCACAGGCAAGCTAGGATGAAAAAAAAACTTGGTAAAGTTAATAAAATACAAATTTATTGAATTAGAAAGATCCCTTTTTATTTTAGACATTTATATATGCATGTAAATAAAAAAATGGCCATATTTGTTGTGAAAAAAAAAATGATCCAAATCCAATTAATCCAAATATGTTACCTCGATCAGGCTTAATTTAGAGTTCAAAATGGTTCACTTGTCAATAAACAAAACCAACGTCTTTTCCTCCCTCATAACTTCTTCCGTGGACCGTGATCGCCTCTTGAATTGTCTTCCAGGTTTTCCGGGTTTTTCATGGTTCCTCTTCAATGTCAGTCTTCCTCCCTCGTGGTCGACTATCTTGAGTTGTCTCTCTCACGTACATCTTCTTCCCTTTAATTGATTCGTTCACGAATTAGGGTGGGTGAGTTTTTTTCCCCTCTTCGTTGTTGTTGTTGTTGTTGTTTTGTTGTCGGTATGGTCTTAGGAATAGTCGTGTTGTGTTAATTTGAGGCAATTTTTACCAGGTTAGTTGCTTGGTTGAATCAATTTCGTTTTTCGGGTTTAATTTGTTATCATTTTATTTTTTTATTTAAGGAAACCGATCAAGAAAAATTTTAGTGCTAATTTGTAAAAAAAAAGAGTTCCACGTATGTTGTCTTGTCAAAAAAATTTCACGTAGGCTGTCTTGTCAGTATTTTTGACCCGTGAGAAAACACAGGGTAATATATTACCACCACCCTCAAAGGTCGGGATATTTTTATTATATTTGAAAGTTGATAATATATTTTTACGATACCCCAAAGGTGGGTGTATTTTAATTAGTTTTCCCTAGTTTAATTGGGTTTAGATGAGGCCACACATAAACTTAGAAAAGTATAATTTTACCCTTAATTGATCTTCAAATATGTAAATAATATTATCAATCTATAACACAAAAATGATCACTAGTCATTTCATACAATATGTAATAAAATATATAAAGATAAATGACCAAATTTACCAGATCATGATGAGGAGACAAGTCCTTGGGAGTTTTTGCAATTGGGGTGGCATATGAGGATTTGACCTATACAACACATAACACAAAACTATAACAGCCACTAAATAAATATATTTTGATATATTGCAGTCAAATGTTTACCTTAATAGGTTCAACTTGGTTCACTTTTTCAATGTCAGTTGTACTAGAAACCAATTCGATCACCCTCTTCGTCTTGCTCTCGACGCCTAGGATGATCTTGTCAGGGTTGAAGCTTCCTATCACGATAATAGTAACCTTGAAATCGCCGTTATCATCTTGGATCCTATTAACGACCACACTCTTCACTCCTACATACAAAAGAGCTCAAATAAGCACACACGGAATGCAATAAGATCGCGCCGATCATAATAGATAGTGAAAGAGATCAGTATAAGATCGACGATGAAACATGAAAAAGTTGATTATAACTGTTACCTTCAACTTTTTTGATGTAGTCCCTAATTTTTTTTGCACAACCTTCGCAATTGCAGTTCCCTTGAATCCCTTCGACAAGCCTAAATACAAAAGTCATGATTGTTCTTATGCAAACTCAAACAATTGGATGGATTGAGAATTTGAGATTTGATGATTCAGGTTATATGGGAGGAGTTGGAGTTGAAAGAAGGGAAAAACATAGTTTATGAAGCAGTTGGGGTTGGTGGTCAACGACCAAAGTCATATTAATTCTTTATATATATTATATAAAATGAGTTTAATGAATTAATAAGAAACATAAAAGGTTTAGAATCATACACGGCAAAGACACGTTTGGTGGAGTATAAAGGTGCATTTTATAAAAATGAAATTCCAAAGAATATACATAGAAATCACACCGAAATGCATGTAAAACAATTAAATCCATGAAATAGGATTTAATTAATTTGTTAGATTAATAATTTAGGGTTGACCAATTCGTACATGGATCACTCGGTATATAAGCTTGACGTGCAAGGTTATATATTCAATTAAAATGAGATGGTCGGTGCTTGTGTCACTATCTGCATCAATCGATCTTATATTATTTCATAAACTTTATAATCCTTTCACGTCTTTTAAAAACTATAGTGCTAATTAATTAAAACTGCCAAATTTATCAAGTGCAAATGATTATAACCAACACATTATGCAAAATATCAGGGCCGGCCCCTAGTACTTCGGGGCTAAAGGCGAGGTTAAAATGGGATCGGCCCCAATGAAGATCTCTTACTTTACTCTATACTCCACTCCCTAAAATACAAAAATATTTTAACATTTATTTAATTTTAAAAAAAATTAAAAAAATTATATTTATATTACTAACATGTATATTTACATATTCATAAAAGTTTATTTTGAAAAATCATGTTTTGAAATTTTTAATAATTATAATTTGTTAAATATTGCCTTTTTAATTTTTAAAAATTGGAAAACATGATTTTTAAAAATAAAATTTTATGAATATATGAAAATTAGACCCGGGCAAACGCGGGCTTGGGACGGGCTTTACTCAAGATTTTGTCCCGTTGTTGCGGGCGCGGACCGGGCTGAGCCCGATTAACGGGTTGGAAGTCGTGTCCAAGCCCGTCCGCAAATGCGGGCGCGGGTAGCCCGCGAGTACCCGCAAACCTAATTAATTTTTCTTATTAAGATTATACTAAGCCTATTATAATCAATTTTAATATATATAAATATATATATTACATATATTATTTATATACTACCTACTATTTTTAATATATATATATGTTACATATAAAATGAATACATATTATTTACACAAGCCTACTGTTTTTTTAAAAATAAATACCTACTGTTTTTATATGTTTTTAAAAGAAATACCTCCTGTTTTTTTTTATCTTTTTAAAATAAATACCTACTGTTTTTTTTAAAATAAATACCTATTTTTAAAAGAATGATAATATTATTTATTACATATATATATACACATATATTACTGTTTTTTATGTTTTTATTTTTTTAAATTAATAATATATATATTTAATAATCTATGTATTAAAAAAATAGCGTGTACCTGTTACGGGCCTAGCGGCCCGCAACGGGTAGATTGGCTTACCCAATCCCGTTCCCGCTGCGGGCGCGGGCCGGACCTAGCGACCCGCATAGGCTTTTCCTCCTACCCAAACCTGTTCAATTTCGCGGGCGGGCAGGACGGGCCGGGCGGGCCGGCCCGCGTTTGCCCAGGTCTAATGAAAATACACATTATTAATATAAATAGAATTTTATGGATACAAACAAAATGAAATTCCAAGACACGTTTGGTGGAGTATAAACTAGAGGGAATTTGCTGAAATGGACCTTTTACCATATTTGATTAGGTAGTTAGCCCCCTTAATTTGTTTATTAGACACAACCAACCCTTCTAATTTTTTTTAGCCGTAGTACTGATTCTTTCCTTCCTCCCATCTTCCTCCTCGGAGCTCACCGGATCTGGAGCCGACGAAGCCGGAGCCGCCCTCGGGAGCTCACCGGAGGTTCTTCCCGTCGCTGGTGGCCTCCACCGTCACCTGCAAGCCGCCTCCCACCAAGGTCTGCGTTGCCCCGAAGCCGCCTCCCACCAATCGGCTCCTGTCATGCCCAAGGATCCCGATGCGCTCTTCATCGGCGGTGGAATCAAGCTCCAATGGCAGCCGACACCCCGATGTGAAATTTGACCCGCCGCCGCGCATCTCTGCAATTTTCCAACGGGGAAGAAGGGTTTGTGTTGTAGTTTCTAATAAATTACAAAACCAGTCCGAAATTTTTAAAAATTACAAATTGACCCTATATTTTATATAATTACAGAAAGCGGCGTAAAACTTTCAAGGATGCATATTTTGCCCCTGTAAAGTATTCACATATCCTGAAGATGATATGTAACCCCCGAAGTGGTTGGCCCTATATTTTATTGATTCCGCATTATATTACTTACATTGATTCATTTTTTTTAGTTGATAACATGTTATAATAGGTGTTTTTACGTATACAACCAATATTAATGTCGTAGTTTCAAAGACTTTGTATTTTTATATGTGCAATAAGGTGACAATATTTTGATTCCACGTTTTAAGCTCTTATGTCATCAATTATATAAAATTGACACCATAAATAATTGTGATTAATGAAGCGTAATAACAAATGTCATCCATGAATAAAAATTTAATGAATATGTCACCACAAGTGATTGCATCAATGAAGTGTAATCACAAACGTGTCATCAGTGAATGAAAGTATAATCGATGAAAATAAATCGATATACAATTGATTAAATTAAAAACATGTGGCATCCATATTCACAATCACCGCCACTCTCCTCCTAACACAATAGCATTCAAACACAGTTCAGTTCATCAGGCCAGCACCTAAAAATCAAACACAACATTTCCTGAGCAACAAAACATGGAACAATCCGAGAAATTTCACTGCCCTATAGTCTCAACTTTAGGATCCCTGTGATACGGATGCTTTTATAGGAAAGCAATATGCTAGGAGGAAACCAGCCTAGAGATTTGCTATGCTTGCCAAGCTTGCCTAGTTAAAAGATTTATATAATTATATTATTCTAGGGTTTAGTTTATCTTAAATTAAAGATTATATTTTAGGATATAGCTTAATTATCTTCCCTTATTATTAGGATCTTCTATTATCCTTTCCTTATTATTATGTACTGCCTATATAAGAGGTTTTATTATTGAATAAGAGGCAAGCAGTTTATTCCTAACAGAACGAGAGTTCTGAGAGTAAGGGCTCTGTCAAGGACGAGCCTTTTCCTTCACATATTCACCATTGATCCTAGGGCGTCCCGACCCGTGACTCGATCCTACGCTAAGAGTCATAACACCCTGGTAAACGGTTCACCATGAACCTTCAGCACCAGCGGTTGGATTTGTGAAAGCTGAGAACTCCCAGAAAGTCTTCAAGGAGTATGGCGGGGAGATATTTACCCCTTCTTCAGTGATCTTAGCAATCTGAAATAGAGTATTTCAAAATGCAAAAAATAATCAATACCATTGTAAAAACAAAATGTGATGTTTCAGACATGTTTGCAAAGCATCATAAGGTAGTTTGAAGCTAACAAAATGCACAATGCCAAACAATGTGTTCATGGAGTAGTTCTTAGCACCATATGTTTAACACAAAAGCACATAAGATCATGTATTGTCATAGGAGTCGAAAATAACACAAGCATAAGATAAAAAAGAAGCGAAAATAAAGAAACAAACCTGAAGTTTGTTGACTGCAGACCTATCACGATACAGGAGTACACGCATGCATTTCTCGAGTACCCTAACACCGTCTTCAAAACTCAAGTCCTCCTTCCATTCTTCGCGGAGAATAGGTTTTGCAAGGTGATTTCCAAAGCCAGTAGCAACATGGTCATCTTCATAGTGCACACCAATCATGCTGACCTAAATGAATAAACCAATGCATAAAAAGTAGGGACAATTAATAAACATCGATGCTGTTAAGGATAAACCAATGCATAAAAAGTAGGGACACCACCTACCGTTCCAAGATACTTCTGTCCATTTTTAATTCCACCCAGAACAAGAGAGTTCCACAGGGGGTTGAATTTGTTCCGTCTATTGTACATCACACGCGTCAGATAGGAATGCACCTCCTTAGGCCCCAAGGAATTTCCATCATCCCACATGTTGTCGTTAAGGCTGAAACACAAAGCAAAAGATGCAGTCTGTAGGTGAGGAACGAATCATGTGATAAGAAATTTACGGCGGCAGGCTAGTAAGTACAGGGGTGGATTTATAAAGGCTGCAAGGAAAGAATTTAACCACAAATCTCAAAACATCAAGTTTTAATACTTCAGATGTGAGTGTATAACATAACTGTTAAACTGTAAACTTCTTACGTGAGCTCATCCAAGTACTTCAGAATCTCCTGAAAGTCACTAATCTCTCCACTAGCACCAAGAAGAGAGTGCTTGCCTATTGGCTTCAATCTTTCAATACCCTTGTAACGTAGAGTGGAACCATAAGACCCTGCACATCATAAATATCTCAGCCAGAGACTCGTACCATTGCTTAATCTTCAACATTGATAATTTCGTTATGATAAAATCAGCGAACACAGTTTCGCAAGTTGATGAGAAGTACAAAAACCAAGGTAAACATGTGAATGAACAATGCAGGTTTACATCTTTCTGATAAATTCAGCATTTGTTTAAGACAACAAGAAATAGTAAAGCAATGTTCGAAAAAACAGCTGCTTGTTCCTAGACATGCAACATTCATTGCAATATAAGAATCATAGAGATCCATAACCCCAAAAGGCAGGAAAAGGCACTGCCCCCTTTTTAAGGGGATGAATATTCAACCTGCACAAAAGACTGTACATGAAAAGTTAATGTGAATTTGATACGTGAATAAAGACTTTAACAAATATACCGTGTTAGAGCATTTTGCCAAGCCGGTGACCAAAGATTTTAAGATACTCTTTCAAATTACATATTCCACAAATAACTAACCAATACCAGTGGATAAAAGTGGTAAAAACAATAGTTCACTCCAAAAAACACTATGACCAATCCACAGAATAAATATGCTACATAACAGCACTAGGTACAATCTCAATCCATTCGGATAAAAGGTAATGTAGTATGTGCATAACCATGCCCTAAAGAAACTCGCATAATGCAGAACAGAAGTTTGTCAAATAGTTATATTTGGCATGGAATTGAATTCATTTTCAAGTTTAGTTCTGTAACAACTGCAAGGGGAGGCAAGCACGAGAGTGGTGGAGTGTGCAAGGCACAAGCTATGAAAGGGGAACCACTGGTGCTGGGCAAGTGAGGGACGGTTATAGGGGAATTGATAACCTCACTGTCAGTCATAGAAGCTATAGGTCACAGCCACTATCCAATATAAATAAGGGACATTGTAGCCCATTTAGGTATCACGTATGTTCTTGCTTAGTGAGAGTAGAGGCGTATCAGCCTAGAGGGCTGAGGGAGTATCTTCCCTGTTTATTTCCAGTAATTTCCCAAATTCTAGATCAATACAAAGAGGTTCATTGTCCCACCATGAAATTTTTTAATAATGCTCTTCAAAATAATGATCCTCATGAATTCATCTTCATAAATTTTTTTAAAAAAAATACAAAAAGAAGGCTTATCTGCAAGCTTTCCAATGTCTTCTAAAGTTTATAAGGCATAGTTTGTTCAAGCACAAAAATCATGAGAAAAGGTTTCATTTATCCTTTTCTCTTAGAGGATTTCTCATATCTAGGCACTAAATATGAAATAAATGACTAGGGTCAGGTTGGATCAGGTTAGTACGGTAGTACCTCCCATATCAACAACAAAACACTGTTTTAGTCATGATTATAATGGTATAGGCACAAAGCATAATTATATTTTTCTCTAACCTCCCATATCAGCAGCAATAAGAATCCCATCCTTGTATTTGATGCCAATTACAGATGTTCCGGTCACGTAGGGATACCTGAAATCAATGTACCACATCATTATTCCATTCAGAAGGGAAGATGGTGAAAATCAACAAGAAAAATCCTAACGCCAATTATCTTGCATGTGTTAAGCTACTACATATAAAGTGCATTTGTATTTCAGATCAATGGCAAGATTCCAAGTACACTTCAATCAAATTCAAATCCACCTTAGAGTAAATCTTGAAAGTAAACTAGAAAATCAAGAGTTTATTTGATATTCAGATCATGTAGTAACTCTCTCCCACTGAAACACGTCCTAGAACTAGTAACAACAGTGCACTAATTTTCGAACCTTAATTCGAATACAACCCTAATTCAAGAGCAATTGGTGCAGATCCGGACAGAAATTTTTGAATAGTTGCTACAACAATTCGAACAGAATGCCCTAATTCGAAAGAAAAAAAATATCCGAACAGCAGTAATAATTCATACAGAAAGCCCTAATTCGAACAGAAGCAATGGCGAACAGTAAGTTTCGAACAGAAGCAAAATTCAAACAGAAAAAAATTTGTACAGAAAGCCCTAATTCGAACAAAAGCAAAATTTGAAGGCATGTTAGTTTCGAACAGAAGCCTAATTCATCCATAAATTTTCGAACAGCAGCCCTAGTTCGAACAAAAATCGAATGCAATGGCAAACCGAAGAAGAGATGCAATCGAACAGCCCTAATGCGAACAGAAATCGAATGCAATGGCGAACAGAAGAAGAAGAGATGCAATCGAACAGAAGGAGGAGGAATTACTGAGTTCTCTCGATTTGGCTGAAGACTTCGCTCTGATGATCCATGCTGACGAACGATTGTGATGCCGGATAGCGATTTTGTGGGACCGATGTAGGACGGGAGGTCCAAAATCGGGCGTCGGGCAAAGGGATTTGAGAGGATTTGGAAAGAACTCTCAATCGGATGTTGCCTGACTTGGTTGTTACGATAATTGCAGAAGTGAGGACTGAGGAGGAGGAAACAGAGGTAGGGGATGACGGTACTCTCTTGATTTAGTAAGGGGTCGTCTGGTTTTAATACCTATAGAGATATCCGATATCACTTAAAACTCATATTGATACTCATATTGATATATAGTGTTTGATAGTATATCACTTGATATCAAGTGGTGATAATAATCCGATATCGATACCAGTTGATATTTAGATAATTTAGCCTATTTTGATATATTGATTTTTAAGGAGGTATCACTCGATATCTATATCGCCCGATATCGATATCTTGATATCACGATATCAAAGATCGATATCTTGATATCTAGATATAGATATGAAACGAGCCCTAATACGACAAATGTGGCTTATATAGTCTTACAGAGATTGGGCTTCCACAGCCTTTGTGAAATAGAAAGGGAAATGGCCCTGTTGGGCCAACCACAGGTAAAAAGCCAAAATGGGCCACCGAGGTCATAACAATATAAACAAAGTGAAAGTTTTAAGGGTAAACTGCAGAAAACCACCCCTTAAATACCCAATATTGCTCACCATCCTTTAGATGCAAAATTACCGAAAACCACCTTTTAAAAGGCTTCCGTTAGCAATGAACCACCCCTTGACATTGTTCCGTCACTGGCCGTCAACTTGCCTCAACATTTCAGTTTTTTTTATTGTTTTCTTTTGAACAAATTGAGATTTTTTTATTTTTGAAAAATGGAAAAACAGATTAATGAATTAAAAAATAATTAAAATAAGAGAATTAATTAAATACTTCCAATCTTGAATCTATCCTTTCAAAATCAAACGTCTCTGTTCAAAATCAAAAGGATTGGGAGGAGCAGTAGGGTTCAGAGACCAAAATCAGAGGCGGAGGCGGTGGAGCTCCAACGCTAGGAGTTGTAGCCGACGGTGGCGCAAGTGGGTGGCGGCGGCGGCGGTGGCGGGTGGCGGCAGCCTGTAGGAGACCGAAAACATGCCGGTGGAGACACAGTGCTGGCGGCGGCGGTGGGAGGCGGCGTCGACAGGTTGTGTGAGGTTGAGAGCTGGCCTGAGACGCGGGGCGGCAAGGCAGAGAGCAAATGGAAAATAACAAATAAAAGTCTTAATTACTTGATATTAATATTTTTTATTTCATATAGATGGAAAATAACAAAAATAATAACATTACATTTTCTACCTCATTTATTTTATTATAAATAAAATTCATAAGTACTTGGTATTAATATTTTTTATTTCATATAGATAAAAAAAACATATATATAGGAAAAAATTGTACTCAAATTATGAAGAAAAATAAAATAAAATTAATGGTATAATTTATATATTAAAATAATATATATATATATTATTAATACATTTGAGTTATTAACATACTAAATAAATAAGAATAATATGTCGTGGCCCACTTGTGTGTTCAAAAAAATAAAAATAAAATGGGAAGAGGTTACCTTAGTAAAAATAATAATAACATTATATAATAAGCAAATAACAAAAATAATTACATTAGTGTATGAGAATGGAATATGAAAAAGAAGTGCAAACAATATAATAGGTCAAGATGAGTATATATAGGAAAAAATTATACTCAAATTATGAAGAAAAATAAAATAAAATTAATGGTATAATTATTATTTGAAAATAATAATAATAAATACGGAGTATATATTATAAATACATTTGAATAATTAATACATCAAATAAATATAAGAATAAAAGGGTGGGGCCATTTGTGGTGGAAGAGGTTACCTTAGTGGGAAGGGGTAACCCCTTCCAACCTCTTCCCTTAAGGTTTTACTTGCAACCATGGGTTTAACTTTTAAGACCTATAAGGTAAGTAAAACCCATGGTTGCACATGGTCTAAGATTCCCTACCTTTTCTTTTGGATTTTATTTTGGATCTATCATCTGTGTGTAGACAAAAAGTCTCCAACTTCTTTTTTCCTTTTTAAGGGTTCGTTCGGTTAAATGTAGGAATTCCAATTCCCGGGAACTTAATTCCTGGGAAATACAATTCCCATAAATTATACTTCCCGGGAAGTATGAAAATGTGTTTGTTTGCAAATAAATTCCCAAGAACTCAATTGCTGCATTTTGTTTGGTTGAACACGGATATTTGATAGCAATTGATTTTAAATTACCTTTATAACCTTTATATATAAATAAATTCATTTCATTATGTGGATAAATTAGATATTTTCTTTAAAAAAAATAAAAAATAAAAAAATATTGGGGGAAGAAAAGGGAGAAGTAGATCTTACCCACTCCCCTCATGGTAAGTTGAATTCCCCCTTTTTATGGGAATTCCAATTCCTGTGAATTCTAATTCCTACGTTTTTTAGTTTTCCAAATTTATACCAAAAACATATATTGTAAACCAATTCCTGGGAATTTATACTTCCCGGGAAGTTAAAGTGTAACCAAACGAGGCCTAAGTTTAAGGTTTATTTAGCCTATTTTATATTAAAAAACAAGGGTAATTTTGTAATTTCATTGATTTAACTGAGATTTTGACGGAAATCTATCAGGGGTGGTCCATTGCTAACGAAAGTCTTTTAAAGGGTGGTTTTCGGTAATTTTTCATCTAAAGGGTGGTTTTGAGCAATATTGGATATTTAAGGGGTGATTTTCTGCAGTTTACCCAAGTTTTAAACATTGACAGCTAGTACTATGAATAGAGCTCTGCATCATATTGCTACGTGCCTATGTGGGTAGGGGTGTTATGTGAGACAAGCTACTCGTGATCGGCTCGTATAAAACTCGACTCGAGCTCATTTATTTTCTAAACAAGTCAAGTATAAGCACATTTTTAAGCTCGGTCCAAAGCTCGGCTCGTTCGAATTAAACTCGAATATCTCGACTTTTATGAAATTTCTAATTTTTTCTTAAAGTTATTGTATAATGAGCAAGTAGAATTGCCTAGAGCTCGAAAAAAGCTCGGCTCGAGCTCACTCATTTCCTAAACGAGTCGAATATGCGCACATTTTTAAGCTCGAGTCAAAATTTAGGCTCGGCTCGAGCTCGCTCATATTCTAAATGAACTAAATATGAACAAGTAATACTCGGCTCGTTCGGCTCGAATAACATCCCTATACGTGGGTTCCTTCCCCCAATTTCTCCGAAAGCGCTTTGATTTGTGAATCGACTCCTTTTTAACCTTTCACCTCTCTACGCTTCGGAGTGTTTGTTTCCTCTTCCTCAAGAAATCCCTCTTATTTGCCCTTTATTGTTTGGTTAATTACGAAAACCCGCCCATACTTTATGGATTTTTCCATAAAAACCACCCTATCTATTTGTTGCCCTTAAATAAATAAAATACTTGAACATTATTGTGCTTCTAGTATGCTTAACACTTGGCATGCGTATCTGAAAAGGCACTATTTTCCTTTATAAGTTTTTTCTTCATATGAAAGTAAAGTAATAATGGAAGTTTTGAGCAAATTTTTTTTTTTTTTTTGATCCTGTTGCATCATCTAAGGTACTTTCTTTCTTACTTTGCTAATTGACAATATAAACTGCTTTGTCAACCAAAATCTCTTCATTTGCTTCTTAATGCCTCTCCTTATTTTATGCTAGTTGTCTGCATTTCTGTGTAGCATTGAGGAGTTGAAGGCTTTTCCTGGGGTGAAAATTTATTTCTGATATAACTGTGCAGATGGATCCTTGCTTACAGGCCAAGATTGAGGAGCAAGGATGATGAAAAATATGGGGCACTTCCGGTTGCTGGTTCAGACTTAGGGCTCGTTTGTTTAAATAACTAGGGAATGAAAAGGTAAGGTATTAAACTTTACACATAAAATGTATATAATCATCATTTTTTTGTGAGCTTGGAGGGGAGGATGAGGGAGATTATTAGCCCATATCCTTCATAAAATGTATATAGTCACCCTCCTTCAAATTAGGGAATAGAAGGATGACAAATTTGTATGAAAAATGGGAGAAGAAGGGAAATGATTAGAATAGTGATCAATGAATCTTAACTTAAATATGGACTATATTCATAAGGGTAATCATTACCTTTACTTACCAAAAAACAAACAGGGGGTTAGTTTTGAGCCCTTGGATTCCATTGCATTTTAATTATAATGCAATTATTTTACCTCATTTTATGTGAGTGTTTGATTGTAAAAATAAAAATCTCGTAAAAACCGAGGTAAAACCGTAATTTAACCAAATAATCATATAAATCAAGATAAAATAATTGTATTATAGTTAAATACACCGTGGAATCCAAAAACATCATAAATTAAACACCCTAAAAATTGTGTTAACCAAACACCGCCTTATCATTTTGCATTATAATCCTAATAAATTTGGAACTGAATACTGTAATTGATGGTTTTGGCACTGAATATTTCATTTTGCTTTTTTGAGCCATAATGGTTGGTTTTATTTCAGTAACATAATGTAAAAACCAGCAACTGTGGTTATTTATATCTGATTCTTTTGTCATTTTGTGTAATTCTTTTATGTTTTTTCAGCTTCATTCTTTCTTATTTCTGTACTCATGCACCACTTTCTGATCATGTATATTATTATCAAGCGTGCCTTCTCCCAACTCCTAAAGAGTCGTCAATGTTCTAAGTATGCTAGATGTGTAAATCAGATTCTACAGGGATTGAATCAAATGCAGGTAAAAATATAGTGATCTTAATTAGTTTATGACTAGGGTCTTTTTGGTTTGTTATCAACATTGATCTCTCAGTTTCATGTGTTCTGAAATTATGGCTCAGGTTGCCTTTGTTGGTGTGTGATGAGATGACGACGATGCTGCTGACAACAATGCGTCAGTAAGTTATCCTTTACAGCACACTGATTACTATGAGTGTATGATACATTTTTTTTCAAATAAGAGAAACAAAATAACCAGCTCCTAATACTAAATAAAGAGACTTAATAAACAGAGCTCTAGATAATGGAAGAGATCATGGAGAAAATATGGAAATGCCTAAAACCTAGGGAATTAAAGAAAATGGAACCGCCATGGATTAGTGAGATGTAATGAATGGAAGTAGGGCATCTGAAATTGAAGGAATTAGCTACTCAATAGGAAAACAGCGATATGAATGACATTTATAGCGTGGTAGGCTCGATCAAGCCTAACGAACGAGCCAAAGCTCGTTTGAGCTCGTCATTTGGGCTTTTTCGAGCTTGTTTCGTAGCTGAAAGCCTGAAACTGATGCTGAGATACAATTACAGTAGTTGACCAGCATAAACCAAGGAAAGTCAGTACCAAATCCATAATACCAAAACGGGGGCCACATTACCACATCAATTTAGATTCTAATGTTAACGTCCGATCAACGTTCTCATTCAATTGAAAATTACAACCCAAAAAAAAACACGCCAGTACCAAAAGAGCATGAACAAGTCATAACAGAACAACGCAGTTTGATTATGCACAATCCACAGTACCAAATCGTCTTCACTCTTCATTCAACTGAGAGATAAGAGAAGAAGTTAAAAGGAGCCTACTAGGCAGAAGCAACAACACTTTCTGCATCGTTTCTTTAGTTCTTCAGAGATCTCGGAAATCCCAAGCCAACCAAGAGATGAGAGGGAGCACATCCAATATGCTGATGACATGACATCACACCCTCAATATCATTAGTTCTGAGGCATTGGAGCTAGGCAAGATGCTCAACTCCTTCTGGTAGAGCTTCCAATCAAGTTGCTTATTCCTCTCAATCAACCTGTAATAGACAGTTATCGGATAGAGCAAACTGGTGATCAGTTGTGTTTACATCATGGCATCTGAATCAACATCAAATAATGCACTTGTTTACCATCTTCAGAAGTTTAAAATGGACATGGAAGACTGACTTATCCATATTTTTAAAACACTTGTTCTCAGATAAATCAAACTGGTGATCGATCAGTTGTGTTCTCAAATAAAACATATGGACATGGAAGTAGGGAGATTAGAATGACCAGAAGCCTAAATTTTATATATTGTCCATTTTCAGTTCAGAAAAGTCTTGACAGAAGAATCATATATTTCAGTAGCCAGCTAAGATGATTACCTAAAGCTTAAATGAAAGACCCCTTTATTGTCCTTCTTCTAGCTCTAGCTCTTCCTCAATTACTCAATTCTGATGTTAGGAATGTGCTGAATCTTAGGCCAATCTTCTCCTGTTAATATTTCGCATCGCTTCTTTAGTTCTGAAGAGCTCTGCCAAATATCAAGATTTTCAAGAGACGAAAGGGAGCTCATCCAATGTGGCAATGACACCACCTCCTTAATATCAAAAATATAGAAGGATTTGAGGGCGGCAAGATGCTGGATTTCTTCTGGTAGGCCTTCCATGGTAGGATTCGAGGGCGACGAGTTTCTCATTCTCAATAGGCTCAGATGTTTCAGAAATGGAAAGGACTTCCATGGTATGTCATTTACCCACTCTCCCAAGCAACCTGAAATCGTCAATCGTTGGATAGAATGGCTGATCGGCTGTGTTTGTATCATCACGGGATCTGATTCAACCTCAACCACTTTCTCTACCACAGCAATCGACAGATCCTGAAGATGGGGGAGATCTAGAAGTGCCCTCCATGACAAATACAACTCTTTGCGTTTCCTAAGAGTCACCTCTTTTAAAGAGGTAAGGTCTTCAATTCCATGTAGAAGGCGCTGATTGCTTCTCATGCTGAATGTCTCTTCAAATCCAAGGCTCAACTTGTGTAGTTTTTGCAAGTGTTTCCATGGCAGTGCTTCTTCTTCTTCTCGAACCACCTGATTAAAACTCTTTTCTACGATCAATGTTTCACGAGAACTCATGTCTTTCAGCGCCTTAAAAAGGTTTCTATTCGCAGTTGTGATCGCCAAAAGCCTAACTCTCGGCAAGTGTATTCTTCCAACCTCTACCTCCTTACAATCCCAATTGAACTCTTCACAATTACTGATTTCCAAACGTTCAAGGGAAGTAAGATAAGAAAGGCCATTCCAAGACATTAATCTAAGCTGTTTGCATTCTGATATGCGTAGTTTCTGGAAAGCAGAAAGATGTCTTATCTGGGCTGCTGCAATGCTACTTAGATCTCTAATTTTGATTATTTCCAATTTCTTCAGTACATTGCTACCGTGAGAAGCACCAAAGGTCACTTCGCTCCAAATAATTTCCTCTGGGACATCTTCCAACCACAAAACCTCAACTAGATCCTGCCATCAACTACATAAACAATGAGCAATGATGAAAAATCTTGATAAATTTAACAAAATAATAATTTGTTGCAGCGTACCAAAAAAAAATGTGGGAAGATTGATTTTCTTTTTTTATTTCTATAGTATTTATAAAAGAGCCAAAGGCTCGAATGAACAGTATCCCAGTATCTCATTACGATGTCGTTTTATGTAAGAAGCTTCATTCTGTCGTCCTCTCCAATCTATCGCTCTCTCCCCGTGCTCCCTCTCTTCAGATCACCTCCTTAGCCCCTTCTTCTTCATCTCTCTCCTCCCCCGTCGCTCTCTCTTCCTCCGACTTCTCCTCCTCCTGCCATCAGTCCCCGACGCCCCCTGAATCGCACCCCGACGCCCCATGAATCACGGCATTTGCGTGTCTTAGGGCTTGATTCGGTGAGCATTTTTTGACCTTCGATTTGAGTCATTCCTGCTATTAATGTTCAATTTGATTTGTTTGGCTCGATTTGAGCAATTTGAGGTTTAGGGTTCTTTGTTATTTGTGTTGAAACTGAAAGCATAGATCCAAAGACCTTAAAATTGGGTGAATAGAGGAAGGGGATTAGGGTTAGGACGAGGTCTGTGGAGGTTATCAGGAAGGACAACGAATTTGAATGTGAATATTTAGGGTAAATAAATCAATCTCCTCGACCAATTCTATTTGATTGGTGCACACCAGGTGTTTGTTAAAAGTTGTGGTTTGTGGGGGATTCTTTGTGGTTTTTTAGTAGTTCTGCACATTGAATTGATTAATTTTTTTTCCTTTTTAGGGCGTTGTCATTGTCAGTCAATAAATAACTCAAATGTGTCTGGTCCAATTATATTTTGATGGAGAGAATTGCTTGAGATTATTGGTGTATGCAATTTAATATCGATTGTGTTTGGGGGATGATTTTGAAAATGCTTCTTTTAAATGCTGGAATTTAGCCTTCTAAAATGCATTCATGCTTGAATTTTTGCGACATTACATAATTGATATCGGTTGTCAATATAATTTTGGTAAATATCCTCTGATATAGGATAAAGCTGCCCAACCAGTGACTAAGGAAGAACTTGGAAGGGCTACCTGGACCTTTCTTCACACTCTTTCAGCTCAGGTATCAAAATGCTCATCATTCTCGGGACATTTTTGCGGCTTTTCATGTGTTTTCTTGTTTTTTAAGTCACACCATCTCATTACGATGTATGTTGGATTCTTAATTGGATGATATAAACTTATCTATCTCACTCACGTTGGTATGAAGAGTCCCCTCTGGATTCTTTTGAAATAGATGTTGCTGATAAAATAGACTGATTTCATTAGAGAAAGACTGATATTTAACCTTGTCGTTTACAAAATTTTAGTTTTTAATATTCAATATAGTTCTGCTGTTATTGGCTATATATGTTTATGCAATCATTTAAACTCGAGTCTTTCGATTGAATACACTCTCAAAGTAATTTTAACAAGTTTCGTGAGTAATGCAAAGAAGTAATTTTCAATCCTCATTTTAATGCAGACATTATGCAATATGAATCTTATGATAACTAGAAGAAACATGTAGCCACACAGCTCTCTATTATTTGTCACCTTAAAGAAAATGTGAAGTTATTCACAACAGGGACGAAGTGAATGAACATATGATTAATTGATTGAGTCAAACTAAAAATTCAGCTTTACATTTGATTTTAGAAAGATGTTATTTGACCTTGTACAATCAGCTGATAAATTTATGTTATAAAATTTATTGTATTTACAGTGCCCAAAAAAGCCAACTAAACAACAAAGGAGTGATGTGAAAGAACTGGTAAGCGTAAGCCAATGATAATCATTTACCATTTTTTTCCCCAACTGATTCTATGATAAAATGAAGAAAGGCATCAGTTTCTGCACAATTAAAAAATAATCACTGTCTAACGAAGGCTAACTGGCATTTCTTTTTTAAATATGTGAGATCCAATTATCTCGAATGCCGATAGCAATACTATCTCGAATGTATACCCTTGCAAGGAGTGTGCAGGTTACTTTAAACAAGTTCTCAGGCGATCTTTTTCCTATTAAATAAAAACAGGTTAAACAGGTTTTCGTCTTGTCATATCTCTTAAACCTATCACTAAATCTGTCTGAATTGAAGGCCTAACTAAATTCCAACATTTAATTTAAGTGGCATTTGTACAACATTGTTCTGTTCAGAGGTCAAGGAGGATTAATGCAATATTGCTTCTAAAATTTGTGTAAACAGTTTTTACATTTTACTCCATTTTCAAAATGTATGAATGTATGATATTATCACTTGGTCCTTCAAAAGGAGTTCCTGATTGTGAAAAATGATTCCTAAAGCTGATGTATCTTTCTATAATTGAGGTTAAATGTACACAGTACTCCTTTGTAACATGTTTCGTCTATAATCTGAATACTTAGTTTTCTTTTCTGGATCTCAGATCAGAGGATTAGAAACAGCTACCGCTGATTGAGCGAAAAGAATTCGAAGATGAAGATGACTTTTTTGAGGCAATTGATAAGCGTAAGTCGATCTTTCACGTCAGATCTGTTCGGTTTTTGCTTTTCCACCCTCTTTGCAAACCTTCAAATTTCAATTCAATCAATTACTGAGTTGTGGCCGAATGCAAAAATTATTTTCTGCTGATGGATGATCTGTAGTATTATGTCATTTTTACTGTGTGTGCGAGCGTCTATATGTGTGATTTTTCCTTTAGCTGAATGCCAATCTGAAATCGATCTTGATTACGTTATATCAGTAATTATTTTGCACATTTTCGAGGGTTCTGATTCCGGCGCTTTCTGTGACTGAGATTACGACAGGGATTGCTCATGGAACTAACGCTGGAAACGTGAAGAAGCTTACAAAGAAGGTTTGTCGATTGTTTCTGAAGACTTTTCAGTTTTTCTTGCTAGAAGAAGCTTAGTAGTGTTTTTCCTTGTGGTAGAATTTGACTGGAATCAAAGGACTGTCAGAAGCTAAAGTAGATAAGATATGCGAATTTGCTGAAAAGATAGTGGCAACGATCTGCTATTTCACTCTTTCTCATTTGTTATGGCATTTTAAATTTTACGGAGTAATAATCTTATTTCTTCTAACTTGTCTCTTTGAATTTTCACAGAATTTCAGTTACATCACTGGAAGCGATGCTCTGCTGAGAGTAGGATCTAGCTTCATTTACTTTTTTTTTTCCCAAATCAAGAGAGTTTGTTTGACAAATGATCATTTAATGATGTCAATTAGGTGGTAAGATCACAACTGGTAGCCAATCCGTAGATGAGCTATTAGGAGGTAATTTAGCAGCATCACTAACGTATTAAGTTAGTTTAAGCCTAAAAAAAATAGCTTCTGAAAACTACTTTCATTTGCCTGGACTACTTTCAACAGGAGGTATTGAAACATTGGCAACCACATAGGCTTTTGGGGAGTTTCGGTCGGTAATTGCCAATACATCTTCTAGATCCTATGATCAAACTATTGATGTTAGAGTATCTTCTTTAATTAGTGGCAATATTTTCCAAAGTTCCTTTTTCTTCCGTTCCATGTCAGTGTTTTGAATATACTGACATAAATTGCTATCCTGGTGTTATTCTCATGAATATGTCAGTTCTGGGAAGACACCGCTAGCTCATGCTCTCTGCATTTCTACACAGGTATTTATGCAAAGATTTGTGGACATGGCAATGTACTTGCAAGATAGGTATTAGATTAGGTCAGTTGAATTAACAAGCATTAGTTATCTTATTCGAAAATGTTAACAAGTAGAAGTTTAGGACTCGTTTGTTTAGATAACTAGGGAATGGAAAAGTAAGGTATTAAATTTTAGACATAAAATGTATATGATCATCATTTTTTGTGAGCTTGGAGGAGAGGATGAGGGGGATTATTAGCCCATCCTAGAGGTATTAGTTACCCTCCTTCAAATTAGGGAATAGAAGGCTAACACATTTGTATGAAAAATGGGAGAAGAAGGGGAATGATTAGAATAGTGATAAATGTATCTTAACTTAAATATGGACTACATTCATAAGGGTAATCATTACTTTTCCCTACCAAAAAACAAACGGCGGGTTAGTTTAATGGAAAAGGCTTTTGCCAAAAGGAGAAGGATGTCTACAATATAGCTTAATGCAAGCTAGCATGAAAAAATGAGAAGGATATGTGTAGAAGATAAACACTTGTTGATTTGTTTGGAAAGCTTGTGATTCTGGAACAATGCTACTGCATTTGAGGATATTAAACTTGTGATTCTGGAATGATGCTACTGCATCGGAGGATAGTTTGATCATGAGATCCACTAAGACTTATTTCGTATTTTTCCATCAACTGCGACTCCACAAGCCTTGTCTTCCTTTTAGAGCCTGTTTTGCTTCTTTAAAGACGTAGAATATACCCTAATCTGAAATGTATTTGCTTATTAACTTTTACAATCAACTTTGTGTTTCATTCCTTGATTGATTACACAGATTGATCCTCTACTTAAGTGAAAATGTGGAGGTGAGAAAGAGACATGGTAACATAATAATATTATATATATATATATAATGCAATTACGATAAAACCGCGCGCGCTCGCGCGCGGTTCTTACCTAGTATAAAAAAACAGAATGATATGGAACATCTCCAATCCCATAAAACATCAGTATGAACAATGTTATTATGTGGGAACATATAAAAGGTTGAGAGTGAAGCCTTTATAATTATTTATGTGGCTTCAACTAAACACAAACCATACAAACATAACCCATCAACAATGGAACAAGTCAATTAAGAACAAAACGCACAAAGTCTCGGCAAACTGACAAGTCACCAAGGAAGTTTCTCTGAATAAAACCACGACTTCACATAGTTGCAGCTCTATTTGCCTGTCAAAAAGATGCAGTGGATTTTGAGATTTCACTGTCTTACCAAATCAAATCCACAACGTAACTACATGAAGAGATATGCAATGGAGACTGGAGAGTGATTATTACCTTTCTCAAAGATGTATATGTTGTCACAATGACTTTATCGGCAATGTTATTGACCAACTAGACGAAGGCAAGCCACCTTGCATGAATGAAATGCAATGATCCAAAGATTCCCAAGAAACCGACGGCAAATCCCATTCCTGAAGCAGCCAAGAAAGCTTGGATATCGAAAGATTCATCATCTCTGTCATGAGCATCCTTACCGGTCGCTTGATGTTGTTTGCTATAATCATCTTTATCTCCAGAGCACTTGGTGGGGAGTGGCTGGCCGCACAACTTCGGATTCCCGGCAAACGAAGAAGGATCAAAGCCTTGCAATTGAGTGCTAGTGGGAATTCGGCCGGATAAGTTGTTGTTTGAGAGGTTCAATGTGCCCAAGAAGTGTAAACCAGCTAAACTCTCCGGAATTTCTCCACAAAGACTATTAGACGATAGTTTAAGAACCTCTAGGGATGTCAGTTGGCCAATCTTATCAGGAATGCTTCCATTTAAGTCATTACTTGACAAATCCAGAGATATCAACTTCTTAAGAGTAGTCACTCCAATGGGAATTTCCCCTCTCAACAAATTGCTAGAGAGATTAATAGCATTACGTTGCTCAAGGTTTCGCTGTTGCAATGATACCCATTCTCCCTTCCACATGAATGATGCAAAATCAGGTTTTACAAACCAATAATAATTAATCTCGCGTTCAGGATAATCAGATGATGGTATAAGGCCAGGGCTTAAACCATGATTGATAGCCATAGAGGAGAAGTTGTGAAGACAGCCTGGAATAGTCCCTGATAGTTTGTTATTAGATAGGTCCATTATTTGAAGGTTTTGAAGATGACACAAACTGGATGGCAGGTCCCCTCCAAAATCATTTGACCTCAAGTTAAGAACAACCAAGTCAGCCATGCTTTCCCCTAACCAAGATGGCACCACTCCAAAGAATTTGTTATTTGCAAGCTCGAGGTATTTCAAATGAGTGCAATTTTTCAGTGACAAAGGTATTTGTCCTGAAAACATGTTGTTGCTCAAATGTAATGCCATAAGATTGCTTTGAGACCCTATTGATTCTGGAAGATGTCCAGATAGCTTGTTGTTTTCTAGATTGACAACACGAATTAAGCCAGTAACAAGCCAATTCGGAAGTGAGCTTGATAGATTGTTGTTGGAGAGATCGATTACCCATTGCACACGGCTAAAAGTAGGGGAAGGTTGATGGAAGGTGGGGAAATTCGAGAATTTATTGTTTGACAGATTCAATATTATTGCAGATTTGAATAGGGCAAGGGGTATAGGACCATCAAAGGAGTTATAACTCAAATCTATCAAGGTTGGAAACCAAGGAGGAGATGATAAATTGAAGTCTGGGAAACAACTAATTTTGTTATGAGAAAGATTAAAGCCAGTTAAATCAGTGAAGTTCAAAAAAGCATCAGGAATAGAGCCTGATATCTTGTTGTTAGACATATCAAGCATTGCTAAAGAGTTTTGTTTCAAAATCCAAGTCGGGAAACTAGGCCCAACCTTACAAGAACTTAACCCTAAATTAACCAGTAGGAATGGTGGCTCCCAACTCTCACTAAAATTGACTGTCAGAAGGTTATCTGATAACTTCAATAAAACTAGTTCTGAAAAATTGGAAAAATGTGCACCTAATATGGTTCCACTTAAAACATTTGAAGAAACATCCAAGTGTGTTAGATTTGGTGAGAGATATTGGAGAATTTCTAAAAGGCTTCCCTTTATTTGATTGGAGGATGCATCCAAATACATCAATGATGGAAACATCATCCCTTCAAAAGGTAGGCTTTTGAGGTCGTTGCCAACTAGGCTCAATTCCATCAAGGAATATCTTGCCTTGTCGGTCAATGATTCAAGGAATTTGTGATAATTATTATGGCCCAAATTCGTACGATCTAAAAAAAGGGTTTGGAGATTGTTAGAAGTATTGATCAAGTATGAAACAGTTGAAGAAGACAAAATGTTTTTGGAAAGCTCAAGTGTTTGGAGAGTGGTGGAAAAATTAGCATGATAAGTAGATGAAAGAATTGGTGGTGGAAGGGAGCAATATCTGCATTCAAACTCAGATAAAGTGGGTAACATTTTGATTGTAGAAGCCCAATCTATGGCATTGGTTAGGTTTGTACCGCTCAAAAAGAGAATCTCTAAAGAAGAAAGGCGAGAAAGCCATTTCAAGTTGTGAGCATACAAGCAATCATTTGATGATGGACCGAGATGGAGAGATTGCAATCTAGAGAGATTGCCAAGATGAGGAGGAATCTCACCACTGAATCCATAAAGAACAAGATCAGTCAACTCACTAAGAGAACCTATAAACTTTGGGATTCTTATAGACAATTGATCAAGAGTGTACCAGATTTCCAAAAATGTTAGATGCTGCAATTCAAGCAAGGAAGGCCTGAGTTTGTATCCATCCACTTCATAAAGTTGGAGTGAAGTAACATGCCCAGTGTGAACATCACATCCAACTCCATGCCAGGTACAACAATCATCATTGTGAATGCTCCAAGAAGAGAGGTTAAAATTGACAAAGCTAAGCTTGAAGTCGAGGAGAGCTTGTTTCTCCTTCTCTATGCAAAGGATTTGAGAATGAGCTCCTCTGGGTGAAAGAAAGAGGAGGTGAAGGAAGAAGGAAACAAGGAGGAGGGAAGTGGGAGGGGATCTCATCTTGTTGTGACTACGTAATTGATTGATTTGAAGAGTAGATGGCTTATTCGGATGTAATGGTGAACCCATCAAAATTACACATTATATAAACTTATGGAATTATGTTGAGATGACAAAGTCAACTTTTGAGGCGATCTTCCATCCATATCCATTTGTGGCCCCCTGTAATAATAATATCACAAATTTTGTTTGGTAACACAATTAAATGTTGTCTATTAACTTTCAGCCCTTCAATCAGCAATATAGGTACATTGATGATCCTCGATACAAAATACATGTCGTTTGATTTTTCATCACGTATTTTAAGAAATTAAAAATAGATATTATTTTATTATTATTATTTTTTTGACAATGTAATACGTATTACCAACAAATATTAAGTTATAAAAAAATATTTAAAAAAAAGATAATATTTTATATAGTTTTTAACTTTTTAAAATACGTGTTAAAAAGTCAAACGACATGTATTTTGGATCGGAGGTAATATGATTTTTGTGGTGACTAATTGTTGGCTAATTTATCAACGAAAGTGTATAAACAATGTAAGTTTAATATACGTTGGTAAGTTATGTCATATAAGGCTGGCTTATATTATCTCCTACTGTAGGTCTCGTCCCATGTACAGATAATACATTAATACAATATTATAAATAATTTAGATAGATTTTAAAAAATAAATAAAATAATAATCTAAGTATAAATCATTTTCCTGCCAAAAAATAATATAGATATAAATAAAATTAGTTCGGCAGATTATAAAAAATCTAAATATCTTTTATTTATATTCTCTCAAAATATAATAAAATTCACATTTATAAGGTCATTTCTTCATTTCATTTGTTCATAATTTTTTATCCAAGGCTGCTTGTATTCGCGCACAAAATCATCAGCTTCATCTCCTGCCTTGCCAACTTCCCATACAACACACTTGAGATTCGTCTTTCTTTTTCGCTTTTCCTGTATAATAACACAAAAAGAACGTACCATTCATCGATTTTCCAATACGACAATTCTTTATCTAAGCGATATGCATCTGAATCAACTTCTTACAAGGAGTAAAGAATTCGCTCACAAAGACAGAAGAAAGTATGTCTTCTTACTACCCCGTGACCTTTGGGGAAGTGATGTAATATTACAATGATCATGGTTGAGGATGTCGTATTTTTGCTTCCCTAGCTTGTTTTGTCTTGCTCGAGCAGCATCAAGTTGAGCCTTGAGATATTCACACTATAGGAAATTTGTTGGGATAAAAACACATCTCACATCGGTGGTGGAGTGAAAAACAAACCAAAATATAAGGGAGGGAGAAGCCCCTACACAATGGCTTAAGCTTTTGTGTAAAGTGATGGATCCCGACCTTATAACCAAAAATAAAATAAACCCGACACGACTCCCGATTTGATACGACCCGGCTCGGGATTCTCGGATTCTCACAAAATTTATACAAAATGGTTAATATTTAATTGTTGGCAAAATTAAAATTGATCCAATTATGTTATCGTTTTAGGATTTAGGGGTTCAAAATTGTTCACTTGTCAATAACCAGAAATCAATTCAATGATTTCAATCCTCATGTGGGTTCAAATTGGACTTGAATGGAAGACATTTGGTACATCAAATAGAAATACTTACTTTGAATCGGTCAATATAGATTGCTGTATTAAATGGTTGCTTAGGTATCTTTCTCCATGTGATATTGAAATGGAAAAATAACCTATCAAAAATAATATTCTATAAATACTAATGTAATCATAAACTAATTTTGACATGCTAAACTACCTATAAATACTAATGTACTCATGAACTTTCATATCTCATTTCTGTCACTTGATCATATCTTTATTCGTTCGATTTGAGTCAACAATGAATTCATCTCAAATATCATCATCATCTCACTCTTCAAATGAAACATTTGAGATTCCTAATTCTATATTTGTTTCATTTGAACAGGAGCAAAATGTGTTATTTTGTTTGTAAGAGAGATTAGAGATGGATATAATTCTCTCTTAATGATCTCTTCGGATATCATTCACTATATATAATAGGGTTACAAGTGTGATCGAACACAATAATAAAAATATGAACGATATAATATACGTTATATCAAACCCCCGCAGTTGAAACTGTCTAGGTAATCCCTTAGTAAAGATATCAGCATACTGAAAAGAGGACGAGATATATTGGAGCACCCGAAGATGTCCGAGAGCCACCTTGTGATGTAGATCATCTGGCTGTGCAAATAGAGAAAGACCTTGATCGGAAGAAAGTGCGGTTGATGAGACACATTTAGGTAGTGTTAATATAGGCATTTAGATGTGTTTAGGTAGGGTAAAATGCATGAGTTAGAGTAGTTTTCATGTTTTCATTATGTTTTAATTAGAATCGGAATCTACGAGATTTGTGCATGATTTCAGGTGATTGTAAAGAGGTGAATCTAAGCTCGAGCCAATGTTGGAATATTGGACGAAAATAGAAGAGCATGAGAGCTGAGGAGAGGAGCTAAATATGTAAAGGATTGGAGCTACCCAAGCTGGCGACGCTGCACTAAAACAAGTCGTTTGAAGGCTGTATTTATCGGATCGGGGCGTACTTATACTTGTTGGAAAGAGGATTTGAAGACTTACAACTTTCGTGTTTACGACTTTTCCAAATTCGGCCTAGAAGACAGTGGAATCTGGACGTCAAGATGGCTGCTGAAAAGAAACTCGGTCTGGGCATAAAAACTCGCCCGAGTTCTTTGGTGCACCCGAGTTATATTGCATTTCCAAGGATGTGGGCTGTTACTTTTGTTAATTTATGAAAGATGTTATTTTATTTATTTTTATTTATTAGGAGAGAAGAGGAAACGTTGGTTTTTGGCCAAGAACACTAGGTAGGTCTTGTTTTGAGTTTTGGGGAAGAACGAAGAGGTTTGGTACATAGAAAATTGGAGACCTCTTGTGATTTCTCAAGGATGAACAACTAACCTCCTTTGCTTAGGGCGATTAATCGAAGCTTCAGGTTTTCTATTTCATTGTGAGATTTCTGTTCTTAATACTCCTCTTTAAATATTATTAATTCTCTGCGCCAAATGTTTAGGGTTTTCGTGAATTTTCATTAGCCTGATCAACTGATGCTTGTTCATGACAATCTATAGCTAGATATAGGTAATTACTGGTTGAGTTATCTATATTCTTGAGTAGCAAAGTATAAATCTCTGAAACTGGTTGATTTAGGGATTTGTATAGAGAATTGATTTGCAATTGATGCAATAACTGGTTGTGCGCGTCGATTGTCTTTGTTGATTTCCTTTAAGCTTCATCGATTATTGAATTGAATCTTGATAGTTTCGAGATTGTTTGATAATTAGGGTTTTCAGGATCTGGTTGTCCTGTTAACTAGATTCGATAAGGAATTGGATTCAAAAGACCTAGTCTTTCCACAACAAAGTGTTCAAGAGGAAGTTATCTATTCGATTTCGATGATCAATGAACAAACCTGATTGCTAAGATTGATTGACCTAAGTTATTTATCTCATATTTGTTCAATCAATTTGTTTAGTTTGCTTCCTTTTGCTTTTTACTTAGTTAGTCTGAATCATCGAAATCCCCCCTCTTTGTTTCTTGTTCTTGTTAACACACTCTGACTTGCATATAAATTGCTGACTCTCTGTGGGATCGACCCGTACTTGCCAAACTACATTAGTTAGGTTAGTCGGATTTATTTGATAGGATTTAAGGCGACTGAAAATCCTCCGTCAACGGTATCGGCAGAAGTGATTTCAAGCGTCCAGTGTCGGATTCCTTATTATGATACCTTTCCGGATAGGGAATCGTGCCACGAGTCAAACACACAGCGCTGTGACGTATGACCTTTTTCGGGCATCCGGTGTTATTTCAGGGCTCAAAATTAAACTTTTATGTTTTTCCGACAATTTCAGTAATTTCTGTTATTTTATTTTATTTATTTCGCAACTAGGGTTTATTTCCGTCTTTCCTATTTAATAACATGTAGCCCTGAGGATGATTATTCAATTATCTATTTTCCAATTGTTCAGAGAAATCTCCTCTCTTCATGGTGGATTCCAGTTTATCGATTCTAGGGTTTCGTCGCTTGCGAAACCTCCATTACGAATTTCGTGCTTGCGGGATTTGAGGCTTCCGTTCTGCGTCACCTTGTCACGCACGAAATGGATGTCAAGCTCAATGTGTTTTATGCGTTGATGCTGGATTGGGTTGCTGGCGAGGTAAATGGCGGAGATGTTGTCCGTATAAACAATAGAAGCATGGGAAAGAGGGCAGTGAAGCTCCAAGAGCACTCAGAAACAAAATTAGCAACTCCTCGACACTCCGCCTCAGCACTAGGACGAAAAACCACCGACTGATGCTTAGCAACAGGGCCGGCCATTAGCAAGAACATACCATTCATTGATCTTCCAATACGACATTCCTTACTGGCCCGTGACCTTGAGATCTTCACACTGTAGAAGTGTATAAAAATTTGGAGTCCGAATTGAGCCACTGAATACTTAACAATGGAAAGTTAGCATGTTTTTGGACACTGCCTCATTTACGAGTTCCTTTAGCTTATGTTCCTTCCCCAAGTTGTTACCTGTGCCGCGCCATGGATTGGTTAGTTGGTGATGGCGGTCATAAACTATTAGAATATGAGTTTGTCCCACATTGAAAATCTTGAGATGTCATGAACAAGATATAAGTTTGACGGGCTACTCCTCTCATTACCAATTGGTTTTGAGATGGAACCATGTTGGTTTGTTGGTTGTTCGTGTCTCCGTACGGCTTGTCTTATCCCTACTGGGCCCAACCGACTTTAACATGGTATCAGAGTTGGATTCGGCTAGTTTCGATCTGTAATACGGGGTTTTGTCCCACACTATTTGTGTGATTATTAATATATTGTTTGCTATTTTGTTTTTATTGGTTCATTATGCGATGGACAAAACTCAAATGTGGTAAGTTGATTACCTTTCCATACCTAAAAACAAACGAGGTAAGTTCATTCAGGAGGGAGAGGGCCTTACTGAGAGGTGTCACTGAGGAGAGGCGGCTGACACTGTTTGATGTGCTTAAGGACAATCAAACCGCAAACCCCATTGAAGAGCATCATACCATTGAAGGTGTTAGACTCTTAGACAGAAGCCAGGTGATAATCATACACGGCATAGACACGTACGTTTGAATTTGGTGGAGTTTTATTTCATAAAATTGGAATAACCCCTCGGTATGCCAAACAGACCATAAACTAAGAGCTGAAGATTTACAAAATTTTCTTGTCATTGAATTGTCTTTATGAAACAAGCTTAAGATAAGATTGTTAAATACATAAGAAAAATTGCTGGAAAAAATTGCATTTTCTATTACAGAAATAATACTATTGTTCATCTAAGGTTGCCCATTTCTTAACTTACAAAACCTTTTTGAGCCTGAAGACATAGTGGGTTTTCTTATGTGGAGTATTGATGCCAGGTAACACATTCATGTCATGAACGTACTTGTCTTTCCATACCCGCAGGAACCGCCCAGTCGAACAAGTAAATGAACAATGTAACAACTCCACTAAGCACAAAATGCACAGAAGTCTTGGAAACTGATCATAAGTCGCTAAGGAAGTTTATCTAAAGATCGAAAACCATGGCTTCACATAGCTGTAGCTCTATTTCCCTGTCAAAAGATGCAGTGGAGTTTAAGATTTCACTGTGCTGCCAAATCAAATCCAGGTACAACTAAATGAAGAGATATGCGATGAAGAGTGATTAGTACCTTTCTTAAAGATGTATATGTTGTCACAATGACTTTATCAACGATGTTATTCACCAACTGGAAGAAAGCAAGTCTCCATGGACGGATGAAATGCAATGATCCAAGGATTCCCAAGAAACCGACGGCAAATCCCATTCCTAAAGCAGCTAAGAATGCTTGGATATCAAAAGATTCATCACCTTTGTCATGAGCATCCTTACTGGCAGCTTGAGGTTGCTTGTGAACGTCATCTTTATCTCCAGGGCACTTGATGGGGAGCGGTTGGCCACACAACTTCGGATTCCCGACAAACGAAGAAGGATCAAAGAGTTGTAATTGAGGGCCATTGGGAATGCGACCGGACAAGTTGTTGTTTGAGAGGTTCAATGTGCCCAAGAAGGTTAAAACAGCTAAACTCTGTGGAATTTCTCCACAAAGTCTATTAGATGATAATTTCAGAACCTCTAGGGATGTTAGCTGACCAATCTTATCAAGAATGCTTCCATTTAACTCATTACTTGACAAATCCAGAGACATCAACTTCTTAAGAGTAGTCACTCCAGTGGGGATTTCCCCTCTCAACAAATTTTGTAGAGAGATTAATAGCATTCCGTTGCTCAAGGTTTCGTTCCAACAATGATACCAATTCTCCTTTCCACGTGAATGACGCAAAATCAAAATTTTGAAAATCCCATCGATAATCCATAGTAGCTTCATAAAAAGAATAATATTGTGTAAAGGTAGGGCTCAAACCATGATTGATAGCCACAGAGGAGAAGTTGTGAAGACAACCTAGAATAATTCCTGATAGTTTATTATCAGACAGGTCCAATATTTGAAGTTTTTGAAGATGACACAAACTGGATGGCAAGTCCCCCCCAAAATTATTTGACCTCAAGTTAAGAACAACCAAGTTGGTCATGCTTTCCCCTAACCAAGATGGCACTACTCCAGAGAATTTGTTATTTGCAAGCTCTAGGGTTTTCAAATGAGTGCAATTTTTAAGTGATAAAGGTAGTTGTCCTGAAAACATGTTGTTGCTCAAATGTAACACAATAAGATTGCGTTGAGCCCCTATTGATCCTGGAAGATGTCCAGATAGCTTGTTGTTTCTTAGATTGAGAACATAAGGTTCATAACTAACAAGCCAATCGGGAAGTGAGCCTGATAGATTGTTGTTGGAGAGATCAATTACGATTTGCACAAGGATGAAAGTAATGGAAGATTGATGGAAGTTGGGGAATTTCGAGAACTTATTATTTGACAGATACAATGCATGTTGAGGTTTGAATAAGGCAAGGGGTATAGGACCATGAAAGGAGTTATAACTCAAATCTATAAAGGACAAAGCCGGAAAAGAAAATGTGAAATTGAAGTCTGGAAATAACTAAGTTTGTTTTGAGAAAGATTAAAGCCAAGTAAATTAGTTGAGATGTTTAAAAAATCATCAGGAATAGAGCCTGACATCTTGTTGTTAGACATATCAAGTATTTCTAAAGAGTTTTGTGTCAAAATCCAAGTTGGGAAACTAGGCCCAACCTTACAAGATCTTAGCTCTAAATTCAATAATTGGAATTGTGGCACCCAACCCTCACTAAAATTGATTGTCAAAAGGTTATCCGATAACCCTAAATTAGTTAGTTTTGAAAACCTGGAAAAATGGGCATCTAATATGGTTCCAGTTAAAACATTTGAAGAAAGATCCAAGTATGTTAGATTCGGTGAGAGATATTGGAGAATTTCTGAAAGGCTTCCCTTTATTTGATTGGAGGATGCATCCAACCTTGTTAATGATGGAAACATCATCCCATCAATAGGTAGGTTGTTGAGGTCGTTGCCAACTAGGGTCAATTCCTTCAAGGAATATCTGGCCTTCTTGATCAACGATTCAAGGAATTTGTATTGATTATCATGACCCAAATTCGTATGATTTAAATAGAGGGCTTGGAGATTGTTAGAAGTATTGATCAAGTAAGAAATAGTTAAAGAAGACTGTAGATCTCAGTTTATCTTGACTCGCAGATCGGAGTGCAAGACTTTAGATCCGAGAGCGCGAAATCGAAAACAGTAAAGCAAGATAGAGAACACAAGGATTTTTACGTGGTTCGGGAAGAATCCCTACGTCCACGGAGCCTCAGAAGAGGAGACTCGAGCTTATCCACTATATCAAATCAAGCTTACAAGGTTTCGAGAACGACAAGGCTAGATCTAAGGCTTATACAGACAAACAAGCAGGTAATCGCAAGTACAGAGGGAAGAGGTGAGGAGAAGTAGTCGAGCGAAGAAGAAACTCCCTGGATCTGGTGTCGGAGACCAGATCTGCTCCGGGAAGGCCGTCGGAGAAGACAACCAACTCCGGACAAGAAGCTCACACAGGCGGTTGTGTTCTTCGAGGATCAGACAAGAGGTCTCAAAAGGAGATCCACCTCAGATCTGATCGGAAAACGCCGGAGGAGTGCTTAGAGCACTTGGAAACCCTAGCGGCGCCGCTCTCTTTCTCTCTCTCTTTCTTCAGTTGGATCTTACCCTTTGGAGCGTCTGAACAAGTGAAGAAACCCTAGAGCCCTCTTCAGCTTAAATAGGCGAGCTCCTTCAAGCTAGGGCAAGCAATGGGCTGAAGCGAGCTTCTTTTGGGCCGAGTCCAGGTAATGGGCTTTGCAAGCCCAGATCTGGAAACAAACATAACATATCACATTTGCTAACTCTTCAACCATATAATATATATAACACATGATCACAAGATTATTATCTTGCAATTCTAATGTGTTATATGTAATATATAGGAGAGTATGTGCATGTGAAATTGTTGTCTATATAAGAGCCCTTAATCTAACCTAAGATCTATTCTCAAAACCCCTAAAGATCTAGAACCATGATTAAGGTTGACATTACAATTTGCCCTCCTAATCTAGGTTCTAAACTTTCGTATGCTCGTTTCGACAATAGTGGAATAAGCTCATGTCTTCAACTCTTGTAACATCATCGGCTCTGTACCTGTTCGTCATGGGGGATCTCCAAGATGGAGATAGTCCCTGCAAAAGAGAAATTTGCTTGGGGGTACAATCTTTGTGCCGAAGTCAGCTGGATTTACATCTCCTTTGATCTTCTTGACGTCCATCTTATTTGCAGCAACCATGTTCCTTACAAAGTGGAATCGCACATCGATATGTTTAGTGCGTTCGTGGTACATCGGATCCTTGCAGAGATATAAAGCACTCTGACTGTCCATGTGTAGAACAGGTTTTAAAGTTCTCTGAAGAACTTCCTTCACGATCCCTTTTAGCCAGATAGCCTCTTTAGCAGCTTCTGTAGCAGCGATATACTCAGCTTCCGTAGAAGACAGAGCTACAACTGTCTGCTGCTGAGACTTCCATGAAATACAATTTCCAGCCCACGTGTAATAATAGGCAGTGGTAGACTTACGATTATCTTTATTACTGGCATAATCAGAATCAACAAATCCATGCAAATGATGTATAGAGCTATGCAAACCATAGTGTAAACACAGATTTTTGGTGCCAGAGAGATAACGAAGTAAATATTTCATAGCAATCCAGTGGTCATTCCCAGGGTTAGACATAAAACGACTTAAAGCACTGATAGCGAAGGCTAGGTCAGGGCGGGTGCAGAGCATGGCATACATAACGGATCCTACTGCTGCGTCGTAAGGGATCCTAGCCATTTCTTTTACCTCTTCAGGTTTGGTTGGGCAACTTTTCTTGGTAAGTTCTAGGTGCCCTCCTAAGGGTATGGAGGTAGGTTTAGAGGTGACCATATTGAATCTCTTCAAAACTTTTAACATATAGTCATCTTGAGATAACCAAAGTTGTTTATTAGGTCGGTCTCTAATGATGTTTACGCCAAGGATCTTCTTGGCATTACCTAGATCTTTCATGTCGAAGTATTTCTTTAGATCCTTTTTAACACTATTAATGAGAATAATAGAACTACTTATGAGCAGAATATCATCAACATATAATAGCACATATAAAGGAGACTTGGAAGAAATATTCTTAAAGTAAAGACAGGTATCATAACTGCTCCTATGAAACCCAAGTTTCCTAATCACACTGTCAAACTTGAGGTTCCATTGTCTAGGGGATTGTTTCAACCCATAGATGGACCTTTTAAGTAGACAGACGTGATCAGGTCGGCTTTTAGCAATGAAGCCTTTGGGTTGTTTCATATATATGGTTTCATCTAAAGTACCATGTAAGAAAGCAGTTTTAACATCCATCTTTTCTAATTCCCAATCAAACACAGCACACATAGAAAGCATAAGTCTCATGGTTTTATACTTAACTACGGGAGCAAAAATATCATTATAGTCAATTCCCTCTATTTGGGGGAACCCTTTGGCTACTAGTCTGGCTTTAAACCTAGGGGGATCATGCGGTTTAAGACCTTCCTTGAGCTTATAGATCCACTTGGAATCTATAAGCCGGGTTTTAGGAGGTCTAGGGACCAATGTCCAAGTCTGGTTGGAATACATTGACCCCATTTCTTCTTTCATAGCTTCTAACCATTGTTTAGCATGCTCACTTTTAATAACAGATTCATATGAATTAGGAGTAGTGGGTTGTCTAACATGATCAGCAGTAAGGAAAGCATACTCTACGATATAACTATACTTCTTATTAGGGATTATGGTCCTAGGTTCCCTGTCTCTAGTCAACTGATAATCATGCAAACTAGGAAACTGAGATGCAGATGCTAATGCAGGTGCAGTAGAAGTAGATGCATGCAAATCAGAAGAATGGGGGGAGGAGAAAACAGAGGACTCCACTTGGGAGTCAATAGAGAGGCCATTTACATCACTTAAATCAGAAGTAGAGGGGAGAGAAGTAGAAGAAGTAGAAGGGGGAAGGAGAGAGGGAGACTTAGGAGAGGAGGCTTCGTCCTCTTCAGTAACAGCCTCGTGATCATTTCTTTCGATTTCTTTGTTCTTTTCTTCATTTGTTGCCCCTTGTAGTGTAGAGGGTGTTAGCTTTGTTGCTGATCTGTGAACCCGACCAGTGTCGTATTCATCTTCATCAGCTTGTGAGGAGGTGGATTCATCTGGTATCCAACCATCAGTTTGGTCATTTGTACCTGCAAACTCAGAAAGTGTAGTTAGTTTTTCTTTCATAGGGAAAACAGTTTCATTGAATTTAACACTTCTAGTTGTGATCACCTTATAGGGTCCTGCTTGAAGCAAGAGAACCCTATAACCTTTGACACCATCAGGGTATCCTAAGAGAATACCCTTGACAACCCTAGGTTGGAGCTTACCCTGTGAGATGTGTGGGTAAGCTGCACAACCAAAAGGTTTGAGGTAGTCAAGGTTAGGTGTTTTTCCAGTCCATTTTTGTTGTGGAGTAAGGAAGTTTATCACACTAGAAGGGGACCTATTTAATAAGTATGCAGCTGTCATGACAGCTTCTCCCCATAGGGTGTTTTTCAACCCAGAGGAGATGAGCATACATCTTGTTTTTTCTAATAGGGTCCTATTCATTCTTTCAGCTGTCTCATTTTGCTGTGGGGTGCTAGGGACAGTTAAGTGTCTTTTAATCCCTAATTGTTGGCAATAGTCATTAAATTTTTTATTGCAGAATTCCAATCCATTATCAGTTTTAAAGCATTTTAACTTGTGATCAGATTGGCTTTCAACCATAGCTTTCCACTTTTTAAAGGCTTCAAAAGCTTGGTCTTTAGTTTTCAAGAGACTTACCCATACCTTGCGTGAGAAGTGATCTATAAAACTTATGAAATATCTCATACCACCTGCAGTGGGGACTTGTGCAGGTCCCCATAAATCACAATGAACATATTCTAAAGGAACAGAGGCAGTGTAAGATGATTTGGGAAATTTCAGGTTTGCAGATTTTCCAAACACACAATTTTCACAGAATTTAATCTCAGCAGGTATTTTAGCAAGTAAACCATGTTTATGCAATTGAACAAGACCTTTATTGCCAATATGCCCCAGCCTATTATGCCAAGAAAGAGTCTCATCTAGGGTCATATGCTCAGAAGAAATGGCTGGGTTTAATTCAGGTTTATTAGCAAGAATGTGATACAACCTATTCTTTCTAACAGCTTTAATTATAACCCTATTGTTTCTAGTCACAGTTCTTATCCCATTTTTAGAAGCCATGTGACAGCCAAGTTCTTCTAAGGCAGACTCAGACATGAGGCTCCTTCTTAAGCTAGGCACCCATCTAACATTGGTAAAAACTCTAACAATACCATCATGCATAATAAGAGGAACATCCCCAACCCCCATGATTTTCAAAGAAGTATCATCACCAAGCATTACATCACCACATGCAGTTTTATCAAGTGTTTTAAAATAATGCTCAGAAGGGGTAGCATGCATAGTACAACCAGAATCAAGTATCCAATTATCAGAATAGTCAGCAGAAAATTCAGTACACATAAAAAGCTCAGCAGGACAATCACTCATGCATTCCAACACAGAAGCAGATAATTCAGTATTGTTTGATTTGGCAAGTTGCTCAGCTCTCTTTTTCTTTCTACAATCCTTAACCCAATGCCCCAAATTACCACAGTAGTTGCACTTAGAATTAGGGTCAGTTTTCTCAGATTTGTCACCTTTTCCATTTTCTTTCTTATCTTTCTTAGCCTTCTTGTTCTTATTACCCTTTTTGTTATTACCTTTAGTAAACATAACCTCAGGTTTGTCAGGTTTTTCAGTTCTGTCAATCTTTAAACCTTTGATTTTAAAGACCTTCATGATTTCATTTTTCTCAATAATAGCTTCAATAAGTTTGTCTTTGGTTAACTCATCTCTGCTAAATTGAATCACATCTTTAAAGTTGTCAAATTGACTAGGCAAAGAATTTAACAGAAGAATGGCCTGGTGAGAATCTTTAATTTCATCATTGCATCTTTCAAGTTCTTGTGACATTTTCAGAAATTTGTCCAAGTTATCATCCAAAGTAAATTGTGTGTTCATCTTGAAAGTAAACAATCGACAAAGCAGAGAAATTCTGGAGGGCAGAGATTTAGATAGAAACAGCTCCTCCAGAGCATGCCATAGAGAGGAAGCGGATGAGTATCTTACCACCTGACGGGCTATGCCGTCAGTTAGCCTGAGCATAATCTCGGCATGCGCCCTCAAATCCAGCTCCAGGTCCTCCTCAGATGGTGGAGGTGTATCAACCTTGACTCCTTTCCCCTTTTTCGATTCACAAGATTCAGAGCCTTCCACCAACTCATCCTTGGTGCCTGGAGTGGTTGTAGCGACGGTGGATGCGGTTGCTGTAGTCTTGACAGCCTTCCAGCATCCCTCCTTGATTAGCACGACCCTCATTTTGACTTGCCACATGGCGAAGTCGATTATACCATCGAATGGCTTAATCTTGAGAGCGCTATCCATTGTTTAAGTACCTGTTTGAGGACAAACAAAGGAGTTAGTTTTGCGGAAGCGATTGGATCGTAAAACACAGAGTATAAACACAAGATTCACAATCAAGAGGAAAACCCTAAGTATTTATAAACTGTAGACAGATCTAGGTCAAGAACAGGTGACCGTGGCTCAGATCTAGCAGTAACCAAAGCGTCTCGCTCTGATACCACGTTGTAGATCTCAGTTTATCTTGACTCGCAGATCGGAGTGCAAGACTTTAGATCCGAGAGCGCGAAATCGAAAACAGTAAAGCAAGATAGAGAACACAAGGATTTTTACGTGGTTCGGGAAGAATCCCTACGTCCACGGAGCCTCAGAAGAGGAGACTCAAGCTTATCCACTATATCAAATCAAGCTTACAAGGTTTCGAGAACGACAAGGCTAGATCTAAGGCTTATACAGACAAACAAGCAGGTAATCACAAGTACAGAGGGAAGAGGTGAGGAGAAGTAGTCGAGCGAAGAAGAAACTCCCTGGATCTGGTGTCGGAGACCAGATCTGCTCCGGGAAGGCCGTCGGAGAAGACAACCAACTCCGGACAAGAAGCTCACACAGGCGGTTGTGTTCTTCGAGGATCAGACAAGAGGTCTCCGAAGGAGATCCGCCTCAGATCTGATCGGAAAACGCCGGAGGAGTGCTCGGAGCACTTGGAAACCCTAGCGGCGCCGCTCTCTTTCTCTCTCTCTCTTTCTTCAGTTGGATCTTACCCTTTGGAGCGTCTGAACTAGCGGCGCCGCTCTCTTTCTCTCTCTCTCTTTCTTCAGTTGGATCTTACCCTTTGGAGCGTCTGAACAAGTGAAGAAACCCTAGAGCCCTCTTCAGCTTAAATAGGCGAGCTTCTTCAAGCTAGGGCAAGCAATGGGCTGAAGCGAGCTTCTTTTGGGCCGAGTCCAGGTAATGGGCTTTGCAAGCCCAGATCTGGAAACAAACATAACATATCACATTTGCTAACTCTTCAACCATATAATATATATAACACATGATCACAAGATTATTATCTTGCAATTCTAATGTGTTATATGTAATATATAGGAGAGTATGTGCATGTGAAATTGTTGTCTATATAAGAGCCCTTAATCTAACCTAAGATCTATTCTCAAAACCCCTAAAGATCTAGAACCATGATTAAGGTTGACATTACAAAGACAAATTGTTGTTAGAAAGATCAAGTCTTTGGAGAGCGGTGGAAAAATTACCATGATAAGTAGTTGAAAGAATTGGTAGTGGAAGGGAGCAAGAACTGCATTCAAAGTCGGATAAAGTGGGTAGCATTCTGATTGCAGAAGCCCAATCTGTGGCATTGATCAGGTTCGTACCGCTCAAATCGAGAATTTCTAAAGAAGAAAGGCGAGAAAGCCATTTCAAGCTATGAGCATACAAGTCACCATTTGATGATGGAGTGAGAGAGAGAATTTGCAACTTTGAGAGATTGCCAAGATGAGGAGGAATCTCACCACTGAACCCATGAAGAGCAAGATCAGTCAACTCACTAAGAGAACCAATAAAGTTTGGGATTCTTGTAGTGGATTGATCATTAGTGTACCTGATATCCAAAGATGTTAGATGCTTCAATTCAAGCAAGGAAGGCCCGAGTTTGTATCCACCTACAATTATATCATCAAGCAGGAGTGAAGTAACATGCCCAGTGTTAACATCGCATCCAACTCCATCCCAGGTACAACAGTCATCATTGACAAAGCCAAGCTTGAGGTCAAGGAGGGCTTGTTTCTCCTTCTCTATGCAACGAATTTTAGAATGAGCATCGTTGGCTGAAAGAGAGAGGAGATGAAGGAAGAAGGAAACAAGGGGGAGGAAAGTGGAAATCGATCTCATGTTGTTGTGAGAGTAATTTGATTAAATTGAAGAACAGAAATACACACTACATATAAACTTTTATAGTCGATCTTGAATAAAATTATTAAACCCAACCTATACGAAAGCCTCCACATTTGAATATAAATACTTCCAACGTATACAACGGTCTACCAATTCCATTGCTAATAACAGAGCCATCTAGACTTTATGTGTGATGTGGACTCCAACAATTAATAATACAATATTTTCTGGTGCTTTTGGATTGAAAATTCTTATCGCGCGTCAAGTTGAGTTTCGTATATTGATAAGACGAATTACATTCGAATTCTTTTTATTTTTTACAAAATAATTATGAATTGGTCCGAAATTAAAAAAATTAATTTTAACCCTACATTTTTACATCCCCTGACTCCTCCAACACAAGCAATCATCTTAACATCTTTAACCTCTTCCATCTTCCTTTAAACTCATCCATCCTCTTCAAATTGTAGAATGATAGAATTGATGTAAAGTCATTCTCAAGGGTTTCCATTCATTGATAATCATATATATAGGTTACAAAGGTATTGAGCCTTTTGGGCCTTTGGACCCACTATACAATATAAGACCTATGTAATCTATCAAACCCCCGCAATCGAAACTGGAGGAGTCCGTACAGTGAGACTGGACCGAAAATCAATGAATAACTGACGAGGTAAACCCTTGGTGAATATATCATCGTACTGATAGGAGGACGGGACATGTAGAACGCGGACATGTCCAATGGCAACCTTGTCCCGGACGAAGTGGAGATCGAGCTCAATGTGCTTCGTGCGTTGATGCTGGACTGGGTTGCTAGCCAGATAGACGGCGGAGACGTTGTTAGTGTAGACCAGAGTGGCCTTCTGAAGAGGGCAACGGAGCTCAAGAAGGAGATTGCGGAGCCAAGAGCACTCGGAGACAACGTTGGCAACACCCATGTATTCGGTCTCAGCGCTGGAGCGAGACACGACAGACTGACGCTTGGCTGACCACGACACAAGGGTGTCGTTGAGGAAGACACAGTAACCAGACGTGGAGCGACGTGTGTCAGGACAACCACCCCAATCCGCATCAGTGTAAGCAACAAGGTCAAGCTTAGAGGAAGGGGTGATCGTGGTGCTGAGCTCGAGGGTGCCGCTGATGTACCGAATGATCCGCTTCAAGGCCTGAAAGTGGGGTTCCCTGGGTGCATGCATGAACAAGCAGACCTGCTGAACGGCGTAACTGATAGCAGGCCTCGTGAAGGTGACTGAAGAGCACCAGCGAGGCTCCTGTACAATGTGGGATCATCAACCAAAGGACCAGAATGAGCACTGAGCTTGTTGGATGTATCGACAGGGGTGGCGACAGGATTGCAGTTGACCATCTTAGCCCGAGCAACAATCTCAGCAGCATACTTACTCTGTGAGAGAAACAGACCAGACGCATGACGCTGAACAGCAACTCCCAAGAAGTAAGACAACTGACCCAGATCAGACATGGCGAACTCCGCACTCAACTACGAAATAATGGACGTCCGAAGAGCATCAGAAGAGGCGGTGAGGATGATATAGTCGACATATAGTAACAGGAAGGCCATGTCAGAGCCTCGGCGATAGATAAACAGAGAGGTATCCGAACGGCTGCCAATGAAACCCAAGCGTAGCATATGCGAAGCAAAGCGCTGGAACCAAGCCCGTGGAGCCTGTTTCAGACCATACAGAGAGCGCTTCAGGAGACAGACGTGCTTGGGACGATCAGCATCAGCAAACCCCGGTGGCTGAAACATGTAGACTGTCTCATTCAGATGGCCATGCAGAAAAGCGTTCTTGACATCCAACTGATGAATGGCCCAGTTGCGTGACAATGCTAAACTCAATACCACTCGAATAGTGGCAGGCTTGACCACTGGACTGAATGTCTCATCACAATCAATACCGGCCTGCTGAGATCGGCCGTTGACCACAAGGCGGCCTTTGTAGCGCTCCAACGTCCCATCAGAGCGGAACTTGTGACGGAAGAGCCACATACAGCAGATGACGTTGGCCTCAGGAGGGCGAGGGACAAGAACCCAAGTACCATTCTTCGTAAGGGCTGTTTTGTGGGAGGTGGGAATGGGGGAAAGGGAGGTCGGGGTAGAGGCAGGGGGTGATTGGGAGTCGGGAAGGACGGAGGCAGGGGAGGTGGAGGCAGCGGGGAATGCTGCGGGCGCATCAAGCCCGCGACTTGTTGCATGGCTGCGGCCGTGGCATGGTGCTGCGGCCGCCGCCAGTAGGGTGGGCGAGGGGATGGTTGTGAGGCTTTGATGGGCTGCGGCCGCAACATCTTGCTGCGGCCGCGGCATAACGGCCTGGGGAGGGGAGGGCATGTCGGATGAATGGTTTTGGAAGGCGGGGCAATGTGTGGTGTTCATGGAGACGATCTGACGTGGTCGGAAGACACCAGAGACGCTACGGGTTAGTGGTCTGGTGGTAGGGGTGGTGGTGGTGGTGGTGGAGAGGGAGCGACAGGAGCACCGGGAGAGCTCTGGGGAAGAAGAAAGTGAGGGAAGGAAGACTCAGACTTTGACTGAGACACAGGAGGTGTGGAAGAGGGGAGAGGAGGAGGAGAAAAGGGAAAGCGAGACTCATCAAACGTGACATGACGTGACACAATAAGCTTATGGGTCTTGACATCGAGGCAAAGGTAACCGCGATGATCAGACGGATAGCCTAGGAAGACACATGGAGTGGAGCGCGGGTGAAGCTTGTGTGGGGTTGTGGAGGACTGGTTTGGGAAACACAAGCACCTGAAGGTGCGAAGGTGATCATACCTAGGCATAGTGTAATAAAGTGCCTGAGCTGGCGAGCGATGGTGTAGGGTAGTGGATGGGAGAATGTTTAGGAGATAACATGTGGTGGATAAGGCTAGAGGCCAATAGGGAAGGGGAATAGATGCGTGGAAGGGGAATAGATGCGTGGAAGAGGAGAGAGCGCATCATGTTGGTAATGGTTCTGATGATTCGTTCAGCCTTGCCATTCTGCTGAGAAGTATAGGGGCAAGACAAGCGATAGGAGATCCCATTTGTGGCAAAGAAAGAGTGAAAGTCTTTGTTGTCAAATTCACGGCCATTGTCACATTGGAAACACTTGATGGATGTGTGAAACTGTGTTTTGATGTAGGCATGGAATTTGGCAAAGACAGGAAACACTTGAGACTTGAAATGCAACGGGAAGACCCATAAGTAATGAGTGTAATTATCAAGAAATAAGAGGTAGTACTTGTGACCCTCCTTGCTAGGCATAGAAGAGGTCCAAATGTCACTATGAATGATATCAAATGGAGCAAGGGTAGAGGTCAAAGACCATTGGAACGGCAGTCTGGCATGTTTGCCTAGTTGGCAGGAAGAGTATAAACTAGAGCGTGGGTCTTTAGTACAAGTGACAAGACTCTGGGAACGGAGGACATCTAGAACGGCAACACTGGGATGGCCCAGGCGTGCATGCCACAGGCTGGATGACGATGCCGAGAGGGCGACCGGGCACGACTGACTGGACGGAGGAGGTGGTGTGACAGGGTAGAGCTCTCCGATGCTGTTACATCTCATGCGAGTAACCCCCGTAGTAAGATCGTTCACAGAGAAACCATAAGGATCAAACGCAAGGGAAACATTGTTGTCAGTAGTGAACCGACGGACAGAGATAATGTTTTTGACAATCTTTGGGGCAATGAGGACATTGTTGAGGTGTAGTGGGTGGGTTGGGGTCTGTAATTTGGCGTGGCCAATCCCCGAAGTAGCAAGACGACCACCATTTCCGACGATAATAGAGTGTGCAGGACCCTTAAAAGAAATAGATGAGAGGTTACCTGAGGAGTTCGTCATGTGGGAGGTGGCACCAGTGTCCATGTACCAAGAAGAGTCTGAAGATGTCGGCGGCATAGAGGAGAAGGCGTGATGTTGGTGTGGAGAGGGCCCAAGGAGTCCATGTCGGCTCGGGTATGGCCTTGTTGGAGAGGCCGGAGAGTCCTGTGGATGGACTCCACTGGGGGAATACCCCCTCTGTACATGACTTGGAGGGGCGATGATCCCGACGAGAGAACGTTGGGGATCGTAGAAGGCCATGGTATTTTTTTTTTGTAGAAAAAAAAAGAAAAGAAACGGGGGGGGCTCTCGGCTTTGTCAGAAAGTAAATAGAGGCGGGGGAGGACGTTCTGGTGGCCGGTTTAGTTGCAGATTGAGAAAGGGAGGATCAATTTAGGGTTCCGTTAGGAAGAAAAAAGTTGTGATACCACGTAGAATGATAGAATTGATGTAAAGTCCTTCTCCAGGGTTTCCATTCATTGATAATCATATATATAAGTTACAAAGGTATTGGGCCTTTTGGGCCATTGGACCCACTATACAATATAAGACCTATGTAATCTATCACAAATCTTGCTACTTTTAGAGTTTTTTTTGCCAAAATCTACACCGGTCTAGCACTATAAAGGTATGTTATCTCATATAATGTAAAATCTCATTAATATCGGGTGATTCGACATAAAATTAGAGGTTTTGAATTTTGGGTGACAATTTGAAAATCCATTATCTACTCTCGATTTTGTGTTGTTTTTTGAGGGTTTTTTTTTTTTTGGGTGAACCCATCAGAAATACACTATATATAAACTTATGGTCCAAAATGAAATTAGAAAGTTTCTTCTTAAACCCAACATATACGAAAAGCCTCACATTTCCAGCAAAACCCCAAAAGAGTGCAATTTTTTCTAACGTACCTTCCACTTCGGTCGGAAATCACAATCGTCTAAAAATTAAATGAAGTAAAAACGACAATTCAAGTCAACTTTTGATCAACTTCTTACAAGGAGTAAAGAATTCGCTCATAATGACGGAAGAAAGTATGTCTTCTTACTACCCCGTGACCTTTGGGGAAGCGATGCAATAGTACAAGTTACGACGATCATGGTTGAGGATGTCGCGTTTTTGCTTCCCTAGCTCGTTTTGTCTTGCTCGAGCAGCGTCAAGTTGAGCCTTGAGATCTTCATATTGTACAAGTTTTTTAAAATTTGGAATCCAAATTGAGTCATTGAAACTTAGCATGTTTTGCGACAATATATACATATACCTCATTTACGAGCTCCCTTAGCTGATGTGTCTTCCCCAGATTGTTACCTGTATGATTAATCACCAGCCATGGATTGGTTAGTTGGTGATGATCAGTGTAAACAAATTGTGGTGCAGATCGAGCAACTTGTAATTCATAAATCTTACTAGCAAGTTTGTCGAGTTTCTTCCAAGGTTCGATGATGATCTGAATAGAAACCGAAAATTGAAACAATTTAACACCATGTGTTTGTCGAGCACCTGGGGCTGATGGATCCCTCAACTACACAAACAAAATGTACATTAGGCTTTTTTTTAATAAGTAAAGATTTGAGATCAGACAAGCCTGATTTCTCGAGAAGCCGATCGATAAGTCGGTAAGACTGATTCTAGAGATGCCGACGAATCGGCAGACGAAAACTGTCTAAACATATAATGAAAAACAGAAAACAGGTGCAATGAAACAAGCAGAAACACAAAATGTACATTAGTTATTACAAGGCACGGATGAAGAAGCTTGATAAATTTAACAAAATGCAAATTTATTAAATTAGATAGATGCCTTTTTTTCTAAACATATTTAAAAAAAAAATACAAAAGAAAATTGGTAATATCTGTTGGGAAAAATTGATCCAAATATGTTGCCTTTTTAGGCTTTAATTGAGGGTTCAAAATGGTTCACTAATAACACCAGAAAACAATTCAATCCTCGTTACCTATGGGTTCAAATTGGTGATCTTAAATGGAAGACATTTGGTACATCAAATAGAAATACTTACTTTGAATCGGTCAATATATATTGCAGGTTGTATGATGATCGATAAAGAAATACTACAAAAAGAAAACAAAAATCCAACAAGAAAACAACACATCCATAAAAATCAACAAGTCTATACTCTAGTCTAGAGGTTGAGCCCACACATACAAAAAATTTCAAAAGTATTTACCTTTAAATTATTATTTTTTTGATAAGGTAAGAATTCGAGGGTCAAACAGACCTAACATCTCAAGAGGCCGACAAAGTCTGTAAACGACGAACCGCCAAAACATGCAATAAAATTAACAAAATGTGCAAACTAGACAGTGACAAACAATCAAATCCGGACGACCTAGTGTAGAAAACGATTTGATCCTAAATGCTAGCACAGAAGCGAGATCGGAAATTAAACATGCAAAGCGGAAGCTAAAGACACACATATTGACAACGCAGTTCGATTTCCCTACTCTGCGGAGCCTCGAGAGGAAAAGACTCAAACCCTAGAATCCACTAAGTATGAATGAGTTACAGATCATGGATACAAGTAGTGACGAGCTCAAGGAAACAGATCTAGGTCAAGCAACTCAGACACACGGACGGACAAGGAGAAAACATAGAAGAGGATCAGATAGTCCCTTCACTCCGAAGAACATCGAAGCCGAATGAGAGCAGGTGAAGACAACGCTGTAGTGGTTGAGAAACCAGGCCGGAAGCTTGTCTTCTTCCTCTTCAGTGTGAGATCTCCTTCGGCGGCGCTTGGAAACCTAGGGTTTCACCTCTTCGCTCTCTCTTTCTCTTTTTTGGATCGAAGAACAGTGAATGAGCTCGCAATTAGGGTTTCGGAGAAAGAGGCCTCTTATAGGGAGCGTCATTTAGGCAAAACGCAGCGTTTGAGACAAACACAGCAATGAGCCGTTGGAAGGTCGTCTTCAGAGTTGAAGAAAAGAAGTGGGACGGGCTTTAGCTGGATTGGGCCTATCAATATAAGATGAACAAGTTCATCTTTATATTGATCCAACTCATCAGCTAGAGGGAGACGCCAACTAAGTCACCAAGCACCACTGGCTAGCTCACCGAGCCATCCTTGGTCCATGCTTCGAGCCACCTGTGACCCAGTCCTAGTCCTTGAGCTTCTAGTCATTACAAGCATACACATAATCATAAATACATACATCTGGATTATAAGACATTACAATTTGCCCTCCTAATCCAGCCATTATGTATAGGAGTCGTTCATTTAAATAGGGATCTGGGTTCATGTCTTCAATCCGTCCGTCCGTCCTCGGCTCATGTACCTGCAGGTTAGTTCACATCAAGAATATGAAGAAAGTTCCTGCAAAAATAGAATTTGCCAGAAGGAACAGTCTTCGTGCCAAAGTCAGCTGGATTCAACTCTCCCTTGATCTTTCTGAGGCTCAAGGTCTTGTCCTCAACCCTGTGTCCGATGAAGTGAAACCTAACATCGATGTGTTTGGTCTTCTCATGGTACATAGGGTCTTTGCACAAATACAGAGCACTTTGACTATCCATGTTGATCACAGGTACAAACTTTCTTCTGAAAATCTCACCAAGTACGCCTTTCAGTCGAATGGCTTCCTTAGCAGCTTATGTAGCTGCAATGTACTCAACTTATGTAGCTAGGGTTTCCAGCTTGAGAGTGATCGGTTGACGGCGATTTCTGGAAGGGAGCTCACCTGGGTCGGGTGCTACCTGAGTTCCTTCTTGCATGATGAAGATGAAGGCTCGGAAGGAGGGTTCCTGTGTTGAGAAATCTCTATGAGATTTCTCGGTGTCCTTAACAGACGATTTCTAACCCTATTCTCCTCTCATCTTCGTTCTTGTGTTGCTTTAGAAATCGCTAGCTTAGATCTGTGCATCTGATTCCATTGTAATCTGTTTTGAACTTGGATGCTTAGTGAAATTGGGTGAGCCTCCCCTCCCGAGGTTCCGCGAATGTAGGGTAACCGAACCGCGTAAACAAAGGCCGTGTGTTCTTGTGTGTGTTTCGTTTATCTGTTTTTCGTTATCTCGTCGATTGAATGTGAGAGCGATACAACCCTAAATCGATAAAAGTATGGATGTATGGTGGTGAGTCTTCCGTATATGCCTAGTCTAACTTTTTGAAATGTAATAGTCTGGAAATATCACAGTGCTAATTTTTCTACCAAGATAAGACTTATGAATGGTGAATTTTACCAGGTCTACTGGGAGTACTGGGTATGTCGGAGTTCGCAAAGTAGACCAATAAAGTAAGGACTCAGATTCGATTTCTGATTTTGTATTCCAAATACGCATGAGTTGCTGGTGTCTTCTTTCTAGCTTCCTTTTTCATGCTTCTTTATATAATTTGTGTTTTAATTTCAACATATGAAAATGAGTTGCTCATGAATGAGCCTCCCTGTCTCATATTATGCCTCTTTGCGAAGCTACGAGTAGGAGATTGAAATTGTTGGGTTTCCCTCCTATATGGGGGAAGAGTCCAATGGACTATTTACCATATGGTTTTTACCATGTGAAGTTTTACCCTCCTCCTTTATAAAAGGGGATGTCTTTCCATTTGGAAAAGTAAGAGAGAGAAAACAAAGAGTGAGAAAGGGAGAAAAGAGAGAGCTTTGGAGGAATTTTCGTATGCAACTATTCAGCCAACTTTGAAGTGTCCCGATCGACGACCAAACGACCTCCGATTGGGACGATTTTCTGGTATGTTGTTCACCTCATCATAGGCTTCATTTTGTACGGTTGGATCGTCGTTTTGAGCCTCCAATCTTATATCCCCTTTGCTAGTGTTATCTCTTGGGTTTTGTTGATTTCCACCAATTGGGTGATGAAAATTGGAGATTTGGCCAAGCTTGTTGATGCTTGATGATGTTGTATGCCTCTAGCTTTGTCTAGGGAAGATTGTACCCACTTGTTATTGTTGATAGTGGATGTTTCTGTCTCCCGTGGTTTTTTCCCCGTTTTGGGGTTTCCACGTAAATCTGGTGTTCTTTGTGCTTGGTTATTTTATCTTCTGTTTGTGCTTGATTGTTGGTTTGGGTTGCTTGAGTTTGGCTCTTTGGTTTACAGTTCTTGTCCATTCCGATTCGTGTGTGAAAAAGGGGTGTGTCTGACGTCCCTATGCTTCCCGGCACCACAACAGACTGGTATCAAAGCATTTGGTTTAGGATGGAGGAAAAGAACAGTTTTCAGGGAATGATTGTGTTGAATTCAGGCAACTACTCAGATTGGAAGATAAAGATGGAAGATCTTTTGTATGTGAAAGATCTGTATGAGCCGATTGTGCACAAAGAGATTCCAATGGGTGTCGTTGATGTTGAATGGAAGATTCTGAATCGAAAAGCGGTAGCTACGATCAGACAATTTGTTGATGTAAGTGTGCTCCAGCATATTGCCAATGACACGAATGCTTATGAGTTATGGTATAAGCTTGAAGGGATGTATGAAAGGAAGAATGCCCTCAACAAGGCGTCATTAATGAGAAAGCTTGTGAAATTGGAGTACAAAGATGGTGAGAGCATTGTTGTGCATTTGAGCACATTTCAGGGCTTTGTGAATCAGTTGGCTTCTGCGAAGATGTCGTTAGATGATGAGTTGCAGGCTCTACTACTACTCTCCTCATTGCCGGATAGTTGGGATACACTTGTCGTGTCACTTAGTAATTCCGCTCCGGAAGGCAAGCTGACTATGGAATGTGTGAAGCCTAGTCTTTTGAACGAAGAGACTAGAAGGAAGGAGATGGGTGTCTCCTCACAGTCAGAGGCTAATGTGACGCAGGGTTCTGGTAACAACAGAGGAAGGAGTAAGCAACGACAGTAGCAGAACAAAGACAAGTCCAAAGGGAGATCAAAGTCTAGAAGCAAGTACATTTGCTATTATTGTGAGAAGTCGGGTCACATTCAAAAGTATTGCCGAAAGTTCAAGAGGGACAAAGGCAAAGAACCTGAGAAGTCGGAGATGCCGAGAAATCAAGAAGATAAAGACACTGCTGCTCTTACAATCAGTGATGACTTAGTGGAGTTGTTTGTGGCGGTTGATGAAGGTTCCTTAAATGAATCTTGCAAGTGATGAGTGCACTTGGATTGTTGATTCAGTTGCTTCATATCACATCACTCCACACAAGGAGTACTTCTCGTCTTACACTTGTGGAGATTTTGGCCGTGTGAGGATGGGAAATGATGGCGTGTCCAATGTTGTTGGCATGGGCACAGTTTGTTTGTTGAGATCCACTGGTTGCAGTTTGATTTTGAGAAATGTTCGCCATGTTCCTGATATCAGATTGAATTTGATATCTTCTGGGATACTTGATGATGATGGTTATGCTCAAAATGCACAAGGCGGTGTTTGGAAGTGCTCCAAGGGAAACTTGATTGTAGCCCGGGCAAAGAAGCAGAATACCATGTATGTGATGCAAGCCAAGATTTGCAGAGAAGAAGCAAATGTGATTGATGATGGTGCCGGAGAGCTATGGCACAAGCGGCTTGGACACATGAGCGAGCGGGGTTTGCAAATGCTTTCCAAGAAGGACATTCTCCCGGATATGCAAGGTATTTCTCTCAAACCTTGTGTTGATTGCCTAGCTGGAAAGCAACATCGAGTAGCATTTCATACTCGACCTCCATCTAGAAGAAAGCATGCATTAGATCTTGTTCATACTGATGTGTGTTCTATGGATTGCAAGTCACATGGTGGTGCACAATATTTTGTCACTTTTATTGATGACTATTCTAGAAAATTGTGGGCTTTTGTGGGCTTTAGAGGAATTTTCGTATGCAACTATTCAGCCAACTTTGAAGTGTCCCGATCGACGACCAAACGACCTCCGATTGGGATGATTTTCTGGTATGTTGTTCACCTCATCATAGGCTTCATTTTGTACGGTTGGATCGTCGTTTTGAGCCTCTAATCTCATATCCCCTTTGTTAGTGTTCTCTCTTGGGTTTTGTTGATTTCCACCAATTGGGTGATGAAAATTGGAGATTTGGCCAAGCTTGTTGATGCTTGATGATGTTGTATGCCTCTAGCTTTGTCTAGGGAAGATTGTACCCACTTGTTATTGTTGATAGTGGAAGTTTCTGTCTCCCGTGGTTTTTTCCCCGTTTTGGGGTTTCCATGTAAATCTGGTGTTCTTTGTGCTTGGTTATTTTATCTTCTGTTTGTGCTTGATTGTTGGTTTGGGTTGCTTGAGTTTGGCTCTCTGGTTTACAGTTCTTGTCCATCCCGATTCGGGTGTGAAAAAGGGGTGTGTCTGACGTCCCCTTGCTTCCCGGCACCTCAACAGAAATCAATGGAGTTTGGTCAACCATTAAAGTTATAGTGGAGGTTGAAGATGAAGGATTACTTAGTACAAGGCCCGGAAATTAACAAAGCTGCCATGTCTAAAACAGATGAAAAGGAGAGTAAAGAAAGAGGGATTCTCTTCCCATCCCCAAAGCTATGCGTTAGCGTTGTGAATTGTGATCGCTGAGGGGTATAGTTGCTGCTGTAAACAGAGTTGAAGATTAAGAAGAAGCATTGTATTTGTATTAGTACTCTCAACTAGGAAATTTTTAATATACCTTGAATCTATTTTTAACGGCCGCTAGACATCAAAGTCCCAGACAACCCTTGGCAGGAGCTTTGGGGGCACCACCCTGTCAAAACAGTATGCTATGTTTTATGTTAACATGCTTATTGTTTTTTTTTTTGATAAGATAAGAATTCAGATGCGCACTAGGCGCTATCCGAGAGCATCCTTACGGATGAGGTCCAGCAGACCTTGATCGCTTAGTAGGTTAGGGGTATTGGTACTGCGTCCCAGAAAAGCAATTCTATCAGCGACACAATTACCAGTGCGAAGTATATGTGAAAACAATACTTCCTTGAACCCCTTCAGCAGTGAAGCAATATCCGACATGAGAATCTCAATTTCCCAAGGACAGCACTTTCTGTTCTTAAGGTAATTGATGATAATGAGAGAGTCCCCTTCGATGAGGATCTTATCTAAGTTCAATTCTTTTGCCTTAATAACGGCTAACCGAAGCGCCCTAGCTTCAGCTACAATCAGAGATTGGTGTCCGATTCTTTTGACATCCATTGAAATCAGCTATTTATCACAATTTCTGATAATGAAACCACCTGTGCTTTCGCCTTGCGAACTTGCTGACCCATCAAAATTTAGTTTGTACCATCCTGGTGGTGGGGCTTTCCATTTATTGTTCTTGCTTATGTGCTTTCCTTCCAATCTCTTGTTCCTAGGTTTGCATAGTTTTTTGTCGGCCTTTGATTCCTGCCAGTGAGAGTTGGCTGTGACCCAATTTTTTAGAAATAGATTCGCCCTAATCTGAACTTCATCAACTGGGGGTATTTTTTCATTTCTGAACACCACCTGATTTCGGACTAGCCAGATCGTCCACCAATTTAGCGCTAGACATTGTTTTTCCGCGGTTGATAGGTTGTTTGATAAAATCATCATGACTTGTTTGATATCCTGGCTTTTATTGATAGCGTTTTGAACCTGCGACTTAACCTTTTTACTAAGTTGCCTGTATAGGAAACTATATTTACATTCACAGAATATGTGAATCTCATCCTCCTCGTGATGATTACAGATTGGGCAAGAAGACGGAACAGCAGCCCCACGCCTAGATAATCTTGATGCTGTTGGTAAACCATTTTGACAAATTTTCCATAGGAAATTCTTGACCTTAGGAGGAATATCTTGCTTCCATATCCAATAATTATCATCTGGTTTATTATTCCATGATTTTGTGACATAGTTGTATGCACTAGTTGTTGTGAACCACCCATTCTTAGCTGGCTCCTAGTATAACCTATCCTCCATAGTCGATATCGGCATAGGGATGTTTAAAATTTTCTTCACGGTCTCGTCCGGAAGGACGCTTGCTAATCTTTCCTCTTGCCATTTACCATGTTGTATGTAAGAGTCCACCGTTTCTTCTGTATCACAGTTATGAGGTTGCATACAATGTTGTGCCAAATTCTGAAACGGTCCCCATTTATCTTTCCAAAACTTAATAGTCCTCCCATTGCCAACTACCCAAACCAGCCCATCTTTGAAGGTCGGTATTAACTTTCTTAGTTGGAGCCATTGCCACGATGCGGTACCCTTTGCTTCATAATTAAGAATATGGTTCTCCTTGATGTATTTATGTTGAATGATCCTTACCCAAGTATTGGTTGGTTCAGCCAGTATTTTCCATAGTAGTTTTAATTGTAAAGCCTCATTCATGGGTTTCGATTTCCTCAGACCTACTCCCCCCGCATACTTTGGTTTACAAATTCTATCCCAACTGATTAGGGGTTTATGATTTGGGTCATTGTTCCAAAAGAAAGATCTATTTATTTTATCTAGATTGTGGTGCATTTTAGGTGGCAGCATAAAGCTTTGCATTACGTATAGGGGTTTAGAAGCTAAATTTGCATTAATTAACGTTGTCCTCCCCTGCTGTGACAGAGAATCTGCCTTCCATTTAGACAGTTGATTTCTTGTATTAGTCATTATATCCACAAAAGTTTTTTCATTGACTTTCCCATGAGTAAAATAGGACATCCTAAATATTTATCTAGTTTGACTTGGTTTGAGATGCCAAGGCAATCTTCAATTTCCGGGATACGAGCTCTAGGGATGCCAGAAGTGCATTGAAATGCCGATTTATGGTAGTTTACTTTTTGACCAGAAAACTGACAGTAATGATCAATTATGTTCCTAACTTTATCGCAAGCAGACATATTGGCCCTAGAGAAAATGATAATGTCGTCAGCAAATGCCAGGAAAGGAATTGTCGGACCATTACGGCCAAATGGAAAGCCAATTCCATTACTAGTTAGCTGGTATTCCGCACTCAACTTTCTTGCTAGTACCTCAACACCTAGGATGAACAAAAATGGCGATAAAGGGTCACCCTGCCTAAGACCTCGCGAAGGTCGAAACACCTCAGTAGGGCCATTATTGACTAGAACCGAGAATGAAACAGTCGTGATACATTCCATAATTAGACTAATGAACCTTCCATGGAATCCAAATTTTTTTAGTACGGACTCTGTGAAATTCTAGTCTACTCGGTCATATGATTTCTCCATATCCAGCTTAATTGCTATCCAACCCTCCTTGCCCTTTCTATTTTTAAAAGAATGAAAGATTTCATGAGCAATTAGGACATTGTCCTGGATAGCTCTATCTGACACAAACGCTCCCTGTAAGGGATGGCCCAATTTGCCCATCACAGATTTTAGTCTATCTGTTAATATCTTCGAAATAATTTTGTAGATGGTAGAACAAAGGCTTATAGGTCTATAGTCCGTTGTTTTTGTAGGATTATTATTTTTTGGTAAGAGAGAAATAAATGTATGGTTTATTTGCCTTAAAATTTTACCTGAGTGAAAAAACGCCTTAACTGCTCGAGTAATATCTGGACCAGCAATATCCCAGAATTCTTTGTAGAATTCCGCTGTGATACCATCCGGTCCAGGTGACTTATTTGATCCTAAGTTAAAAACTGTCGTTCTAATCTCACAGTTTGTTGGTGGAGCTATTAATTTAGAATTTTCCTCGTCAGTGATGGAAGGGGTAATGAATTCCATACATTCGTCCATAAAGTTGTTATTGGTCGGGGTATTTGTGAAACGCTTAATGAAGTCGTTTTTAATTTCCATCCTAACATTTTCTTCACCAACGATAGATGTTCCTTCCGCAGAAGTAATACTTCTTATAAATTTTCGGTTCCTCCTTCCTGATGCAACCCTATGGAAATAGGCAGTATTTGAATCAGCAAGTTTTAAATGTTTAGATTTCGCCCGCTGACTCCAATAATCCTTTTGGAACGACAGAAGTCGATCCTTCTTAACAATCAGTCTTTTTTGTGTATTTGTATCATGTACCCTATCCGGATTTGTTTGGATTTCCAATAGCTCGTTTTCTATTGAAGCTAACTATCTAAAGATGTTTCCAAACGTAAATTTATTCCATTGTTTTGCTTTTTGTTTGAGAAGCTTTGTCTTGTACATGATTTTATACATGACGGAGCCAGAACACTTGGCACGCCATGCTTGTACTACTATATTTCTAAAATCCGGTCTATGGAACCACATATTTTCCATTTTGAATGGTGAAAGCTTTAATACCATTGTTGATTTTAATTCAATGGTAATTGGGCAATGATCTGAATCGGAGAATGCACCATTATGTGTACAGAGGTCAGGAAAAGTATCCAGGTAGTTTCCATGTACCAGAACTCTATCGAGCTTTTCAAAAATATTGTCTTCGTCCTCCACCCTTTTCCTCCAAGTGAACTGTTTTCCAATGCTTGGGATCTCCGTGAGTGCACATGCATTCATGAATTGACATAGTCTGAGTCCCCGTGAAGGATGGAATGGGGCTCCCCCAGACTTATCACTACTATGGGCAATTTCATTGAAGTCCCCAATAATTAAACAGGGGAGGGTTTGATCACAGATAAGTGCCATTAGAAGTTCCCAGAACTGTTCCTTGTCTTTTGGTTGCGGAGGCCCATAGACAAAGAGGATTAACCCGTTAAAATTTTTTTCCGTATTCTGGTATTCTAATCCAATAATTCTTGGTAGATGGATTTTGACGGAAATTGTTTCGTTTATCAATGAGTGCTCGTTCCATAACACTCCTATACCACCGGCACGACCAATACCTGGGGACCAGATAGCATTTGAAAATCCGCTGCTTCTCCAAACTGTTTCTGTCGGAACAATTTCAGCTTTTGTTTCTGCTAAGGCTAATATGTTAATATGATCATTTATACGCATTGCTTTTAACCCCGTCCAGAAGTTTCTCTTACCTATTCCGCGACAATTCCAAAATCTAATCTTCATATATAATCGTCGTTTGGTATATGAGGACCATAGATTCCGCCCTCATATAAACATTTGGTGCTCATGAATTGGATGGTAGGTTTTCTATTATGAGTATGTGAAGGTTCGATAATTTAAAAACAAGGTAATAAGGAATACTCTAGAAGGGGGGGGGGGGGTTGAATAGAGTATGCCCGTTTTTCGCAGAAAGTCTCAAGACTTTTGGAGCTTGTACCAAAACTTTTGGGATTAAACCTGAATCACAAAGTTAGACAATCGAACCAAGTGCGGAAATAAGGTAAAGCAAATAAGTAAAGAACACGAGTAATTGTTTACGAGGTTCAGCACAACTTGGCCTACGTCCCCGCCTAGGGTTCTTCCACAACCCTAGGATTCAAAAGGCTTTATTGATTCGCTTAGCTTAGGATCCTAATAGCTCACCGAGAAGCCTCTCTCCTATACAATTGCAATCTAGTCAACTCACGTTCCCTTGGAGTCCTAGACCAACTAGAAGAGCCTCACCTCTCTCAGCTATCTAGTACAATCCTCTTACTCTCACAAATCAATAGCCTAGTGCAACTTCCCGAGTTATAAACTCTCGAGTAACACTATAAATGAATATATCCTATAAGCTCACAGTGACTCTCAAAGGCTTTGAAATAAACAACAAACTCTAGAGCGCTTAGTAGAGAGACACTTGGAAGACAGATCTCGCTTGAATGAATGAAAGCTCGTGTAGCACTTGTTATCTCTGTCTTCTTCTTCCTTTCCTTTATATAAGAGCATGGAATGGCGCCTAAGGATCTTCACCAATGGCTCTTTCGAATCAGGCTTGATCTTGAATCTTCTATTTATGGATACTCCGAAGCCATGATTCTATTTGAATGTGATCTCCTCAATATGTACTAAAGGAAAGATATAATCTCGAAAATACTTCCTGAAAAGGTTAGTCAAAGATATATATATATATATATATATATATATATATATATATATATATATATATATATATATATATAATATAACGGAAGTATATAATAAGATAAAATAATATTCGGACAAATAAGATAGGTTTTGTATTTCATCAACTGTTAACGCTCCAAGGCCTTTGACACAAACATCCTGTCAAAGCCCTTGAAACATTTATTCCAATTTCCATCAAGGGAGGGAGTTATCAATCTCCCCCTTGATGAAAGACAAAACCTGTGCATCCCTGCAACTTAGTCAAACATAGATAATAAAATAGAAATCAGACTAAGTACCTGCAAGGGTTAGACAAATGTTGGATCAAAAAATTTTAAAGCATGTAAAAACCATCCAACCGAAAACCATAAATCAAAAACCAAGGTCTTCCAAGACCTTTAAGCAAAGGTTTTCAAAGTCTAAGCACCACAGATCAAAGTCTAAGCACCACAGATCATCTCCCCCTTTTTGTCTTTCAACAAAGGGCGGAGGTAAAACAGTCACCAAAATAGTCACCAAAAGTTTTGAAAACGTTTCCAAAAACCAGCAATGTATCAAGTTTCAGGGGTGGGATAGGGTGGGTTAGGGTTTAGGCTTAGTCATCCGGAGCATCATCAGTGAGCCTCGTCCACAGTCCTTCCAGCATCTTGGAAATCCCGCTCATCTCCGTCATCATCTCCTTCTGCAGCTCCTTAATATCCAGGCGAACTTCCTCCAAGCCCAACTCTAGGCTGTCCATGCGTTCATCGAAAGCTGGAGCAGTGGGAAAGGCTTTTGAAGGAGTGGCAAGACTCAAGGTCCCTTGGGGAGACCGAGTGATGGCAATCTTTTCAAGGCCTTTAGAGTCGAACTTACCCGTATGACGCAGCTGTTCTTCATTTTTGACATCAATTCCAGAAGCTTTCAAGATAGGGGTCAAAAGGGTAGCAAATGGGAGGGGAGAGCCTTTTCTAGCTTTTCTGGCATGAGCCATGGTTCCAAGGATAGTGTTGGCCAGATCAAGATCAAGGCCATTTAAGATGCGGTAGAGCAGGACCATAGCATTGTCGGTAAGGAGTGAGCCAGAGTTAAGACGGGGTAAGAGGCATCGAACAATGATATTGAAAAAAATTTTTCCCTCAAGGGTTAGGGATGAGTGGGTGAGTTGCTTTGAGGTGCTGTTGGATGCTTCGGGTAGGAGATACTTGGCTCGGGCAAGGATGATGCAATTTTCTTTTGAGGGGTGTATATCAGCGGGTGGAACTGGGGTAGGTAAGCCAAGGAAATCTGCAAAATCATTGGAGTTGAGAGAGATTCTAACCCCTTTGACAACAGACTCCAAAGACCAACCATTGGTGTCGTTTTTGGCTTTTAGGTTAATGTAGAAAAGTCGAGTAAGCTGGGGGTAGTAGACAGTCTCAAGGTTAAGAAGGGTCCAGGATGGGGATTTTTTGAGGAGCTCAATGCAAGGTAACTTCAAAGCTTCAAAGAACTCAAAATCCAAAAAATTAAAACAACTAATCTTACGAGTTCGAAACTCGTCTACCCACTTACCAGCAGTCTCAGCATCTTGAAACCAAGAGGAGGGCAAAGATTGATTTACCTGGATATAGGCCGGGGGGTCTGCATTCTTTCTGCGCGCAACTGTTGGAGCAGCTCTTTTGACAGGCGCTACAAGACTCTTGACAGTGCCCTTCCTGGTGCGCTTGGGGGATGGAGGCTTGACAGCAGCAGGGGCTTTCCGCTTCTTCGGAGACGGGGGAGAAGGAGGAGAGGGAGAGGGAGATTCTTCCTCCTCTTCCTCAGACCCCGAGTCCTCACCGGACCCCGCTTCATCTCCTTCAGGTTCCTCGTTCTCTCTAGATCCCTCTTGCTCTTCTTCTTCTTCCTCAGGCTCCTCCTCGGATGGAACCTCCTCGGCTTCGGCTTCCTTCCGAATCCGCTCAGCTTCCTCCTCTGCCAGTTTCCTGGCCAGCTCAGCCTCCTCATTGGTCTTTTTCTTTCTCAAGGCTTCCTCATCGGCTTCCTTGGCAGCATCCCTTTCCAGAAGGGCGTCGAGATCTTCTTCCTCCTCTTCCTCGTCCACTTCCTCAGCCAAAATCTTCCTCTTTCCTTTCTGTTTAGCACTGATCGACTTCTTAGCAGAGCGCTTTTGAGAGCCCTTGGGAACAATGGCCGAGCTCTCAGCGATGGTGCTCTGGACGACAGTTGGGACGATAGCTTGAGGAGCGGGTTCAGGTGTGGGAGAGGTAGCAGTGGCCTGACGTCCCTTGGGGGTGGCGCCAAGTCTTTTGGGTGTGACAGCTTTCTTGGTTTTGGGTGCCATGGAGGAAATTGTCTAGGGTTTACTTAGAACAGATGGGAGGTTGAAGAAGGAGAAGGTGAAGGGGTTTGGATCAGATCTGAGTGTGGGTTGAAATCGGGTACAGGATTGGGTTTAAGTAGAGGGAGTGATGGGACGGGTTTAGGGTTCCAAGGAAAGAAATCATTACATTGCCAATTTGAAAAGATTTCCAATTCAAAATTCAAATTTTCCATTAAAATCGGACAGAATAACCAAAAATCTAGTTCCAAAAATAAAATATATTTAACGGTTAAGAAAATCACTAAAAGGGCAATTTTGAAATCCGATTAAAGCAAATATAATTGATTAAATATCTAAAAAGATATTAACCAAAAATGTATGATCCGATATATGTAATCCACCATTTAGTTCACACACCTTGACATGGTACTCAAGGGTCTTGACACTAAGTAGAATTTATCTTTCGTAAAGGGAAAGCTCCCCCTACGAAAGTGCATCCTTGTTAAGCATCCCAATTTCTCGTCTTATGAAGTTGAACCTGTCCTCTGCCAAAGGCTTAGTAAAAATGTCAGCCCATTGATAATCAGTAGAAATAAAGGATATGGACACATCATCTTTTTCAACTTGATCTCTAATGAAATGATGTCTCACATCAATATGTTTGGTCCTTGAATGCTGAACAGGATTCTTAGTGATGGATATGACACTTGTATTGTCACACTTAATTGGGATACCTTTGAGGTTGATGCCAAGATCTCGCATTTGTTGAGCTATCCAAAGGATTTGGGAGCAACAGGCTCCAGCTGCAATGTATTCGGCTTCTGCAGTGGATAGAGCAACTGAGTTTTGCTTCTTTGAGTGCCAACTGATCAAAGATGCTCCTAAGAATTGGCAACATCCTGATGAGCTCTTCCTATCCACCTTATAGCCTGCAAAATCTGCATCAGAATATCCAATTAAAGTGAAATCCTTTTGCTTTGGGTATCATAGTCCAAGCTCCTTAGTGCCATTGAGATATCGAAAGATCCTCTTCACAGCCACGAGGTGAGATTCTTTTGGATCAGCTTGAAACCTAGCACACATGCAAACACTAAACATGATGTCAGGTCTACTAGCCATGAGATATAATAAAGATCCAATCATTCCTCGATACTCCTTTTGATTGACACTTTTCCCAGTCTTGTCTTGATCTAGAGACAATGTTGAGCTCATGGGAGTCTTGGCTGCTTTGGATTGTTCCATTTTGAACTTCTTCAAGAGATCCTTAGTGTACTTGCTTTGGTTGACAAAGATCCCTTTCTTGGATTGATGAACTTGTAATACCAAAAAGAAGTTAAGTTCACCATCAAGCTCATCTCGAATTCACTACACATGATGTCAGAAAATTCTTTGCACAAAGATTTGTTAGTAGCACCAAATAATATATCATCAACATAAATTTGAATAACCAAAATGTCCTTTCCTTTGGTTTTGATAAAAAGAGTCTTGTCGATCAACCCCCTTTTAAAATCATTTTCTAAAAGATATTTTGACAAGCGCTCATACCAAGCTCTTGGGGCTTGTTTCAAACCATAAAACGCTTTGTCAAGTTTATAAACATGATTGGGAAATTCTGAACTTTCAAAACCTGGGGGTTGAGCCACATATACTTCTTCCTCTAAGAAAACATTAAGAAAAGCACACTTGACATCCATTTGATATAACTTTATGCTCATAAAAGATGTAAATGCTAATAAAATGCGAATGGCTTCAAGCCTGGCTACGGGAGCAAAGGTCTCCTCATAGTCAATACCTTCCTCTTGATTGTAGCCTTGAGCAACAAGCCTTGCCTTGTTCCTCACAATCTTACCATTCTCATCTAGCTTGTTTCGAAATACCCATCGAGTGCCAATGACTGATTGATGCTTTGGCCTAGGCTTCAAGGTCCAGACTTTGTTCCTTTCAAATTCATTAAGCTCACTTTGCATAGCAATGATCCAATCTGGCTCCTGAAGTGCCTCATCTACCTTCTTTGGCTCAATAAGAGAAATAAACGCGTGAAAAGCACAAAGATCTTTAAGTTTAGAACGAGTTTGAACACTAGAAGTAGGGTCAGAAATGATATCCTTTAAAGAGTGTGATGAGGAGTATTTGAATTTCTTTTTGCTAGTCTCAACTCCTTGATTCGTCACACTTGTAGGATTGACATGTAGTACATCTGACTCCGTGGTCCTGTTAGGTTCAGTTATAGCAGTTTCTGACGTCTCAACACTGTTGGATTGGACACCAAGGGCTTTGGACGAATCTTCAACACCTTGGGCCAATTCTTCAGTGTTAAGAATCGGTTCCTGTATGTTCCTCTTCTCTGTGTTCTTGGTAGCAGCATCATCACCTTCCTCGTTCTCTTCATGGATGTTAAGATCTATATCTGCAACACTTTCACTCAAAGCACCGTCATTGCATTCATCAAAAATAACATGTATACTTTCTTCAACTACCTGGGTCCTTTTATTGAAGATTCTATAAGCTTTGCTACTCGTGGAGTAGCCAAGAAATATACCTTCATCACTACGCGCATCAAATTTCCCAAGGTTATCTTTTCCATTGTTATGAACAAAACAAGTACAGCCAAAGGGTTTAAAGTAAGATATAAGAGGTTTGCGGCCTTTGAAAAGTTCATAAGGAGTTTTCTTTAAGATGGAACGAATAAGACAACGATTCAAAATATAGTTAGCTGTGTTAACAGCTTCAGCCCAATAGGTTTTAGGTAATGCATTTTCTAAAAGCATAGTCCTGGCCATATCCTCTAAGGTGCGGTTCTTGCGTTCCACAACCCCGTTTTGTTGAGGTGTCCGAGGAGCAGAAAAGTTGTGGGAGATGCCATATTTAGCACAAAACAAATCAAACTGAAGTTGATCAAACTCCCTACCATGATCACTCCGAATTGACACTATGGGCTCGTTTCTTAAAGTTTGTAACTCCTTACAAAGTTTTGAAAACTCAAATAAGGCCTCTGATTTTTCTTTCAAAAATGCAACCCAAGTATATCTTGAAAAATCATCGACAACAACTAGCATGTACTTTTTACCATTGGGAGATTTGACTCGCATAGGACCACATAAATCCATATGTAAAAGTTCAAGGGGTCTAGAAGAACTTACAACCTTTTTGGGTTTGAAAGAGCTACGTGTTTGTTTACCTCGTGTGCATGCATTGCACATGTCAATACCTTTGAAGTCCATTTCAGGTAGCCCTCTTACAAGCCCTTTGGACACAAGCTTCTGTAGCGTATGTGGACTCACATGACCGAGTCTCCTGTGCCAAAGCTTTGGATCGTCCGTCAAAGCCTTTAGACAGGTTAAGCTTCCTTGTGTTACTTGATTAGCATTTACGGCGTATATGTTGTTGTAACGGTATGCAGTCAATATAACTTCACCTGTATCATCTCTGCACACTATACATCTTTTCTTGTTAAATCTGACATTGTTACCACTATCACATAATTGAGAAACACTAAGCAGATTATACTTTAAACCATTAACAAGATAGACATTTTTAATACTATGGCTGGAATCACTTCCAACACTACCAATACCAACGATGTCACATTTTCCTTTGTCACCAAGAGTGATTGTTCCCGTGGATTGCTCCTTTAGATCATGAAAGAGAGAACTCTTCCCACTCATATGCCTTGAGCATCCACTATCAATAATCCATTTGTGTTCTTTCACCTTGGTGATCTCCTGCAAAACAAACATGTCCCTTTCTAGCACAATGGTGACATATAGGAGAGGTTCTGCTTCCTTTTGCCTTTACAAAAGTGGTAATGTGTTGCTTCTTTAAAAACTTTGGATTGTAACCAATACCACTTTTGTTTAGAGAGCTTTGTTGCTCACCCAACATCTTATCAAGAGTGCCTTTGGATTTGGTAAAACTTATGAGGGCTGTCTGTTGGTCTAGAATCTTATTATTCAGGGAGATCTTCTCGTTCTCTAAGTCCTGATGCTCATTTCTTAGAGAGGAGAGATCTTGCTTGAGTTCAGATTTCTCCGAGTCAAGCGTCTTGACTTTAATGTCAAGACCTGAATAAGAAGCTTCAAGACCTTTGACCCTCATAGACAGATCCTCAATAGTTTTTTCCTGGTCCACAGTTCTCTTAATAAGAATGTTAGTTTGGGCAATAAGCTTCTCTTCATTGGCAATCATATTTGAAAGGAATTCTGATAATACCTCTTTTGGACTTTCCATAAGTTCTCTTACAGTGGCTTCAAGCTTTTCATCGTGGGATTCATCTTCTGAGGCCATAAGACAAATGTTGGCCTTCTCATCGTCGGAGTCACAGTCGGAATCACTCCAAGTAGCCACCATGGCTTTCTTCTTCCATTTGTCACCTTTCTTGGGCTGGCTCTTTGTCTTTTGAGGGCAGTCCTTCACAAGATGATCTGTTTCACCACATTCAAAACAAGACAACGGTTTAGTCTTCTTTTCATACTTGTTGTATTGAGGCTTACCTCGAAATTTTGAAGACTCTGATCCATCCTTGTTGTTGAATTTCTTCTTCATTTTGAGAATTCTAGCAAGGCCTCTTGTGATAAGAGCAAAAGGATCATCCTCATCGTCATCCTCATCTTCGGAATCAGATCCATCCTTGGGCTCATCCTTCTTAGACTTGAGTGCCAAGTTCTTAGTGCTTGTTGGAAGTTCTCCATCGTCTTCATTGAGAATCATCTCATGTGTGATCAGCTTCCCAAGCAAGTCATCAAGGGGTAGCGTGGTGAGATTCTGGGCTTCTTCTATGGCTGTCACTTTCGAACCCCATTTGTCTTTTGGGAGGCACCTCAATATCTTCCTTACTTTCTCAACGTTCGTAAAGCTCTTGCCGAGAGAGTCAAGGTTGTTGGTGATTTCCGTGAATCGTGTGAACATGGCCTTGATAGACTCATCAGGCTTCATTTTGAAAAGCTCATACTTTCGAAGGAAGATACTAATCTTGGTGTCCTTCACTTGGCTAGTTCCCTCATAGGTGACGACCAGCTTGTCCCAAATCTCTTTAGCTGACCTACAAGATGAAATACGGTTAAACTCATCAGTGCTAAGACCACAATAAAGTAAGTTAATAGCCCTGTAGTTTTTGGAGATGGTTTCAAGATCTGCTTGGTTGTATTCAGACTCCTTCTTTGCAACTTTGGTATCATTTGGTCCTCCTTTCTCTGGAATCTTTGGACCATTCTCTATAATGTTCCAAAGCTCTAGATCTTGGTCTATGATGAACATCTTCATCAAAGATCTCCAGTGGACAAAGTTGTTTCCTACAAAGAGTGGTGGTCTTCTCGTGGACCTTCCCTGTGCAAATCCTCCGCTTGCTTCACAAGACATGATCGAAAACTCACAAGATTGTTAGATCAAAAGCAGTGAGTAAAGCTCTAATACCAATTGAAGGTTCGATAATATAAAAACAAGGTAATAAGGAATACTCTAGAAGGGGGGGTTGAATAGAGTATGCCCGTTTTTCGCAGAAAGTCTCAAGACTTTTGGAGCTTGTACCAAAACTTTTGGGATTAAACCTGAATCACAAAGTTAGACAATCGAACCAAGTGCGGAAATAAGGTAAAGAAAATAAGTAAAGAACACGAGTAATTGTTTACGAGGTTCAGCACAACTTGGCCTACGTCCCCGCCTAGGGTTCTTCCACAACCCTAGGATTCAAAAGGCTTTATTGATTCGCTTAGCTTAGGATCCTAATAGCTCACCGAGAAGCCTCTCTCCTATACAATTGCAATCTAGTCAACTCACGTTCCCTTGGAGTCCTAGACCAACTAGAAGAGCCTCACCTCTCTCAGCTATCTAGTACAATCCTCTTACTCTCACAAATCAATAGCCTAGTGCAACTTCCCGAGTTATAAACTCTCGAGTAACACTATAAATGAATATATCCTATAAGCTCACAGTGACTCTCAAAGGCTTTGAAATAAACAACAAACTCTAGAGCGCTTAGTAGAGAGACACTTGGAAGACAGATCTCGCTTGAATGAATGAAAGCTCGTGTAGCACTTGTTATCTCTGTCTTCTTCTTCCTTTCCTTTATATAAGAGCATGGAATGGCGCCTAAGGATCTTCACCAATGGCTCTTTCGAATCAGGCTTGATCTTGAATCTTCTATTTATGGATACTCCGAAGCCATGATTCTATTTGAATGTGATCTCCTCAATATGTACTAAAGGAAAGATATAATCTCGAAAATACTTCCTGAAAAGGTTAGTCAAAGATATATATATATATATAATATTCGGACAAATAAGATAGGTTTTGTATTTCATCAACTGTTAACGCTCCAAGGCCTTTGACACAAACATCCTGTCAAAGCCCTTGAAACATTTATTCCAATTTCCATCAAGGGAGGGAGTTATCAGTATGGATGCTTATTGCTGTTAGTGCGCCCTTATGACCAGCAACCGGGTAAACCCAGAAGCATTCATAATCAAACTGTAATCCCCACATTAGTTTAGACAAAAGTAAGTATTGAGACAAGAACCTTATGTTATATGGGATTTGATTCCAAATTCTGAGTGATATTGTAACAATACACTGTTTGGAGCAATTGTGATTGATATGTTCTAACTTTGGATACAATGCATTACACGCTACACTACTTGTTCTCACAAGAATCCAGTAGATTAACATGTAAAAGATTATAATTTGAGATGCCTTACAAAAATAGGGAAACACTTGCAAGCATGATATTAGACATAACACCTTAACATTACAACATCGTTCCCACTTCCAATTACTTACAATGCATAGTCTAACCTTAAATAAACAAGCTGCATAGGAAAGCTGATTCAAAAGGTAGCTTGTACAAGAATAGCAACGGTGCATGCATAATTTAGAAAGAGACCATAGCCAATGCCGACAGTACACTAAGCTATTCACAACCTTAAACATGATTATAATAAAACCATTCAAACCCATCATACCCAAAAGAAGATCCGACACAAACGAAAATGGTTTCATTATTTTCATGGCAAAGGAGGGCACCAAACCATCAATGAACCCTCCTTTTAGCCCCTGCTCAAGTTGATTACTCATGCTTACCCTTCTTGTTGCTAGCCCCCATCAGTGTAATGGAAGAACTAGCTGAATCACCACCCTCGACCTTCATTTTGCGCTTGCCAGACTCAGAGTTTGAAGTCGCAGCCATGCCAAGTTGCTTGAACTCATGCTCCATTGATGGAGATGCATTTGGTGTAGTAAACTGCTCTTGCAAGGAAGCAGCAAGCTGCTCAGGCCGGCTAAGATCAGGCAGGATGAACTCCACAGATGGGGGGATGTCAACAAGCATAGCATCGTAGTCCTCCTGAGTAAACCCAGGATCAGCAAGACCATCCCCAGCAAGAATCTCATCGATGAACTCATCCTCGTCAAACTCTACATCCTCATCATCGTCGGCTACCCAAAATGAAAGGTCGGGTTGCATTTCAGCTTTTGGAGAAAGGATCACATCATTTGGGGGTTGCACAGTAGTAAGAGGGCAAGCATCAGTAATCACAGGCAGAGGAGAAGGGGGGGCTTCCTCACAGACATCAGCAACATTTGATGCAGAAACATCAGTAGATCTCCCCGAGGAGATTGAGGGCGAAGAATCAGAAGACAGCAAAGCATTCTTTCCAAAGCAAGATAGAATTTCCATTTTTGAGTGGCCAAAAGTGGAAGGAGGCAGCACCACAGGCCTCCTAGCACCCACCCTAACCCATTCACCAACATCAGCTCATGCTGGAGCTTCACCAGATGCATGCTCAGCTCCCCCTGGGGGAGGCATAGGAGGTTGAGGACCAGCAGCATTGCAAAGGTTCCTAAAAGGACACTCATCAAAGGTATGTGTAGTAGAACCACAGCTACCACAACCAAGAGGGAAGTCCTCAAACCAAATGGGATAGGACTCCACCTCCCCATCTTCATTGACAACAAACACAGATCTTCCAGACACCATGGTAATATCAATAGACACACACACCCTAGGATACCTGAACCTGGCACCCTTAGAGTTAAATGCAGCCACCCTAATGACTTTCCCCAACCTGTTTTCCACCACAATATCCTTCAAGATATCATAATGGACATACTTAGCAGGCAATCCTGTAAACCGAATCCACAGGTCGAGAGTCGTGACAGGCTCAGACCAGGGATCAAACTCAAGCCTCCAGGGACGGAAGAGAATCAACTGACCCGAAACATGGTAGGGACGGTTGTCCCAAACCATAGTACGATCCTCAGGCAGATCAAATCTCAGTTCAAACCAGTTATTGGCAACTGGGATGAGCTGAAAACCACCACTAAGAAATTTCCATACATACCTCACTTTCTTTCGAACTTCTTTTGCCTCCATTGGATCACCGATTATTGTGGCAAAGAGGGATGAGAGATGCAGGGCCGAGATGTTTTCCTGCACCATTCCTTGAAGGGCAATCAGCTTCTCCCTATTAATCGTCCTCCTCTTGAACTTCTTCTCGGCTCTAGCCTTTCGACTAGCCTCCTGGATATCCTCGGAGAGGGGGATCTCCTCAGTGAGTTTAAAGCCCTCCGGCATCCCCTTTCGAGTATTAGTCGATTCAGGGGCAGGATCTTCTGCCACCATCGGTTTTTCCCCTTGTCCACATTAGACGGAGCCATGGGAACAGCAAACACTCAATACTGGTTAGTTTGTATGAAATCAGAATGAAAGGGAGAAAGAGAAAGGGAAGAGAGGTGCGAGAACATCAACAGCCCAAGTACCCCTTTAAATAGGAGAAATATGTATACAATCGGTGAGAGAGAGGGAGGGAGAGGGAGATCAGAAGAACAAACCCCATCGGAGCGGAGAAGCGTGCCCCAAGAACGAAACTTGTTGCAGCAAACCACTCCCACAATCATTAACTTACAGAGATCGGAGCCAATCGAAATCTCCCAGAGCGAAAGATTTCTGACGGCCGTACACATCAGATTTGGCCATGGCGGGGGGCGATAGGACCAGGCTTGAGACCTCAGCATCATCCTTTCACTTGGACGGGACCAGCAAGGCCTAATCGAAAGGGGATTAGGGATTTCCCCAAATTCATACGAAATCTCATGGATTAGGGCAAACTCGGTAGCCAAGGGAAAATCGCCAACACATAAGCTATAGCTAGCAGAAATCCCATCAGTAAGAGGATTAATAGGCCAATCATCATGGATAAGGTGGATAATCAGGCTTAGAACACAGATCTTGTATGGCCATGGCGATTGCTTCTCAACGATCTTGAAGAACTGAAGAGACATCACAGACGAGGGTGGGAGTGGATAGGGAAAAAGTTCCGCGCGTGAGGCGCGTTCTCCTCAAAAGGGTTTTTCTCTTGTTTAATTTCTTATTACTGTTGTTAACATGCTTATTGTGAATTGTTTTATAAAATATGAAATTATGTAAAAAAATTAATAAAATAGTTATTATTCTATATAGTTTTTATATCATTAAAAAACGTGTCAAAAAACAAATAACATACTAAATGTAAGTGAAGCTTGGCTTCAATCACGGTAAATTTTTGGGGAAACAATTCAGCATATAACTTGTCTCTAATTACTAATCCAGAGCAAGGATGAAAAATCTTGATAAATTTAACAAAATACTAATTTGTTAAATTAGAATGATCCCATTTTTTTTGCTCTTTTTTTTCTAAACATATTTTTTAAAAATAAATAAATAAATTTGTTAACATTTGTTTGCGAAAATTGATCCAAATATGCTACCTGGGTTCAAAATGGTTCATTTGTCAATAGCCAGAAATCAATATTCAATCCTCATGGGTTCAAATTGGTCTTCTATGTAAGACGTTTGGTTACTACAACTGCTTGGAGCAATGTTGGGAAGTGATCCGGGGTACACACTGGGTAGTAGAAATCAGAAAAGTAATGAGGCAAGCCAACGCGGTGGCAGATGCTCTTGCGAATCTGTCGCAAGATTTGAACTAAGAAACGCCATTTAAGTCATATGAGTAATGACTGTATCATGCATCTGTGAAGGAACATACCAACAAGTACCCTAATCCTCATTTTCCTGTTTACCATCTTTGTTGCATTGTTAGATCATGTGATGGTAATCCACTTACCTAACTGTGGGAAGTTTGATTTTTATTTATAAAAAAAAACAGAACGATGGAACATCTCCAATCCCATAAAACATCAGTATGAACAATGTTATTTTGTGGAAACATATAAAAGGTTGAGAGTGAAGCCCTTATAATTATATATATGGCTCCAACTAAACACAACACATACAAACATAACCCATCAACAATGGAACAAGTCCATTCAGAACAAAACGCACAAAGTCTCGGCAAACTGACAAGTCACCATTCACCAAGGAAGTTTCTCCGAAGAAAACCACAGCTTCACATAGTTGCAGCTCTATTTGCCTGTCAAAAAGATGCAGTGGAGTTTGAGATTTCACTGTCTTACCAAATCAAATCCACAACTAAATGAAGAGATATGCAATGGAGAGTGATTATTACCTTTCTCAAAGATGTATATGTTGTCACAATGACTTTATTGGCAATGTTATTGACCAACTGGAAGAAGGCAAGTCTCCATGGACGGATGAAATGCAATGATCCAAGTATTCCCAAGAAACCAACGGCAAATCCCATTCCTGAAGCAGCCAAGAAAGCTTGGATATCGAAAGATTCATCATCGCCGTCATGAGCATCCTTATCGGTCGCTTGATGTTGTTTGCTATCATCATCTTTATCTCCAGGGCACTTTGTGGGGAGTGGCTGGCCACACAACTTTGGATTTCCGGCAAACGAAGAAGGATCAAAGAGTTGCAATTGAGGGCCAGTAGGAATTCGACCGGATAAGTTGTTGTTTGTGAGATTCAATGTGCCCAAGAAGTTTAAAGCACCCAAACTCTGTGGAATTTCTCCACAAAGTCTATTAGATGATAATTTAAGAACCTCTAGGGATGTCAGCTGACCAATCTTATCAGGAATGCTTCCATTTAACTCATTCATCGACAAGTCCAAAGACTTCAACTCCTTAAGAGTAGTCACTCCAACGGGAATTTGCCCTCTCAACAAATTGCTAGAGAGATTAATAGCATTTCGTTGCTCAAGGTTTCGTTCTTGCAATGATACCAATTCTCCCTTCCACACGAATGATGCAAAACCAAAATTTTCATGCGAAGAAAAATAAAAAGAACCTCTATAATAAAAATATGATGATGGGCTTATATCATGATTGATAGCCATAGAGGAGAAGTTGTGAAGACAACCCGGAATAGTTCCTGATAATTTGTTATCAGATAGGTCCATTATTTGAAGATTTTGAAGATGACACAAACTAGATGGTAGGTCCCCCTCAAAATCATTCGACCTCAAGTTAAGAACAACCAAGTCGGGCATGCTTTCCCCTAACCAAGATGGCACCACTCCAAAGAATTTGTTATTTGCAAGCTCTAGGTATTTCAAATGAGTGCAATTTTTCAGTGACAAAGGTATTTGTCCCGAAAACATGTTGTTGCTCAAATGTAATCCAATAAGATTGCTTTTAGACCCTATTAATACTGGAAGATGTCCCGATAGCTTGTTGTTTTCTAGATTGAGAACATAAATTTGATGAATAACAAGCCAATTGGGAAGTGAGCCTGATAGATTGTTGTTGGATACATCGATTGTGTATGTGAAATAAGGGGAAGGTTGATGATGGAAGGTGGGGAAATTCGAGAAATTATTATTTGACAGATACAATTTTATAGCATTGAATAGGGCAGGGGGTATAGGACCATTAAAGGAGTTATAACTGAAATCTATCATGGCTAAAAACCAAGAAGAAGATGTTAAATTGAAGTCTGGGAAACAACAAATTTGGTTATTAGAAAGATTAATGGCAAGTAAATTAGTGGAGAAGTTCAAAAAAGCATCAGGAATAGAGTCTGATATCTTGTTGTTTGACATATCAAGTATTTGTAAGGAGTTTTGTGTCAAAATCCAATGTGGGAAACTTGGCCCAATTTTACAAGATCTTAACTCTAAAATATCTAGTTGGAATGGTGGCACCCAACCCTCACTAAAATTGACCGTCAAAAGGTTGTCTGATAACTCTAATAAAATTAGTTTTGAAAACTTGGAAAAATGTGCATCTAATATTGTTCCACTTAGAGCATTTGAAGAAAGATCCAAGTATGTGAGATTTGGTGAGAGATAGTGGAGAATTTCTGAAAGGCTTCCCTTTATTTGGTTGGAGGATACATCCAACCGTATCAATAATGGAAACATCATCCCTTCAAAAGGTAGGTCGTTGAGGTCGTTGCCAGCTAGGCTTAAATCCGTCAAGGAATATTTGGCCTTGTTGGTCAACGATTCAAGGAATTTGTGATGATTATTATGGCCCAAATTCGTATGATCTAAATGAAGGAATTGGAGATTGTTAGAAGTATTGATCAAGTAAGAAATAGTTGAAGAAGACAAACTGGTGTAAGAAAGATCAAGTTTTTGGAGAGTGGTGGAAAAATTAGCATGATAAGTAGATGAACAAATTGGTGTTGGTAGGGAGCAAAATCTGCATTCAAAGGAAGATAAAGTGGGTAGCAATTTGATTGTAGAAGCCCAATCTATGGCATTGGTCAGGTTCGTATAGCTCAAATCGAGGGATTTTAAAGAAGAAAGGCGAGAAAGCCATTTCAAGCTGTGAGCAAACAAGTTGCCAATTGATGATGGAGTGAGAGAGAGAAAATACAACTTAGAGAGATTGCCAAGATGAGGAGGAATCTCACCATATAATCCCTCAAGAGTAAGATAAGTCAACTCACTAAGAGAACCTATAAACTTTGGGATTCTCGTGGTCGATTGATTACTAATAGACCAGCTGATTACCAAGGATGTTAGATGCTGCAATTCAAGCAAGGAAGGCCGGAGTTCGTAGCCATCCCTTGGGTGGAGGTAGAGTGAAGTAACATGCCCAGTGTTATCCTCGCATTCAACTCCATCCCAGGTACAACAATCAGCATTGTGAATGCTCCAAGAAGAGAGGTTAGTGTTGACAAAGCTAAGCTTGAAGTCGAGGAGGGCTTGTTTCTCCTTCTCAATGCAGCGAATTTTGGAATGATCAACACCTCTGGCTGAAAGAAATAGGAGGTGAAGGAATAAGGAAACAAGGAGGAGGAAAGTGGGAGGGGATCTCATCTTGTTGTGACTACGTAATTTGTTGATTTGAAGAGTAGATGGCTTATTTGGATGCAATGGTGAACCCATCAGAAATATATATATATATATATATATATATATATATCAATATCAATCAATATCAATATCAATCAATATCAATATCAATATATAATACTAAAACAGAGGCGTGGAAATCCTATGTGGCGGGTTCTGGTGCGATTCGCTTACGTGTCATTCTCTGGTTTAATCTGGGTCGAGTTTTTCACCACGTCAATTAATGACAATCCAATAAATTTAAGCCACATTAGATGATAACTCCATCTATTTATACATGTGTCAACCTAATTAATTTTAATTCTAAATATTCAATCTCATATCTTACAAATCTTATCATTTTACCTTAAGTTATTTTATGAATATTTTATCTAGAAAAAATATCTAACTTTTGAACTTTTACTTCATTGCCTTTCTGAAAAAAAATATTTTATATTATTTAATATTTAATCAATACAATCATACAAGCGATTAATAAATTTCCCAACAATTTAATTAAAGGATTGATTTTAGGTTTAAAGATGAGTTTTATGCAGGATCATGTAATGCTGCTATTAATCGGTTTTTAATAAATTATTTAATTCATACACAACACTAATGCTGAAATTTTCAATAGAATATAATATATGCATCCATTATAATAATAAAATAAAATGAATATAATATATATAAGATTCTTACGGGAAAAATGATGATTATTCTTATGGAAAAAATGGTGATTAATTAACTTCATATCTTATATAGATTTGTAAAATTCTTACGGGATCATAATCTAGAATAAAATATGATAGAGTTAAAAAAAAATATCCATATTTCTTCAATCATCCATAAATTTTAAAAAAGTATCCGTGATTAATATACAACAAATATGATAACGTATGAGGATTTTAGCAATTTTAAAGTTGTTTTCAGAAATATTGTGAAAATTTTATTTTATATAAATAAACATTATGAAAAACCCGCGAAGATCGCGGGTAGTAAGACTAGTATATATATAAACTTATGGAATTATGTACGTTGAGATGACAAAGTCAAGTTTTGAGGTCTTCCTTTCCTATCCATTTGGCCCACCTCTAATAATATCACACTTTTTTTTTTTTTCTCATAAACCATATCACAACTTTTATGTGTAATACAATTAACTTTTGCCTAGTAACTTTTAGGCGTCAACGGAGACTTGCCTTTCTTCAATCATGCGATAAAGTTACAGTAACGACAGGATTTTAGTGGTGACTAATTGTTGGGAGATGTAATTTCACATAGAAAAGGTAAACGATATAAGTCGGTGGGTTATGTCTATTATTGTCTATTGGCTGCGTTTTAGGGTAGAACTTCACCTGACTTATAAGTCGGTGGATTATGTCTACTATTGTCGTAACCGGTTATTCATATATTTGGAGCTCCATTTTGCTTGTCAAATTTCTTCCAAGGCTCGATGATAATCTGAATAGAAACCGAAAATCGAAACAGTTTAACACCTTATGTATAGATCTGAAGACAAATTAGATTTGTATGATAAAGATGCAATGATCGAATTCAAATTGACCCCATTAGAATCCAAAAGGTAAGTCCTTGGAAATGTGAGCTATTGGGGCCGATGGATCCTTCACCATAAACAATAGTATGTACATTAATTGGTTAATACAGAGCAAGGATGAAAAATCTTGATAAATTTATAACAAAATACTAATTTATGAATTAGGTCTTGTTTGGTTGGCAATTTAAAAAATGAAGTAGAAACTCCATAAAGTATGAGAAAGTTATGTAATAGTTTTATGAGAATTGAATTCTCATGAAGTAAGTTTCTGAGAAGTTTAATACCCACATAAAACCAAACGAGCCCTTACATTTCTTTCTTTGGTTGAAGTTAAGTTTTCTGAATAAGAAGCTCGATAAGAGGATGCCACAGATGAAACGTTCATCAAACATTCATAGCAACCCAATCTCATATTCCCGTTAAACCTTCCTGCTTAGCTCTGATCTATAGCGATCAAAAAATCCTACTGCGTTTACACTTAAATCGGTCCTCTAAAATTAGAGGCCATGTACGATCGCCTCACTCGCATTTACACTGGGCCAGCCCTAACACTTAAATCGGACTTGGACTATATATCTTTGTTTGGAGCACAAAGTTGAATGGATTATGACTCTCTCTTGCTTTTGGGGCTATAAAGAGAATCATTGGTGGAGCCAGGCCGTGCAATTTGGTTGATGTATGTGTTTTAGGCGCGTTAAATAATGCATTGAGCAGTAAAAGAAAATAAAATTACTTTTTTTTTAATGCAAATAAGATACTCATGTCAATTGTCATGGTTGTGGCGCACCAAATACTCTCTCCGATCGAAAATAAATGATGTTTTAGAGATATATACAAAGATTAAGAAATGTCACTTCTACATTTAAATATCTCATCAAATAACTTTTACTCCCCCATCACATTTATTATGCACAAATGTGATTGATTAAACAAAAAAAAGTACAATTTATATTATTATTACTGTAAAAGTAAAAAAGAGTGTAATTATTACATCTAAAACATCAAATATTGTTGATCAAATTTTAACTTGTAAAACATCAAATATTTCCGATCGGATGGAATATTAAAATGAGGTGGATGGGAGAGAAATGACAAAAGACAAGTTATGGTACTCATGTTGAATATATATCACGGTTAAAGATGCTCTAATGCTTTTGCCATTAATACAAGATCACAAAGAGAAAAATGTTTGTAACTAAACTTTCGGGTGTGTTTGATGATCGAAGTTGAATAGGTAGCTGAAACTGAATGGTTAATTGTTTAAAATATACGGAGTATGTTAAATTAAAGTATTGATAAGCTAGTAATGTGTTTGGTAATCTTAGCTAATAGGGTAGCTGATAAAACTATCAAATTCAAACCAACTAGGAATGACCATCTAGTTGAGACTTGGACAACTCCCAGACCAGGATCGACATGGGTCATTAGGCTAATTAACCGCTCTGATACCATATCAAAGTCCGACTCAGACCAATGACTAGGGGTTGTGTGTACGGGCGCACATGCGATAGTAGCCTAGCACACAAGCCGCACCAATTGGCAATAGAAGTAGTAGTCCACCGACTCATATACTAGGGCTTGATATGTTCAAATTTCCGATTTGGGACACTTTTGGTCTCATTCACATCTCTAACAAAAACTAGCTGATAAAATGAATAGATTGGTGTGTATAAAAATAAAAGCTCAGATAACTTGTGGGTGCAGCTATTGAAAATTCAATTCCAAAACACTAATTATAATTAAATTATAATCTAACCTTTATTTTATTTAAAACTATACTGTATAATATTAAAACAAAAGCCTTCAAAAAACCACTTTTGTGTTGCCAAACACACCCTTACACTAACTATCACTATGCACCATTAATTTTAGCAAAAAAAAAATGAATATTTTTAATTAGAGATAAATTGATCATATGAATTTTAGTAAATTTGGTTTTAACCCCGTTTAACTAATTGATTCCTTACAATATTTTTAATTTTTTCATTGTATCAACTTAAAGATGATAAAAAAAATCAATTTATATATCCTTCAAACAGCAGAAGTTTATAAAAATTTGGCATCCGAATTGAATCACCGAATGTTCAAAATTACTGTAGTACTTAGCATTGGAAAATTAGTATGTTTCTCGACAATACCTCATTTAATTACGAGTTCCTTTAATTAGTTTATGTGCCTTCCATAGGTTTACCTGTACGATCAATCACCAGCCATGGATTGATTAGCTGGTGATGATCGTCATAAGCAAATTGTGGTGCAGATCGAGCAACATGTAATTCATAATTATCTTACTAGCAAGTTTGTCAAGTTTCTTCCAAAGCTCGGCGATAATTTGAATACAAAACCACGACTGAAAAAACATAACACCATATACATGTGCAAATCTGAAGATGACTTAGATTTGAATGATAAGGAAACATTGATGGTAATGGTAATCAAATTGAAATTTACCCCATTATAATCCAAAAGTAAGTTTTTGGAACGAATGAAAAATCTTGATCAGCTATTTGTGTGATTATTTTGTTTTTATTGGTTCATTAGACGATGGACAAAATTCAAATATGGTAAGTTCACTACCTAAAAACAAACGAATATTGTGGTTTCAATTTAATTATAATCTGTGAACAACACCGTCATGGTTCAAATTCACCTTCTTTGTTGCATTGTTAAATTATGTGATGATAACAGACTACCTACCATTCTACCGATGTGGGACTTAACAATAATTGATTTTTATTTTTATTTTATAAAAATAGAACAATGGAACACCTCCAACCCAATAAAACATCTATTATGAACAATGCATGTTATTATGTGGAAACATAAAAATGGCTCAACTAAGCACAAAACACGTACACAAACACCACCCATGAATTACAATGGAACAACTCCACTGAGGATAAAACGCACAAAGTCTTGGCAAACTGAAAAGTCATCAAGGAAGTTTCTATGAAGAAAACCATGGCTTCAGCTAGTTGTAGCTCTATTTGCCTGTCAAAAGATGCAGTGGAGTTTGAGATTTCACTATCTTACCAAATCAAATCCACAACTAAATGAAGAGTGATTAGTACCTTTCTCAAAGATGTATATGTTGTCACAATGACTTTATCTGTGATGTTATTCACCAACTGGAAGAAAGCAAGTCTCCATGAAAGGATGAAATGCAATGATCCAAGGATTCCCAAGAAACCGACGGCGAATCCTATTCCTAAAGCAGCCAAGAAAGCTTCGATATCAAAAGATTCATCATCTTTGTCATGAGCATCCTTACTGGCGGCTTTATCTCCAGGGCACTCGGTGGTGAGGAGTGGTTGGCCGCACAACTTCGGATTCCCGGCAAATGAAGAAGGATCAAAGAGTTGCAATTGAGGGCCAGTGGGAATTCGACCGGATAAGTTGTTGTTTGAGAGGTTCAACGTGCCCAAGAAGGTTAAAGCAGCTAAACTCTGGAATTTTCCCACAAAGTCCATTAAATGATAATTTAAGAACCTCTAAGGATGTCAGCTGACCAATCGTATCAGGAATGCTTCCATTTAATTCATTGTTTGACAAATCCAGAGACATCAGCTTCTTAAGAGTAGTCACTCCAATCGGAATTGCCCCTCTCAACAAATTGCTAGAGAGATTAATAGCATTTCGTTGCTCAAGGTTTCGTTCTTGCAATGATACCCATTCTCCCTTCCACATGAATGATGCAAAATAAGATTGTTCAACCCAATAATCATAATAACTAAGCACTATTGCAAAAGTACCAGATCCTGGTATAATGGAAGGGCTTAAACCATGATTGATAGCCATAGAGGAGAAGTTGTGAAGACAATCTGGAATAGTTCCTGATAATTTGTTATCAGATAAGTCCATTATTTGAAGATTTTGAAGATGACACAAATTGGATGGCAGGTCCCCCCCAAAATGATTTGACCTCAAGTTAAGAACAACCAAGTCGGCCATGCTTTCCCCTAACCAAGATGGCACCACTCCAAAGAATTTGTTATTTGCAAGTTCTAGGTATTTCAAACGAGTGCAATTTTTCAGTGACAAAGGTATTTGTCCTGAAAACATGTTGTTGCTCAAATGTAATCCAATAAGATTGCTTTGAGATCCTATTGATCTTGGAAGGTGTCCAGATAGCTTGTTGTTTTCTAGATTCATAATGCGAGTTTCGTAAGTAACAAGCCAATTCGGAAGTGAGCTTGATAGATTGTTGTTGGAGAGATCGACTGTTACGGTGAAAGTGGAGGAAGGTTGATTGAAAGTGGGGAAATTCGAGAATTTGTTATTTGACAAAAACAATAATTTAGGTTTGAATAGGGCAAGGGGTATAGGACCATGAAAGGAGTTGTAACTCAAATCTATCAAGTATAAAATCGTAGAAGAAAATGATAAATTGAAGTCTGGGAAATAGCTAAGTTTGTTACGAGAAAGATTAAAGCCAACTAAATAAGTGGAGAAGTTTAAAAAAGCATCAGGAATAGATCCTGATATCTTGTTGTTAGACATATCGAGTATTGATAAAGAGTTTTGTGTCAAAATCCAAGATGGAAAACTAGGCCCAACCTTACAAGAACTTAACCGTAAAATATCTAGTTGGAATGGCGACACCCAACCCTCACTAAAATTGACTGTCAAAAAGTTGTTTGATAAATCTAATAAAATTAGTTTTGAAAACTTGGAAAAATGTGTATCTAATATGGTTCCACTTAAAACATTTGAAGAAAGATCCAAGTATGTTAATTTGGTGAGAGACATTGGAGAATTTCTGAAAGGCTTCCCTTTATTTGGTTGGAGGATACATCCAACCGTGTCAAAGATGGAAACATCGTCCCTCCAAAAGGTAGCTCTTTGAAGTCGTTGCCAACTAGGCTTAATTCCTTCAAGGAATATCTAGCCTTCTTGATCAATGATTCAAGGAATTTATGGCCCAAATTCGTATGATCTAAATAAAGGGATTGGAGATTGTTAGAAGTATTGATCAAGTAAGAAATAGTTGAAGAAGTCAAACTGTTGTTAGAAAGATCAAGTGTTTGGAGAGTGGTGGAAAAATTAGCATGATAAGTAGATGAAAGAATTGGTGGTGGAAGGAAGCAATATCTGCATTCAAACGTAGATAAAGTGGGTAGCATTCTGATTGTAGAAGCCCAATCTATGGCATTGGTCAGGTTTGTATTGCTCAAATCGAGAGATTCTAGAGCAGAAAGGCGAGAAATCCATTTCAATCTGTGAGCATACAAGCAACCATTTGATGGTGGAGTCTGAAATGGATTATTTGATGATGGAGTGAGATAGAGAGTTTGCAATTTAGAGAGATTGCCAAGATGAGGAGGAATCTCACCACATAATCCCTCAAGATGAAGATAAGTCAACTCACTAAGGGAACCTATAAACTCTGGGATTCTCGTGGTTGATTGATCATTAATAGAACTGATGTCCAAGGATATTAGATGCTGCAATTCAAGCAAGGAAGGTCGGAGTTTGTAGCCATCTACTTGGTCGAGTTGGAGTGATGTCACATGCCCAGTGTGATCACATCCAACTCCATCCCAGGTGCAACAATCCTCATTATGAATGCTCCAAGAAGAGAGGTTATCATTGACAAAGCTAAGCTTGAAGTCGAGGAGAGCTTGTTTCTCCTTCTCTATGCAATGGATTTTAGAATGAGCTCCCCTGGCTGAAAGAAAGAGGAGGCGAAGGAATAAGGAAACAAGTAGGAGGGAAGTGGGAGGGGATCTCATGTTGTTGTAATTGATTGGTTTATTCGGTGAACCCATCGGAAATACACTATATATAAACTTGTGGAATCATGGGGTCCTAAATGAAATTACCAAGTTTCTTCTTAAACCAAACATGAAACATATATGAAAGGATCACATTTCCAGCAAAACTCCAAAATAGTTCAATTTTTTCTAAATGTACTCTGAACGATTGAACATGGTATGATAGAAATCGAACAAAACCAGAGAAACTAACCCGCCGTTTGTTTTTTGGTAGGAAAAAGTAATGATTACCCTTATGAATGTAGTCCATATTTAAGTTAAGATACATTTATCACTATTCTAATCATTCCCCTTCTTCTCCCATTTTTCATACAAATGTGTTAGCCTTCTATTCCCTAATTTGAAGGAGGGTAACTAATACCTCTAGGATGGGCTAATAATCCCCCTCATCCTCTCCTCCAAGCTCACAAAAAATGATGATCATATATATTTTATGTCTAAAATTTAATACATTATCTTTCCATTCCCTAGTTATCTAAACAAACGAGCCCTAAGCTTCCATTGAAGTGAAAATGGTTCAACAGAAAATCAAGAAAGTCAGAGTTCCAACGGATGTTCATACCCTATTTATATACACAACTCACCTTCTACCAAACTTCTGAGTTCTGACAACATTAAAAGACGAAAATGCCCTTTCAGATTTATACTACTACTCTCTACACGTACCTTGCGCTTCTTACAAGGAGTAAAAATATTCGCTCATAAAGACAGAAGAAAGTATGTCTTCTTACTCCCCTGTGACCTTTGGGGAAGCGATGCAATGTTAAAAGTTACGATGATCATGGTTGAGGATGTCGCATTTTTGCTTCCCTAGCTTGTTTTGTCTTGCTCGAGCAGCGTCAAGTTGAGCCTTGATATCTTCACACTGTACAAGTTTTTTAAAATTTGGCATCCAAATTGAGTCATTGAAAGTTAGCATGTTTTGCGACAATATATACATATACCTCATTTACGAGTTCCCTTAGCTTATGTGCCTTCCCCAAATTGTTACCTGTATGATTAATCACCAGCCATGGATTGGTTAGTTGGTGATGATCAGTGTAAACAAATTGTGGTGCAGATCGAGCAACATGTAATTCATAAATCTTACTAGCAAGTTTGTCGAGTTTCTTCCAAGGCTCGATGATGATCTGAATAGAAACCGAAAATTGAAACAATTTAAAACCATATGTACAGATCTGAAGACAAATTAGATTTGTATGATAAGGATGCAATGATCGAATTTAAATTTACCCCATTAGAATCCATAGGTAAGTCTTTGGAAATATGAGCAACTGGGGCTGATGGATCCCTCAACTACACAAACAAAATGTGCATTAGTTTTTTTTTATTAATTAAAGATTCGATATCAGACAAGTCTGATTCTCGAGAGGCCGAGGAATCAGCAGACGGAAACCGTCTAAACCTACAATGAAAAATAGAAAACAGGTGCAATGAAACAAGCAGAAACACAAAATGAATGTACATTAGTTATTACAGGGCACGTCTGAAGAAGCTTGATAAATTTAACAAAATGCAAATTTATTAAATTAGATAGATGCCTTTTTTTCTAAACATATTTTTTAAAAAAATACAAAATAAAATTGGTAATATCTGTTGGGAAAAATTGATCCAAATATGTTACCTTTTTAGGCTTTAATTGAGGGTTCAAAATGGTTCACTTGTCAATAACACCATAAAACAATTCAATCCTCCTTACCTATGGGTTCAAATTGGTCTTTAATGGAAGACATTTGGTACATCCTGATCAAATAGAAATACTTACTTTGAATCGGTCAATATATATTGCAGGTTGTATGATGATCGATAAAGAAATACTACAAAAAGAAAACAAAAATCCAACAAGAAAACAACACATCCATAAAAATCAACAAGTCTATACTCTAGTCTAGAGGTTGAGCCCACACATACAAAAAATTTCAAAAGTATTTACCTTTAAATTATTATTTTTTTGATAAGATAAAAATTCGAGAGTCAGACAGACCTAACACCTCAAGAGGTCAACAAAGTCGGCAGACGGTGAACCGTCAAAACATACAATAAAAATAATAAAAGGTGCAAACTAGGCAGTGACAAACAAACAAATCTGGACGATCTAGCAAACCTAATCCAAATACATTGGGAACAACATATACAAACCGAAGCCAAGTGCCACCAAGCAGAGCCACTACTCATTTTATACTATAAAATAAGATAAAGATTAAGTAGCCAAATTTACCAAATCATGATCAAGAGGCAAGTCCTTGAGAATTTTTGCAATTGGGGTGGCATATGGGATCTTGGCCTACAACTAGGGGTGTTATGTAAGCCAAGTTACTCGAGCTCGGCTCGGGCTCGACTCGTATAAAATTTGGTTCGGGCTCGTTGATATTTCAAAACGAACTAGTATATGAGCAAGATTTCAAACTCATCATGAGCTCGAGCCGAGTTCGAGCTTTATACGAGCGGCTCGTATAACTTGTTTTATATATGTGAGTCAAGTTTTTGTATTAGTGTGTTTATACAAAACGAGCTCAAAACGAGTTTATAGATGGCACTAGTACATGTTTAAATGAGTTGGGCTCAAAACGAGCTTTTGAAAAACGAGCACTTGAGCTCGAGTTCGAGTACTCTTTTTTTTTTAAGGAGCCGAGAGCTCGGGCTTGGTTATATAATCACAAGCCGAATATGAGCAGAATTCTTAGCTGAAAACAAAAAACTAGGCTCGATTCGAACTCCACTCGATAAAAACAAAAAATGAGCAAAGCATGAGCACTTAAGTACTCTGTCGACTCGAGTAACACTACAACTCATAACACATAAGTAGCCGTTAAGAAACAAGAATGAAAAGCTTTGGTTGAATACATACCTTAATGGGTTGATCGAACTTGGTTCACTTTGTCGATCATTGCTAATAGGACTAGAAGTACCAATTCAATCACCCTCCTCATCATGATCTCGATGGTTAGGATGATCTTGTTAGGGTCGAAGCTTCCTTTGGTAATAATGGTAATCTCGTAGTCACCATTATCATCTTGTATCCTTCTAACTACTAAGCATGAAAATTAAGCAACAGTTACCATCAACATTTTTGACGTAGTCCTTAATTTTTCTTGCACAGCCTTCGCAGTTGCAGTTCCCTTCGACCAGCTTAAACACAAATGCCATGAATGCCCAAACAATTTGATGGATTGAGAACGTAAATGAGCTTGATGATTAATTCAGGTTTAGCACTGAAAAACAAAGTTAATGAGCGAGATAACAAGCTAAGAGATAGATGAATGGTGAAATATATGAGCAGTTGGGGGTGTTTGTCAAAGGGCTAAAGTCAATTCAAAGTCTAATCTTTATAATAAAATGCGTTTAATTAAGCATAATAAAGAAGATTTATAACAACTCATAACACTGCGACAACACGGTTTGCAGGACTCTATTAGAGGTGAATTTCATAAAAATTGGACTTTTTGGGTAGTCTTAATTAATTAGCAAATAGCAAGTATGGTAACACAAAAGCATCTAGCTAGCAAGCAAAATGAAACTCTAAGAAAATACATAGAAAATCACATAAAAAATGTGAAAACAAATTCATGAAATAGAATTTCAAGGTTGGTAGATTAACATATATTTTTTGGGTTGACAAATTCATACTTTGTATACAAGCTTGACGTGCAAGGTTATAAAGGAAGTGAAAGTGACATGGTCGGTGCTTTAAACTGTCTGCATCTATCTCATTAATACGTAGTATATTTCTTTTCACAACCTTTAAAACATTGAGAAACATAATACTAATACATTATGAAAAAATATACTCTGCATGCTTTCTACAAAATCAACACTGTGGCTGATAGTAGGGGCGGAGCTAGGGGTGCTTGGGGGTGCTCGAGCACCCCTAGCAGAGAAAAAATACAAAAAAAATAATTTTTTACATATATTTAATATTTTTAAGGTAATATAATATCTTTAAATGATATTTGAAATAAAAGTGTTATTTAGCTCAAGTGATAGGGAATGAAAGAAGGAGAGAAGGAGAATCAAATGTTTTGGATTCAAATCTCAATATCTTCACTTTTTATTTATTTTACTATATCATTAATTCTTCTTCATTTCTCTCTATGTTTTTTGTTTCTATCAACTATTTCATTTAAAAATGTTATATTTATGTTTAAATTATACATTTAATCTTTTCTTTCAATATTGTTTTGAAAGTAATTTTTCGTGATTTTTTTCTATATTTTTTTGTTTCTCTTCTATTTTTTTGGTTACTCTCAACTATTTAAATACAAAAAAAATCATTAAAAATCACAATTTTAGTGTTTTTTCAAAAAAAAATTTAAAATCTTCTTAATAAATATACACAAACAAAAAAAAAATTACGAAAATTTTTTAGCACCCCTGAACCAAATCCTGGCTCCGCCACCATATGGCCACCATAGCTCGGTATTCTGACTCAGCTGTGGACATAGCAACAAAGGATTGCTTCTTTGTGCCCTAGGAGATGAGTGAAGAGCCCAAAAATATGCAAAATCCAGTTAGAGAACGCTGAGAAAGGGGACAAGCCTGCCAGTCAGCATCACAGAAAGCTCGTAGTTGTAGCTGAGATGAGCTGCTTAAGCAAAGGCCTTGTCCTGGTGTAGCCTTGAGATAACGAAGGAGATGCTTAGTTGTTATCCAATGATCTGAAGTGGGATGTTGAAAAAATTGATTCAACACTTGCACAGAGTACACAATGTCTGGGTGAGTGATCGTCAGATAGATCAGTTTACCCATAATTCTCCTGGACTGAACTGGATCCCCCCCCCCCCAATTTGTAAGCTACTGATGAACATCAGGGGGTAGAAAGAGGTGTAGAATTCTCCATTCCCACTTCATTGAGAAGATCAAGAGTGTGCTTTCGTTTGTTTAGATGAAACTCACCATCAGATCTATCAACCTCAATACTCATAAAGTATCAAAGAGGCCCAAGGTCCTTGATCTGGAAATTGGTATGCATATGCTCTTTCAGCGCAAAAAATGTTGATGGATCATTACCAATAATTATCATAATTATCCACATAAAATGAGGAGAGCAGTAAACAACCTAGCACCATTATGTCGAGTGAATAAAGAGTAATCAAAATAAGATTGAACAAACCCAGCTGCCAAAACAACCTCAAAGAACTTGAGAAAGAAAAATCATTTCCTAGGTGTTTGCTTCAAGCCATACAATGACTTCTTAAGTTTGCATACCAAATTGGAGGAAGATGACTGAGATTCACCCAAGCTTGAGTTAGATTTATATTGCTTGAGAAAGTGAAATTCTGGAGGGAGAGTCAGGAAAACTTCTTCCTCAAGATCCCTATGTAAGAAGGCATTAATGACATCCATATGTGTCATATGCCACTAATCTGGTCTTATATTTATCTAGAGTACCATCAGATTTAAACTTCAATTTGAACAGCCACTTGCAAGAAACAAGATATTTGTTGGGTGGCAGTAGAACCAAATCCCAAGTGTCATTCCTTTCAAAAGCATCTAACTCCAGAATCATAGCCTCACACCAAAATCTTTCCTTACTGACTTAGGCTCAGAATGTGGAGCAACATTGGCTATAAAGGATTGATAGGATAAAGAACAAGTATTATAGGATAGAAAGGCTGAAATCGGATAGAGATGTACCTGAGCAAAAGATGATGAATAAGTTAGAGCATCAGTGGTAGCCAATCCTACACAGTCTTTCATCCATGTTGGAGGATTGCGGTGACCTTGTAGAGTGTCAAATAGGTGGTTCAGGGACAATGTCGAAGGTATTAGGAATGGGAGAAGGAGAATAATATTCCAGAGATTGGTTTGATGAGTCATAAGACAAAGAGTCTAAAGAGGCAGGAGAGGTTGATTCACATGAGAGGGAGAAGGAGAAATAGTAATCTCAGATGGTGCCAAAGATGTATTTGGTAAAGGAGAATCATCCACAATATCTATGAGGTAGTCATAAGGAAAGTTATGATCCATACCCTGCTTTGTGAGATTCAGAGATATAGAAGCTGGTTTAAGGGCAAATGGGAAGATATGCTCAATGAAAGTAACATCGATGATGATCATGAATCTGCGAATATGAAGATTGTAGAACTTATAGCCTTTCCAAAAGGATAACCCGGAAACGCACAAGGAGATGACCATGGGTCAAATTTCTTGACACCTGAAGTATGAGTTGTAGTGGCAAAGCAAAGGCAACCAAACGTGTGAAGATGAGAGTATTGGGGAGATTTTATAAAGAAAATATCATTTGGGGATTTGTGATTTAGCAAAGGATTTGGTAAGCGATTTATGATATAGGTAGCAGTAAGCAGTAAGCAAACTATCTCCCCGGAATTTTAATGGTAATGTATCAGAAAAAACCAAAGATCGAGCAATTTCAAGGATGTAACGATGTTTTTGCTCAACTCTCCCATTTTGTTGGGGAGTAGTTGGGCAAGAACTTTGATGGATGATTCCATTTTGTAAAAGAAAAGAAGACTCAGTATTGTTGAAGAATTCAGTTCCTTGACAATCCTGACAATTTTTACAATGGAATTGAATTGAGTATGAACCATTTTGATGAATGAGAGTAAGTGAGCACTCACCTCACTTTTGTGTTTCATAAGGAATGTCCAAACCCCTCTACTTTTGTCATCAACAATGGTAAGAAAGAAACGAAAGTTATCAACTGTGGGGGTAGCATAAGGGCCCCAAACATCACAAATGCAACACTTCAAAAACATGATCAGGATTAGAGTTGCTAGTAGTGAAAGTAGTACGAGTTTGTTTAGCCAAAGGACATATAGCTAGAGAATATGTGAGAAGTAGTTTTATACAAATGAGATGTGTTTGAGTTTGGCCACAGGAGCATAGCCAAGACAAAGATGCCATAGAGCAATTGAGTCAGTTGTGGCATATGGAAGAAACAAGGGTAGAGCATGATGAGCAGTGGCTTGATCTATGGTTGTAGAAGAGAACACCTGTCGACAAGCTTGTAGAGTCTCACAACTGGATGGATCCATGTAGAACAGTCTACCACAGAGCTTACCAACTGCAATCATCTTCTTCTTTGATCGGTCCTGGACAACACATAATTCATCATTTAAGTTGATATTGCATTTGTTTTCAAGAATCAACCGGGTAAGAGAAAGGAAATGAAATTGAAATGCTGGTATACATAGGACATTTGTGAAAGTGAAGTGAGGTAGTTTTAGATCACCAATATGAGCGATGGGGTGCATATTGCCATCAGGTAGATGAATAAAAGAGTTTGGGGTAGGCCTGGGTTTATCAAGTAATGAAATATAACAAGTAATATGGCCAGTAGCCCCACTATCCATGATTCGTAAGTTGACAGTTCGAAACAAATTTAAGCACAGAGTGCCTACAAGATGTGATTCATGACCTGGGCTATTAGATTGCTCGAGTAAGTTGATGAAGTTAGCCACCAATTTGTGATGATCTGCAGACAGTTGCCCTCTGCTGGAGAAGTCTTGGACTGAGCTTTTTCCTATAGAGTTGGCCTTAAAGGTGTATTTGCTATCCCTCTTCCTCTTCTCATGCCCTTTATTAGACCTTCTCTGTTCATTAGCACGAGAAAGTTGTGGCTTGTCTTTACTCGATCTTAGAGTGTCAACTGGGATATCCTATCAATTCCCAACACCTTTCAGATTTATGATTACCACCATAGTGACCACGGTTTTCTTTCTATTATCCTGTGGTTTGTAAAATAGAGAAATTTGTAAAATAGAATTATAGCATATAATAAATACTGATCAAATGGAGTATGTTTGGACTATAAATACTCAATCTTGGAGTATGTTTGCCCACCCGGGAATGAATTTGACCGGCAAGGGAGCTGCTAACATGGAAGGTGTGATAGTTGAAGCTATTACCATGAACCCGGGAGTCGAGCATGCCTCGACGACCAACCCTCTTTCTTCTTGATGAATTGCATCATTTGGAACTGCTGCAGAGCTGGTAGCGACGGGTTCCGCAGAGCTGTCAAGTACATGAGTCGACGCCATAAGGTTGATGTGTTTGCCATTCTTGAGCCGAAAATTTATGGTGTTAGAGCTAGGACGGTTTGTGATCGGCTTGGATTCACTGATTCAGTTATTGTGGATGCGGTTGGATTCCGGGGGGTGTGTGGCTCCTTTGGAAGAGAGATAAGGTGGACCTTACTTTTAAGCAGACCCACGAGAGGTTCATTGTGGCGGATGTCCAGATCGGGGCTCAGAAATTTCAGCTACTAGTCGCCTATGCGCCTCCTCAGGAGCAGGAGCGGAGGCGATTCTGGGACGACATTGAGGAGGCTATAAGATTCATGTCTGGGTCGTCGTTTGTAGGGGGCGACTTCAATTGCGTGCTCTACAACTCGGAGCGGAGCAGGGACAATGTGGGACTCTCGTCGGACTCTGGGAGATTCCGCGATTGGATTGAGACTGCAGAGCTGATTGATATGGGGTTTTCTGGCCCGGAATTCACGTGGGATAGAGGTCGAACGCTTGCGACGCATATTGTCAATAGAATTGACCGGGTGTTTACGAATGCTACGGGCCGACTGGGGTGGCCTGACGTAACCGTGAGACACCTCCCGAAGTTCGGATCTGATCATTGCCCACTCTTGTTGGAACTCTGCCCGAGGAGACGTGTTGACAAAGGTAGGCGCCCATTTCGCTTCCAGGCGGCATGGGTTACCCACCCCCAATTCAAGAGCCTGGTGAAGGAGTCCTGGGACGGTGATAGGCCGACTCCGGATGCGTTGCGAAGACTCCGGGATTGTTTGTTGAGATGGAACCGCGAGACGTTTGGGGATATATTCGAGAGAAAACTCCGGCTAGAGAACCGCCTTATCGAGATCCAAACGAAGCTGGCCAATCATGTCACGTCGGAGCTACTCAGTAGAGAGGAAGAGGTTCAAGTCGAGTTGGCTAAGACTCTTGAGCAAGAGGAACTCCTCTGGTTTCAGAAGTCTAGGGAGCAGTGGCTCTGCGCCGGAGATCGGAATACCACTTTCTTTCATCTATCGACGATCGTTCGGCGACAGAAGAATAGGATCGAGGTGCTGAAAAATGGCGTTGGGGAGGACGTCATGGATGGTAAGGTGATCGAGGGGCTGGTCAGCGACTTCTTTAGGCAGGTGTATACGATTCCGGAGGCTGAGGTGACTTATGTGGCCTTGCAACCGGGTCATTTTCCGCCGATAGATGCTGCTGATTGGGAAGCTATCAAGAAGCCAGTGACGGATGAGGAGATCCGCCGGGCGATACTTGAGATGGGAGCGTTCAAGGCGCCGGGAGTAGATGGATTCCAAGCCGTCTTTTTTCAAAAGTGTTGGGAGGAGGTCGGCGAGTCGGTCAAGACCTGTGTGCGACAGTTCTTCCAGTCCAGTACTATGTCGGAGGGTCTAAATGACACTCTGATTGTCCTCCTTGCTAAAGTGGCCAAGCCGGAGTTAATTACTCAATTCCGGCCGATCAGTCTTTGTAATGTGTTGTACAAAACCATTACGAAAGTCCTCGTGAACAGGATGAGGCCCATTCTCCCTTCTCTCATTAGTCCAATGCAGGGTAGTTTTCTCCCGGACCGACTTATAACTGATAACATTGTTGTCATGCAGGAACTTGTCCACTCGATGAGGAAGAAGAGAGGGCGTAGAGGTTGGATGATTCTTAAGATAGATCTAGAGAAGGCGTATGATCGGCTTCGTTGGGACTTTGTGGTCAAGACTATGCAGGACGCCGGTTTTCCTCAATGTTGGTTGACTTGGGTGGAAGCTTGTATCTCCACGGTTTCTACAAGGGTCCTGGTGAACGGAGAAATGACCAAGGATTTCAGGCCGACTAGAGGCGTCAGACAGGGAGATCCTATTTCCCTTTACTTGTTTATCCTCTGTATTGAGAGACTTAGTTAGATGATTTTTAGTGTTGTAGAGGATGGGAGGTGGATCCCTGCGAGGATTACCAGGGATGGGCCTAATATTTCTCATGTATTGTTTGCAGATGATATCGTCCTGGTTGCGGAAGCTTCGGTGGAGCAACTTCGGATGATACAAGATGTCATGGATCAATTTTGCGCCGCCTCAGGACAACGAGTGAACAGAGCCAAATCCAAGCCGTTCATTTCGCCGAATGTGAGTCGGGTCGGGAGTTGGTGGCGGAAATGACAAGTGTGTGTGGGTTCAAGGTGACGAGTGATCTTGGGAGCTACCTCGGAATGCTTGTCCTGCACAAGCGTGTGAACAAGGACACGTTTGCTCCATTGGTCGATAAGATTAGCGCCCGGCTTGCGACTTGGAAGGGCAAATACCTTAGCCTCGCAGGGAGAATCACACTTACTAAATCTGTTCTATCTTCGATCCCTGTCTATGCTATGTCGTCGGTTATGCTGCCTACTAATACGTGTGATCAAATTGATAAAATTTGCAGGGGCTTTCTTTGGGGAAGCAGCGAGGAACGGAGACGGATGCATCTTGTCAACTGGGATGTGGTGTGCAACCCCAAGGAACTCGGTGGGTTGGGCATTAGAGCAATGAGGGATCTTAATTTGGCCACGACGGGCAAACTTATGTGGAGATTCTTAACTAGCCAAGAAGGGGATACTTGGAGTGACATTCTTCGAGCCAAGTATACCCGCACCATGGCGAGTGGCCTGACCGGCACATCCCATGTCTGGTCGAGTATGTTGCAGTGCTCGAATGGGGTTGTTGCTGCTGGGGTTCGATGGATTGTGGGAGATGGGAGGCTCGTTCGGTTTTGGAATGATAATTGGACGGGTGATGGACTGTTACATGATGTGGTTCGCGGCCGTCTGGATGATGCTGCCATTGACCGTACGGTCCGGTCTTATTGGAGGGATCACGAGGGCTGGGATTGGGAGTCGCTGCATTCACTTCTCCCGGCCACTACTTTGATGAAACTGGCGTCTATTGGTCTGGATGATTCTAACATGTTGGAGGATCGCCTATGCTGGCAGGCGACTCCCGATGGGAATTATTCCATCAAGTCGGCTTATGAGTTGATTAGGCGAACCCACGAGGTGAACTTCAACGATGCACAAGTGTTTCGAAGGATCTGGGTGCTTAAAGTGTCGGAAAGAGCCCGGTGTTTCATTTGGTTGGTGGTTAGAATAGCCATTCTCACGAATGAGGAGAGGTGTCGACGCCATATCGCAACGGATCTAGGCTGTGGTGCGTGCCCAGACCATGCCGAGACCCTCAGCCACCTTTTCAGGTGTTATTGTAAGATAGATGGGTTGTGGATGGCTTTCGGTAGGCCGACGAGCAGCCGGACTTTCCTCGAGAGTCCCTTTGCCGCCTGGATTAGAGAGAATTTGCTTGTGACGCAGGTCTATCTTGACGAGGTTGATTGGGGTAGCATGTTTGCGATGTCGCTTTGGTGGATTTGGAAGTGGTGTAATGACCGTGTGTTTAACGGCAACGAATGTATGGTTGATAAAGCGCAGTTCATCAAGACAAAAGCGCTCGAATACGCCACTGCTAGGAAGCGCCTATGTGCCAGGACAATTGCCGTCGAGAGACACAGAGCGGAGATCAGGTGGGAGAGGCCGGTTGCGGACTGGATTAAGATGAATACTGATGGTTTTGTTGCGACTGATGGGAGCACTGGCGCGGGCGGAGTCATGCGGGATGCTGATGGGCGCTGGCTAACCGGCTTTGTTCGACACATTGGGTGTTGTACGGTGCCGGTTGCGGAGCTTTGGGGGCTGTTGGATGGGCTACGACTGGCGTGGGAGGCAGGACACAAGCAAGTGATTGTCGAGTCGGACTCCAAGACTGCAATCGATTTGCTTCGGAAGGGCGTTGCGAGGCATCATCCCCTTTCTAGCCTGGTACTGCAGTGTCGGAGCTTGCTTAGTCGAGACTGGGAGGTCCAGTTGAGACACGTCTTCAGGGAAGCGAACTCTGTCGCTGACTCCCTCGCGGTTGTGGCCTGCCTATACTTATCCTATTCGTGTACATAGTATTTCTATTCCGCCCTTAGATATTGAGTTTATTGTTGATGAGGATGCTAGGGGAAGAGCTACTCCCCGTCTGGTGCATGTGTAGCCCGTTTGTTAGTTATTGATGAGAGCCTGCCTCTCACGTTTTCCTACCAAAAAAAAAAGATTTTTTTAGTGGTTAGAGATGCTCTTAGCAAGAGTGCTATATTTCACAACTTTGAAAGTTCTGTCTATTTTCCACAATCACCCAAAAATTCAGACTACTTATCTCAATTTTCCCTGTAAACAATTCACCATGACTGTAAATTTGTCGGTGCAAAGCGCAGATGTGCGAAGTGGAATTGGAATCCAGTTGTTATAGGCTTGTGATATTCAGATTCAATCGTTCACTCTCCCTTCTCCGATCTCTTCTTCAATCCAAAAGTTTCTTACTTTCGTTCTTCTGAAATCTGGAATCGAAGAAATAGGCGATGAAATGGGGAGATCGACCCATAAGAGCACCTCCCACAAGCAGGTGATCCTCGTCTCCCTCGCTTCTCTTCTCGGTGTTGCCTTGGTCGCCGACTTCCTCTGGGCCTCTTCTTCTTCCTCGTCTTCCGTCGCGTATCGTTACATTGCTCCCAATTGGCCCTCTCGCTACTCCTCCACCACCGTTATTGTCCCCAATACCTCTCCTACTGAGGTCAGTGTTTCATTCGATTCGACATTCATTGATTTACTTGACGATTTTCGTTTAGGTAGGGTTTGGTGCTTCGAATCCATCGCTTGAAGTTGCAAATTCAGAATAGTCATATCAAAGGTCTAAAATTGAGAGTTGGGGTTACTGCCTGCCAGTTGAATCTTGTTCCTGTGTTAGGAATTGGAGATTTTCGAGCGAATAGATTGAGAATTGGCAGGCTTTTCATTGAATCAGGGGCAGTGGATGCTATTTTTGATGCAGCTGATGCTTCTTTGTTTAGGTTGGGTTTGTTGCTTTTAATCTCCTTTTGAAGTTGAGAGTTCAGAATAGGCATATCAAAGGTCTTAAATTGGGAGTTAGGATTACTGCGTGCCTGTTAAATCTTGTTTCCATATTAGGAATTGGAGATTTCCAAATGAGTAGATTGAGAATTGGTACGCTTTTCTTTGAATTAGGGGCAGGAGAAGATGTTTTTGATGTTTCTGTGATGTTGATTATTCTTTTGTTATTTTCTTTTTTTGAATGATTTCGATTAGTTAGGGTTTGCTGATTCGATTCTGTCTTTTTAGAGTTGATAATTCAGAATAGTTGTGTCAGAGGTCTAAAATTAAGAGTTGGGATTACTTAATTGTTGGATCTTGTTTCTGTGTCGAGGTATTTGAGTGTTCTGAAAATAGGTTGTGGTAGGCTTTTCATTGAAGTAGGAGCTGGATTGAATAGAAATAGTTTAATTTTATTGCTAGAGAGATGTATTGAACCGAGTAAATGACAGTGCTACACAAGTGATGAGATGCTTGATCTTCATAAATGTTAAACTGGGCTGGATGATTCACGGTTTAATTATGTTTATAGGGAAAAGTTAAATCCGATAACAAGAAAGATGCTTCTGGTAGAGTTCTGTCAGCAACCTTTGCAGATTTGCCGGCGCCAAAATTGCAATGGGAAAAGATGGCTTCTGCACCCGTGCCACGTCTAGATGGAGCTGCCATACAGATTAAGAATCTTCTCTTTGTTTTTGCTGGGTATGGTACCATAGATTCCGTGAGTGTCTTTCCTGGCCTCTTCTTTTGTTTTACATTCCATATCCAGTGTATAAACCTCTTCATCGCATTTCATATTTACCGTTTCAGCATTTCATATTTGACTCAACTTGCTGGATATTTTCCCCAAGTTCGTGATGTCCTTCATCTTTCTTGTTTTTCAGGTACATTCTCATGTTGATATTTATAATTTTACCGACAACACATGGGGAGGAAGGTTTGATATGCCAAAGGAGATGGCACATTCACATTTAGGAATGGTAACTGATGGTAGATACATCTATATAGTCACGGGACAGTATGGTCCTCAATGCCGAGGACCTACAGCACGCACATTTGTGCTGGATACTGACACAAAGCAATGGAGTGATTTACCCTCTTTGCCTGTTCCAAGGTACCCTTGTATATCATATCCTTGAATTAGTTGCGCTGTCAACTAAAAAACTGAGAAACTTGTCTTATCATGGTTTCTTTTAATAACCCATCTATACTTAAGGTACTAAAGGTAGAACAACGGTATTTCTAGTAAGATCCCCATGCAACTGTCTGGAAGCATTGCTTATCCTGCAAATACTTGATCATATACGGCCTGAACATTGAATTAGCTTTGTTAGCTTGTCTGTTGTCTCCTGTCTTTCACAATTTGATTACTGACTATTTCTAGAGAAAAATAATTGACTGGTTCAGGGATTCTATTCCTTTTTTTTCTGCAATACTTCAATCATTATAGTTGAGAATTTGCTTTGGTATGTTTTATTGTAAGGCAACAGTATCTTGTAGGCATAACTCCTTCACATCCTTATTTATTCGACTTACTCATGATAAAACATCATTACTTGTTTCAGGTATGCCCCAGCTACCCAACTTTGGAGAGGTCGACTACATGTGATGGGGGGAAGTGGAGTGAATCGATATACACCTGAGGTAGAGCACTGGAGTCTTGCAGTTAAAGATGGAAAACCTTTGGAGAAGGAGTGGCGGCCTGAGATACCTATTCCTCGTGGGGGACCTCACAGGTATTTTGATTGTTTTTAATTGGTGTTGTGGTGTCACCAAGGAAACAAAATGTCATGCCTAATACATTTAGAGAAGAGATTTTCATCGCAAGCCATGAGTTTTTCTTGCATAGTGGAACTGTGGAAGGGCACACAAAAATTTTCTTTAAATTTTTTTTTTTTGACCCTTGTCATGAAGTGAAAATGGTAATTAGTGGACAGACTGGATCATCATAGAAAGACGAAGTGCTTACTTACTCATGTTGGTGTATTACCTTTTTCCAGGGCATGTGTTGTGGCTAATGATAAATTGATGGTACTTGGCGGTCAAGAGGGTGATTTTATGGCCAAACCTGGATCTCCCATATTTAAATGCTCCCGGCGTATGGAGGTAACTTGCTTTGTGTTTCTTTGTTCTGCTTTTATCTATAGCTGAACAGAAATTGAGTAGGATCATCCTTGATGGCTAAAAATAGACAAGAAATTTCATTTTTCTTCTGTGATCAAGCGAGATGCATATGAGAATGCATTTGAAATTATAAGATTTATACATTTAAACTCTCTTTCTATGAAGTGAAGTCGAATAATTTAATTACAAGGAGATCCAACTATGGTCAAGAATAGTTTCAGGAAGCTCCATTTGCAATATCTGCTTGCTCCCTGATAAAAGGAACAACTCTTGAAAGCTAAATAAGTTGACATTATTACTCACCTTTTGTCAGTGACTCACGTATCGCATCAATACAATGGACAAAAATTAAAATTACTGGAAAAATCAATTTCATCATGTGAAGCACCCAACCCAAGGCAACCAAGCACCACATGGGTCACTGATTACCCTACTGACTTGCAAAATGGAGTCAATGTGATTATGCGCAGCTGCCAATCATATACCACATCCATCTCCCAGTTCAATCAATCTATTAAACATAGAGACTTTGTTTGAGCTACTTATAAGGGTAAAATATGCTTATTTATTCAACCAAACTTGGCGATTTTGTTTGTTATAGGATTCGTGTAAAAAAGAAAAAAGACATATTCATGACTATTATGATGCAATCTGATTCATGGCAAATTCTTTAGGATATTTACTGAATCATATGGCACGTAGAATTAAGCTTTGTCTTTTTTCTTTTACAATTTGGTGTTTACTTTCGGCCTAGAGGCCAGGCAGGGCTATGTATTCTAGTTTATGGTTCAAACTCCCCAATTTTTGTTGCTGTAGGTGGTTTACAGTAATGTCTACATGCTTGATGATGAGATGAAATGGAAAAACTTGCCTCCCATGCCAAAGCCAAATTCTCATATAGAGTTTGCTTGGGCTTTGGTGAACAATTCCATCGTTATAGCTGGAGGAACAACTGAAAAGCACCCCGTAACCAAAAAGATGGTGCTGAATAGAGAACTAGTGCGGTTTGATCTAGATAAACAGGTACACTTGTCACTCTAATTAGTTGCAAGCTCAAAGGTTCTAAATTGACATTTTATTATTAGACTTGCATCAATGTATTTTGGTTGCTTATTGCAGGAATGGTCAGTTATAGGAAAGCTTCCTTACCGTGTGAAGACAACCCTGGTTGGATTTTGGGATGGATGGTTTTACTTCACGTCTGGACAACGTGACAAAGGCCCTGATGATCCCGCCCCAAAGAAGGTGATTGGGGAAATGTGGAAAACTAGATTGAACTTTTCTGATTGAACCAGATTTTGATTGAACACGTTTTCTTATTCACATTGTATTCATGATGATCTATTATTGTTGGTAGAGCTGAAATTTCGCCTGAGACATGCAAGGCATTTGGTTTGTATGTAATGTGTACCAAATCATTGTACATGTGATAGGAAAATCAGCAGCAGTTCTTGGTCATTTTCTTTGCATTTGGTAAGTGTGCAACTGGACAGCTTAAAAACCCTACAAACCACTATGAACTCATAGTTTATCATCACCAATTTAGCAACAGAGCAATTTAATTTAAACGTTAGGGTAGTGTACTCTTCAAAGATTTTGGTAAGGTATGCAATTAGACACTTCATTTTGTTTATTACCCTCAGAAGAGGATTGGGAAATATCTTGCAATGTTTGCAAGTTTTTGCTTATTTTGGATAAGCTATTGACATCTTCTTAGGTCATGAGTATACAGCTTCAAATTTGTAATTTTTTGGCATTTGGAAGATTAAGCAAATCTTGAATGATATGGTTAATGACCCAAGAGAGTTTATGAAGCTTATGGTTCAGAGGATGCAAGACAAATTTGGTAAGTATTAGAATGAGTGCAGCCTTTTTATGATAATTGCGCATATTTTAGATCCTTGAAACAAGATGATTTTGATTGTGTTTGGAAAGCTATATGAAGAAGTGAAAGTATAAGAAAGGCTTGCTTCTATTACGAAGAAATGTACAAACTCTGTGATGACTACGTTGCCAAGGAGACGAGGGTTGGAAGGGGCGACAATATTCTAGTTGCCGGAGCTAGGAAAACTGAGAATAATGTTGATAGAGAAAGGGCAAGGTTTAAAAAATGGTTCAAAACAAAAGTGTGATTATGCCAACAAGAAAAGAGAATTACAGAAACTTATCCTGACAGAGGTGTGTTATTGGGTGGAGGCCTAGAGTTTGAAGTTTTGTACCTTCTTAATCTCATCAAAGATGGCTTGAGACAATCTATCATTCTTGTGACTATTGTATCTTCTTATTCAAAATTCAGTATCAGGTGTGAGTTATCAATGATGATAGATGTTTGTTGGGTGATAACAAAACTGGATTTCTTTGTGCATTGAATCGGTTTAACGATATGTATGATCTATATACATATACTAAAACTGATGCAAAATAATGGACAAGATTGCCATCTTTAAAATCTCATGACTTCTCACATCCCTGAGCTTTTATTTCCAGTTAAAAAACTACACGAGCGGTGTGGAAGAGTTGAGAAACCCAAGTTTAGGCCAACTCATTCATTCTCTGGTTATTCTACAAAGCTAAGCAACCTAGGCCACCGCTTGTAATTATGCAGAACTAAGTTACAAGGCAAACTCAAAACTTAAGATCCTCGTCGCCTATAAAAGCTCTCTTGGAAATGGATAAGGGATTAGAAAGTGTCTCCAATTCAGATTCAGAGTTCAATTTATCCAAGAGACAGGGATTTGTGCACACTGTGTAACCTGCCTTTGTCAATCAACTTCCTCAGAGCCACTTTGGCTTGCTCCAGTGTCTCGATAGCGTGTCCTTCCTCAAACGATAACCTCTGTATGTTGAACTGCAATTACATACCGAGAGACAAAGAAATGCGCGTTAGAAATAAGAACAGATGGAAAGGCAGCCTGCGAGGAAGGAGGGAGTGTACCTGTGCACCCTGACGAACTCGAACATCAGTCCCTTTGCTGTCTATGGATATCAGTGCAGCATCATCCACCTCAATTTCTGCTGACAATAGCGCTTTCAAGGGCTTCGAGAAGATAGCATTAAGCTCCTGCTTGCAATGAAGTATGAACCGCAATCAGCACAAACAGGCTACTCACAAAATTTGTGGAAAAAGAAATTAAGAAGGATTTAATCAGTCGACCTTTAGACATTGCTCCCCTCCTTCAAGCGCAATCTTATCTGGTTTGAGGTCCTCGTATTCCTTGACATCCACCCAAGCAACAGTGCCAAAGCCACCAATAAAATATATATCCCTATTATCAAAGTTGGAAAGATGAGTACATCAATAGTAATAGGATTCAAAGCGTATGTTAACAACACGCATTATTCAAACTTTTCATAATTTGGGGAATTACAAGAAAACGTGTTTCGTTTTCTTTTTGAAAGGAGACTGACTAGAGAGCATTATTGCAGAATTCCATAATATCTACACGGGGCAGTGCACATGTGCAAAACAGTTTGATATGTTTTCGGACAAAAATAGATTGTACCTTATGTTTTGCATCCTGAAATAGTAAAAATTTCCCCACTGTTGAGAAGGCCCTTGCTGATGCTTTGCTATATACTGCTTATGAGCCCATTCCTGATGATAGATAGATAACAAACACTTCTTAGGCGATAACCACTGGATGAACTATTTCCATGATTCAGTGAAGCTCAAAGAAAGTGGATCAAATAAGGATGAAAAGCTTTATAAGTTAAAACCAGCAACAATATAAAAGTGATGATATATATGTGCCACTCAAGAGTTATCAAGAAAGGGAAATGCAAACTAACCAAAAAGCTGTTAATCATCTCAATAACTAGGAAATCAGCCAATGTTTATGTTTACACTATACGAGCCAAAAAAAGTGTGCAATTACCTGTTGATTTTCTGGAAGGGGATGGACATCACCAAAAATAGTTACTCTCGCGTTTGATAAACCACTCCATCCAGGTATCTACAAAGCCTAATGGTCAGTAAGAATGATATTCATGAATATAGAATTAGCACTATATATACCATCAAAAGTTGAAGGTCCTGAAAATAATGGCGAACCTGTACAACAAGTGTACAGCGCGGATCAGCTAGCAAATTTCTTGTGTGGATTGCTAATGGGGAAAAGGAAAAAATTGGATCTGCAAAGAGTAATAACACATATATGAGCAGAATAAATAATAGTGGCATCAAATATTGGCAGCAAGCTACGGTATCAGAACTAAAGGGTAAAGATGCTGCATCAATTATATAACACATATGCTGCATCAGTACTCAGATATGCTTATCAAGAAAGCTACCCAAAGTCATTTGATTACTCGAACATCTGCTTTATTTAATTTGCGCTTCACTGCCAATGCTGAAGCCAGGACTACCTTTTCTTTTCTCACTTCCATATCTATCAGCTAAAAAATCCTTGGACAAGAAACCGAAAGACCAGGAATCCTATAGGACATGTCTCAGAGATCTCAAACTGGGTATTTAGACCCATAACTAGAGATTCAATAATATTAAAGCTTAACAGATATATTGATAGATACAGAAATCAGTCACTTACGTCCCATTGAATCGGGAGCAAAATCCACTAGTGAACCAAAAGGATAACCCTCCCGTCGATGATGCATACGAGACATTACGGTGCACAAATGAGCAAATCTGGCCTTTATCACACAGGTAAACGACATTTGAGGCTTGTTAATTTCTAGAGTTTTTTATTATGTGTCAAAATTTATGCAAAGTTGTACCTGTTCCATGAGATTGCGGACAGCTAGTGCTGGTCTAGGCAGACCATGTGCAGATGTAGCACTTTGCACTCCTCCAGATATAGGTGTTCGGAATAGCCCAGCCCTGCTTCCGCTCCCAGTTCCAGTTCCCATTGATAAAGGATTTGCCATCTCTAATGTGCCAGCTGAACCCTTCACAACATTTTTAGCCTGATCCAAGTTAGAATTCAGAATAATACCAAAATCCATCATCACACCATTGAATAAAAGTGTACACCTTGGATATAAAGACAAAATCAGCATATACAACCAAAACTACCCTTAGGAGTTTCGCACTTTAGGCAATTCTATTTCGATAGGTAGCCTACTGAAGAAAGGAAACCATACTGCCACAAGCATATAAATGAAAGGCAAATACACAGAAAAAAAGAACTAAAATTTCTCATTTCTTGTAAACCTCAATTGGATAAACAGACTTTCTAACATCAATATCAAGTGTAACTGCACTACTTGGCAAAACAAAAGCCAAGTTCAATCCCTTTCATCCATTTAGAAAGGGTAAAATATTCAATAGACACCCTACCCTTCAACAGCAACAGTAGTCAGTAGACATTGGAAATTCAATTTGCACCAAAGGGTGAAATCTCCAAAACTTAACCAACATAAAATTTCTCTTGAATAAGTGACCAAGGAAGTACAAACAGATTTGCAGAACCCTGAAACTCCTTAAAGAACCAGACTTTAAACAGTAAAGTTAAGAACTTACAAGAGCAAAACAAATCAACTTCGGGAATTTGAACATCAATACAACCAAAGGAGCAAAATACCGAAAACAAAAATCACGACGTGAAAGTGTATGATACCTCAACACCAGTGATAATCTCCTCAGAAACCAAGCCGCCGTCACCGCTATCAGAACAGGGTTTAAGGGCGCCGTCTTCAGCTACATCTTTGTTCTTACGAGAAAGGGCAAAAAGCCTGGACCCCGACGTTGCGGGGCGCAAAGTAGACGAGCCCGGAAAAACGTCGTTCGATTTTGAGAACACGAGTTGGTTGGTCGTCAACTTGATCGAGGAACGGGGTGGAGATTGGTGAAGAGCCAGATGCGTTTCTGACACCTTCAAGAGGAATGTCGAGCTTGATAGGGCTTCCATGGCAGGAACACCAAAAAGATTCGATTTTTACAATCAAAAACAGAAAGTGGAGGCACACACAGAGAGAGGGAGAGAGTAGGGCAAAGGTTTAGCAAAGGTGTGCTTTTCTACGATGATGCGGACTACGATGATGTGCATTAAATTGGGTTGAAAATTAAAATCAAGTTTTGTACTTTTGTTGCCTAAAATGTCATTTTAACTTTCTTGATGTTAAAAATAAAAAGCAATTCTAAATTTAACACCCAGATGAAAGAGAATGATGTGTAAGTTTTACATGAACAATTTGTCATAAAGAATTAGGATTTCCCAGGCAACAAATCCATTCCAACTTCCAAAAGCTAAAGGTACATTCCATAATCTTCTTACAAGAACACTGATTTCTGTTCTTGACAAAACGGTGAAAATCGGCGGCACATATGATACAATGATACAAATGCTGAACTGAAGAAAAGTGGGGTGAGCATCCAAAAACACCAAATGAAGAAAAGATTCATGAATTTCTCCGTCATCCAGCAAAACCTTATTTGTTCATATCCCCTTTGGATAGTGATGGGCAAATGCTACTTCAACTGCTTGTTTGGGATATATGGTTGAAACAGTAAACGTTATCCACGCCAAACACTGCTTCACGTAGTGATACAGTAAACTCCAAACACACTAACATAATATTACAGGCGATCAAAGATTTTGGCTTATGATACGATTTCCTCTCCCCATTGCATTCCAGATACTCAGAATTCAATCAACCAAGAAAGAAAATGGCCAATCAACATTTCATCATTAGAAACAATTTGAACATCTGAATATCAGTACAAGAAGAAAGAAAAGGGTGTAAAAGTTGGGACAAGAGGGCATAACATCAGGATTCGGGAAACCGGAATAACATTTCATCATTAGAAGAAAGAGAATGGCCAACAGCAAGTACAAGATGAAAGAAAAGGGCGTAAAGTTGGGACAAGAGGATATGATAACACCAGGAACTGGGAATCAGAAATCAGAAATAACATTTCATCATTAGAAACAATGTGAACATCTGAATATCATACATAACGTAATGGTGTGATACAAACAGTGTTCATCTTCCCATCTATTGGCCTTACTATCAAAGACAAAGCCGTGTTTTTTCAGTTGGCATCACGCGTTTGTCAATCTACTCACCAAAGTTTTTATATATGTACAGCTTCATATTGCTGTCAATGACCCTCTTTTTCCCTCCCAATGAGAATAAGAAGGCGTCATTTTCATCTACCATGTCCACCTTTTTCGCCACACGAGCATTGACAGAAGGCGGAACCCTGCATTTTTTTCACCGACTACAAGTCAGCAGTGTAACTCAAATGCATCTGATGCAGACATGACAATGATTCTTCAATAAGAACTCAAATTGGAATGGAAATCCCTTTAGCAAAGAAAAAGATATGTTATTTAAACATAAACAGGATCATAGTTGTGATTGAAGCTGGAAAATCTCACCCATCAAATTCGTTGCCTTCTGTTAATAAGCTCAGCTCTCAACTCTCCTCATCCTCGGATTGAGTTGTGTTATTCGAACTGGTCTCAACCTCTCTCTTTGCTGGAGCTGAACCTGCAGTCAAAAACCCTAATTTCAGTCCAAATTCGAACAGAAAAGATCACCTCATCTCTCCAAGACAATAAATTTAAGCCTCTCAATCAAATAACAGCAATCGTCAGCTGAAGCTGAACAAAATTCAGTCCAACAGTCTTAGATGGCGCTGATTTCTTAGTTAAAGAGACAAGGTCATCACCAAATCCCTAATTCAAAGTCAACTTAATTGATTAATTATGAACCAACCAGTAAATAGGACCCAGCGTCATCAAACTGCTCCTCCAAATTACAATTCTGAAACCCTAATCGACAAGTTGGAAATGGAGATCAGATTCAGATAATTGAAAAAAGGGGAAACCTTTGAAATAGTACTCGGAAGAAGGCCAGCCTCGACTGGAGCAGATGGCCAGGGCGGGATCCTTCACAGAGGCGCAATTAGCCAATTTACGGATCACCTTAGCGAAGCCACGGGACTTGCTCTTGGGAGGGACCCAGTAGGAAGAGCCAGGGCGGAAGGGGAGCCAATCGGGCTGAGACCTCTGGACAATGATGCGGTGGACGGCGTCCTCGAGCTTGCGGATAGCGGCCCTATCGGAGTCGGATTCGCGGTCGGCGTCAAAGGCGCGGTGGGCCGGCAAATCGGGGCCGGAGGAGCGATGCCGGGCGGGGAGGAGGCGAGAAGTGGAGGAGAGGTAGAAGGTAGTTGCTCGAGTCATGGCTTGGGAGAGGGATCTGGCCATGGCTGGTTAGAGTGGGACCTACCCAAGTGAAGACCCAAGGGGAAGAGAGAGAGATTGATGGGGAAGGTGGAGTCTTGGATTTGGATAAACACGCAGAGGGAGAGAGATAAAGAAGGAGATGCGATGCAAGAGGAAAACACGGAGGTAGAGGAGAGAGCCCAGATTGACAGATTTCGTGTGTTGGCAGTTTACAGCATCCACGCTTGCTCATTACTTCTCTATTCTTTTCTTATTCGTCCATCAACTTAATTTTTAATAATTTAATATATTTTAAATAAATTTATAATATTTATTTAAATTTTTAGTAAATTCAAAATATTAATTTATCTATTTTTCAAATTATATTTTCTAATTAATTTTAATAATTTAAAATATTTTAACTAAATTTTAATAAATTTTAAAATTAAAAAATATTAATTTAATAATGTAATTATATTTGATAATTTATTTAAATAATTTAAAACATTCAAATCAAATTTTTAATAAATGAAAGAATTCAAAAAATTATTAATTTAATTATATAATTATATTTGATGATTAATTTTAATAATTTTAATAATTTAAAATAATTTATTTAAATTTTTAATAATTTTGAATATTTTAATTAAAATATATTAAGGAAAATTAAAAAAAAAAAAAGAAATGATTTAGTGGAGTGACACATGGCATAATATGATTGGGTTCGGATTTGATGAGGTCTCCAATATATTGGGGTGCCCCAAATTTTGGCCGGTAGACCACAATGGTCGGGTTGCCCAATTCGAGGCAAATAGCAACTTGGACAATCTACCTCTCCACTATTGTTGATGCTCTTATTATAAAATAAAAAAATGAGGTTTTATAATCCTAACATTTTTATTTTGATATTATATAGTTTAAAATAAATAAATATAATGTTTTAATTTAATTAACTTTTAAAATTAGATATTTTTATCAGCTGATTTCAAAAAAAAAATTATCAGCTACTCACTAAAGCTTTTTCTTTTCTATAGGTTTATAAAACATCATATTAACTTATCAACATATATTTAATATAAATAATTTATCAGCTTCGGCTACCTTATTAGCTATTTTTTACCAAACATAGCCTTACACAATAACTTTTGTGTTTTTCTATAGACAAAATTCAAAATAATACTACCTTCATTTAGAAATATAAGTTCTTTAGGCCTCGTTTGGTTAAACGTGGGAAGTAGACTTCCCAAGAAGTAACTTCTCAAGATAAGTAATTCCCATGAATTCCACTTCAAGGGAAATGTAAAAATATGTTTGGTTGGAAATAATTTCCCATAAATTCAATTCATGTGTTTTGTTTAGTTAAACGTGGAATTTTCATAGTAATTTATTTAAAATTACCCGTATAACCTTTTGATTTTTGTTTAAAATCAAAATCTATATGGGCAAATTGGAGATTTTGTTTATAAAAAATAAATTTTATAGGAGATTTGGGAAACTAGAACGGATGAAGTAGATCTTACCTACCCTTTCATGGTAAGTTAAATTGCACCCTTTCATGGGAATTGAAATTCCTGGGTCTTTCCATTTTAATAAAACATACCAAACACATATATTGATTCTTACTTTCTGGGATTTTGAACTTCCCAAGAAGTAGAGAGCTAACCAGACGAACCCTTAATTTTAACATATTTTTTAAAGAGTTAAAAGCTATATAAAATATCAAAATTTTACATTGTTTTGTAACATAATTTCATACATATTACTAACAAGTATAAAATTATGTTAAAAATCAATTAAAAAAATTAATGTTTTATATATTCTTTTACTTCTTAAAAGACATGTCAAAAAAGTTTTAAAAAACTTATATTTTTTAACGGATGGAGTACATAGTTGAAATGTCTCGTATAGAGCCAAATTCATTAGTCAAGCTTTACTAACCTTATTGGTAAGGATGGCAAGTAGTAATTAACTAATCACGATCAATCCTCTCTCCTTTTATTATGATTGTCTAAGGCCTTTTTTTATTAGGTAAAAAATCGATGTATCGGACAGACCTGGTGGATCGATAGGCCGAAAGAATCGGCGACAGACAAACCGTCAGTATAATCAAATTACAAAACAACAACAAATCAGATAAAACCAAATTACAAGGGTACAGCTACAGACACGGGCTAGTACTATTAAAAAAGAACAGAAGAAAAGTGAGACATCTCATCCGTCAGTTGGTAGAGACATGCAGGGAATCCCTAGGGAACTAAGTGGAAACCTCAGATTTGGACGATGTAAAGGCTCAAATTTTTAGATCCTAATTTCTCGGAAAAAGAAAATCAAAATGAATTTAAAAGCGGAATTTAACGAAAAATTCTATAACTTGGATTTTGAACTCATGAAGCGGATTTCCGACCTAACCAAAATTTTGAGGACTAACATGGCAATCTCGATTCTCGGTTATCAAATTCTAACTTCGCGAAAGAAAGAGAGAGCAGGAATTGGGAAGCTAACGTCGGAGACTAATTTCAGGACCCTCCTTTTTACTTCACCCTCTCTTGCTCCCCTCTTTTATGAAAAGAGACAAACTCACCCTCTCATCTTCAAATTCCACCACAAGTCCACTCAACAAGTTAAGCTCATGACATCATCTCATTTGAATTGAGCTTCAAGAAAAAAACTAAACCCTGACCTATCCCATCTTAAAGTGAGGAGAGGATTAGAATTGTTCCTCGCGTCTCACAACCCCAAACCGGCCCTAAGAAACCAAAGAAACAGCTCCTCTCCTCTCCTTGTGCCACCACCCTCACCACCCCTCCTCCACCATCTCAGCCGCCACCACCCAACCCTAAACACCACACCCCAACCACCAAACACTAAAGGAAAACCCTCTCCTCCTTCTTTCTGTCTCTCGGCATTCCCATAAAACACCACCACACCACCTCATTTCTCCTCTATCTCAATAACCAAGAAGTCCAGCAACTACAACAACTTTCCAAGGAGTCCAAGGAAGCCTTTTGGAGCCACCCAACAGCCCGAAAGTCAAGGATCGAAGCCCCGGAGTTCTTTCGGTCGGTTTTGGGTTTGAAAAGGGTAAGTTAGTTCCTTTCTCCTCCTTTCACTTCCAAACTCTCAAAGCTTCCTCTTTTAACCTCAAGCTAACTCTCCCAGCTCACCCAACTAGCGGATACAGAAGAATCAGCCTCAAAATTGCATCACAAGTCACCTGGAAGAAGAGAAGTGAAGCAAGGAAGAGTTGGGTGAGAAATCTCTTTGAATCCTTGGGTTTTTCGTGTTATTTTTGTACTAACATGTGCTTGGGAGTCTTGGGAAAATTTGGGAAAAAGGGGAGCGACTAACAACATCAAACAAGGCCTCAAACGAAGCTTGAATCAAGGATTCAGCTCCGTTGTCACCGCCACGAGCATGAACTCACGGCCACAAGGAAGAACACCCGGCCTAGGGTTCTTGCTTGCGACCGCGAGGACGATCTCGCGGTGGCGAGATGGGAGTCCAGGGTTCCCTAGGAGGGAGCCCCGGAACTCGCGGGCGCGAGACGCTCGCGGCCGTGAGAGCCTTGTTGACACCCTCGCGACCGCGATGTACCCTTGTCTGCGGGTGCTCACTGGGACATCTCGCGGTGGGGAGAGCCCTTTTCGCCACGACGAGATGCCCCCTATTCGATGGTTTTAAAGGCTATTTCTCGAGGTTTTCAACGATCGTTTTCGCGACTTGTTTCCAACGCTTTTGAGGTTTCAATGACTGACTAATGATCTGATTTGGAGTTTGAGAAATGAATTTCATGAGTGTTTAAGGTCGAATATTCTAATCAGTAACTTGGCTTTTGAAATGGTTTTCGGGATTAACTCGGGAATTATGTGATCAATGACTAACTAGCATGCATGTTGGTATGATTGAGTGACTAATATCATGACCTATGTGGACTAATGGCATGATTGGTTGACTAATAGCATGATGAGATGTTAGAGCATACACCATTGACTTATGCCTTACGAACTATGATGAATGTGATGAACTTTTGAGATATATGGCTATGCGGATATATTATTGTGGATATATGAATGTGGGTGAATTGAATGATGAGAACGATGTGGTCTTATGGAATGTGGTGAAATGATGAATGGTTGATCTTGATGATTATGATGTGGTTGATTCTATTGAATGATGTGTGCTTGTATGATTGAATGGTTAGATGTAGACTTATATGAATGTTCTGATATGGATCTAGGGGATATTGTCTGATTGTTCGTGCTACTTGCTATGATTCTACTTTTGCTGTTCTGCTAGCCAAGTAAGTCTCTTCAGAGCTTACTCAGATCGAAAGAGCGAACTCCCTGCTTTACATGTATAATATACTAGGTGTTTGCTGTTGTTGCAGGAGGATGGTCAAGTATGAAATATAAATAAAATATAAAGCAAACTGACTCCCTGTCTCAGCAAATAAATACAAGACTTCCTCCCGTTGTAGTAGAAGGTAGTCAAGATCGATCCACGAAGAAGCGTGTCAGCGCCCGCCTTTTCAGTTCCAGAAAACTCCTCGAAAACGACTCAGGAAGTACTCGATATCGAGTAAGGTACTCGATCTCGACTACTTAGTCGACTAACTGCAAAACAGAAACGAGCAAAAACGAAAACGAAAGCAAAAATCTGGTCGACGTCGACGAAAACTTACTCGATGTCGACTACCTGTTGTCGATGTCGAGTACACAATGGAACAAAAATCACAACTTTTGCAAGACAGAACACGAAACTGATGGGAAATAAATCAATAAGCTAAAGACTTTCAAGATCAGGGTTTCAACACCACAACGATAACCATGTAAAATAACACATAAATGCATAAAAGATCATGCTTTTCATTGAATAACTTTCGTTATTAACAAATAGGAAGATAGAGGCTTTCGCATAAACCCTAATTGTTAGTAACCCCTTTTTCACATAATTAATCCAGGTTGTATTAAGATCACTTTCGTTTCAATAACACAAACAAGGATCACCTTCAACTTTTGCAAAAGAATCATGCTCATAGGAATAGAAGACGAAATCGCATCAAAAGATTGTACCTTTAGCGCATCACCTTACATGGCTACCGTCGGACTCACCCCGACCCTAGAAGTTGGGTGACTAGTACAGATGGTTGATCTTACGGGACAAAACTCTAAGGGGTTTTTAAAAACTCCTGAGAGATTATTTTCGCAAGGGAGTTTTTATAAAAACTCCCGATAAATGTGTGTTTATTTTTTATTTAAAAAAATCGACTATACTTTATCAGGGGGTATTATTTAACTGCTGAGAATGAAGTATTCTGTCGGGATTTCTTCAATTAAACACCCGAGAAAATGAAACCCTAGCTATAATCGGATCCGAAGGAAGTTAAAAGAGTATAGATCTGGAGAAGATGCAAAGGTTGGCAAGTCCACCAAATTTTCTCCAAAATTGCTCAATTGTTCGATTAACCGCATCCAAGGAAGATACAGGTTTTGCCAGCGCATACGATGAAGATGCATATCTCTAGTCGCTAATGTAACCATCGATCTCCCAGGGATTGCACGATCTACTTCTCTATTGCATCTCCTCCGATTGTAAGTTGCTCCGTCTTTGCCCAGAAACCCTTCTATCTGAAGTCTGTGGTCTTTCAATGGTTCGTTGGTCCTCTCTCTTGAATGGGTTGTGTTGTTTTCCCTCTCTCCGATTGAGGGTTGTTCGTCCTCTCTTACCCCGGTGGTTTTAGGGTTGTTTATTTTCGCTTCTAGCCATTCATTGTTGATAGGGCAATTTTGGTTGCCAAACTTCACTGATTGAATCTATTCTGCATAATCGGCTGGTATCTTTTCAATTAGATGCTCTCTGTTTAATTTCCACTCGAATTTCTTTACACTTGCGTTTATTTTAGGGTATAATTGCTCTAGTTTGGTTTGAGATCGGATGAATATATATATATTTCATTAGCACCTTTAATCTGATTTTAACCATGTCATGTTGCATCAATAATTTAGCATCTCACATTCTCGTTTAATTCACAAAAATTTCCAATGATGAATTCTTAGGTCTCTATCCATCCTTATCCATCTAGGTTGCCAACAAAATTTTACCATTTTCTTTTTCCTTTTGGCTTAAGTTCCTTGTCCATTTGAAGGTGAGGGAGAGTACGTTCCTTTTTCCTTTTAGCTTAAGTTCTTGTGATTTTCTCCATTTACTTACAATGCTAATAATGATGTTCTTGCAGTTTGAGTATATTTAAATGATATCAGAGTTGAATGATGAAACATTGAACAAAGATGAGGCTAAAAAAGAGACAGAACCTCTGAAACTAGGTATTTTATCTTTCTCCTTCCATTGCAATTTGTCTTCTTGGTCTTTCACAAGTGAATATTGTTATTCTTCCATCCATTATATATTTCTTGATGAGATTGGCATTGACATTGCATCTCAGGTTGGCTCATTGAAATGATGTGAAAATAATAGTGTTCAAGTAGATTTGTATTTCCATTTTTTGCGGTTCTTTCACTCTTCCTTGATGTTGCTATCTTTAGCTCCAAAAGGAAGAATCACAACAAAGTAGGTTGCATCGACTGCAATCAATCCAAAGTAAGTCTCATTCAAGGCTTCAAGTTACACTAGAGTGTCCCAAGTATGAAAAATCCTTCTACGAAGACATTCACCACGAGTTTTGAACTTAACATTTCTTTATATAGGATTGTGGTTTATTGATTGCTACCAAGGAGGCAAGGAATCCCAAGTGTCGTGTTGTTTAACAGCCTCGTAGGATTTTATACGATATATATGTTTATAATTTCTGCTAATCCTGTGATAATAATGTGAATGGTAATTGCTATTTACTTTTGTTGGTTGTGAAATATTGTTTAACTAATTTGTGGTAATGACTGTTTTGTTAGGTACTTGTGACTTATACGCCCCTGGATGTAGATGAGGATACTAGTGAACTTGCAAAGCGCTTTTGTTTTTGGTAAACCATCCAAGCCATTACCTATCTAATAAGGTATTTACTCATGACCTTCTGTACTGAAGTTTCATAATCCAGAGGAAATGACTATAGCACATTGTATTTGTGTTTGAACTTCTTTGTTGTTGCTATTCAGGAAAAAAAAAACCTATATTTTCTGTCAGGTAGCTTTTCAATACTGGGTTGTTGCATTTTGTATAGCTCTCTTTTAACTCTTTTCAACCACTGAACAATTTTAACTAATTCTTCATAATCTACTTAAAGATTGTGAAACTAAAAATGGCTTCAAAAATCATACGAAAATATAATGTGTTCACAAGTGTTAATTTGTTGACTAAGACTTGATTGATGAGCAAAATTATGCACTTTGTAGGAATGAGTTTTGTGCGCTTCTTATTTCAGCGAGAATAATGGCATTTTTTTTTAGGTTTGAGTGTCTCTCTAAGGGGAAGGCTTGTTCTATATTTTATGACAGGAAGCTATATATATGAACTATTTGTTTCATGTAATGTAATGTAGGTAAAGTCATTTACAATGCCGATTCGCAAGCGAAGTTGATGGGAAGCTTTGAACTGAATGGTTTTGGATTTACGCTTTTGCATTGATTTGTGGTAGATATTATTTATCTTGTTAAATTGAGTGAGTTTTTGTACAATGCTTTGGATGGATTTGGTAAAGGATACTGTAAAAAAAATTGGTGATGATAAATTATTATTATTATTATTATTATTCTTGAGAATGGGCGATTACTGTTTCGGATTGACATAAAATGGGGTCTTTTACCCCTAATGTGGGGTAGGAAGCCCCTATTTTTTTTTTATAAAAAGCCTCTCCTTTAGCGGGAGTTTTTTTAAAAAAACTCACGAGAAAGTGTCAAACTGATTTGGCTGTTTTAAAACGCTCTCTCTCAGGAGTTTTTTAAAAACCCCTGAGACCGAATATTATAACTCGGGAGTTTTTATAAAACCCCCGAGAAACATTTCTCAGCGAACGGAATAAAAGGATTTGTAAAACTCCCGTGTGCTTTATTAAAAAACCCCCGATAAACGTCTAATTTGTACTAGTGGCGGTACTACTCACTCTTCATCATGAATAAACACATCAATAACAAAAGGGAACTAAATTGCATTAATGAAATCAAACAAGACTTACAACCGAACAAAGCCAACTCCGCTCTCGCTTCACAAACTTGCACTCGGCTCCAAGTCTCTCTCTTACTCGCTTTATGTCTCTCTAATTGGAACTGGAATTGAATTGAATGCCTAGAAAACAGCCCCTAAGACTTTATTTATAGTGTTCATTCCCTAGCTAATCTAGGAAAGAATAATCTATCTAAATCTAAAACTTTCTATCTTATAACATTAAGATAAAACTTGGAAATAAAATAATTAAATCTAAAAGGAAATAAAGCTAATGTGGATAGATTCCTTCCATCTTGATAGATCTTGACTCCATGTTGATAGATTTGTCGTGTCTTGGCTTGCAAGTAATTCCTCATGCTCGGATTCCACTCGATCTCGAACTCGGACTGCTCGACGGGGCTACTCGACGTCGACCAAGTTACTCGACATCGAGTAGGGTCTTCTCTCCTCGGATTGCACTCGAGCTCGAGCAGGTTATGGGCTCGTCGGGTGTACTCGACATGGAGTAGTTTACTTGACGTCGACTAATCTTGGCTCCTTGAGTGGCTTCTGCTCGACTTCGTGTGGACTTCTGGGCTCGGGTTACTCGATATCGACTAAAGTGGTCGATATTGACCAGATTCGTCGAGTAGCTCTTTCCTTGTTCTTTCCTCGACTTGTCCTGGCCAGCCCGCCGTTGCCGCCACCGGAGTCGCCTCACCTCCCACTCTCGCAGCTGCCACCGGAGTCGCCTCCCTCTCCCACAGCCGCCGCCAACCAAGCTTCCTCTCATTCTCTGAATAACAAATCTGTCGGCGCCCTTGAAAGCGTCATCGATTCGAACGGGATGGTAGCCTCCCCAGCCTCTTGTAATCATCCTTAACCCCTTCGTCGTCCTCAGATCCGGAGAAATCGCTTTCACTTCTCTCGTCCCCTTTCCCATTCTGTGAATCTGCGCCATTGAAATGCCTCCCGAATTCTCAACCGAAGGTGAAAACTGATGGATTACAGTGTATTGTTTTTTGTCCAAAATTTCCCATTTTCTTTGTGTTAATCTACTTCTATTATCATTAATTTGTGATAATATAGTTGTAATTTGAGAATTGTAAACCAATTGTGATTGTTGTGAGTCTTGTAAGTTGTGAGAAATTTAGGGTTTATGTTTGTAGAAAAACATCAGACAAGAGTAATTTGATTGAATAGATGAACTTTACTGGGTTGTTTGAAGATTTTTAGTTTAATTTCAAAAGTTCAAACACTTTACATGTTATTTTTTGGATAAATTTGAAGTATACAAGTTTTTTCGGGGGACAAAATGAAGATGCAGGTGCTTTCGGTCTTTTCGGTTTTTTTCGGGTCAAAAACCGAAAAAACCGTAACCGAAGGGTCGGTCTTCGGTTCGGGCTTCGGGCTGCACCTTCTAAAAAATCGGGCCGTCGGTTTCGGCCCGATCCGTTTGAGTCGGTTCGGTTCGGTTCGGGCCCGGCCCGTTGAGCCACCCTACTCGGGGCGCAAGATCCCAGCGAGGGGTTTCATCTATGGAAACGTAACCTGAGAATCATAATCTCGGACCGTTACAGACTCTACCGATAGTCTAAGGTCATGTTTATCAAGGGATACTAGGAATACTAATAATTTATTCTTCTCTTTCCACCACATCTTCCTAGCATTTCATTCTATTTTTTCCACTTTATCAATCGCATCCCTAGTATCTCAAAAGTCAAAACCCATCTTTTCATACCAACTTAATTTACAAAGAGAATTTTTTTTAAATATAGTCAAACATATTCAAAATCGATGTATACGTGTAGATAAAAATGAATTTAGTGTTGTGGTAAAAAAAAATTACATTTTTATTACTAAAAATTGATTTTAATATGTAAAACCACTTTCCTCCGGCTCAAATCTACACCGTCCATCTAAGGTCATGTGTCCAGGAGAGAGGCTGCAGCTTGCAGGCGTGCTAGTCTTCTCCGTTGCATTTTGCCTCCAATTCGTCCCGAGCAACGTCTTTTTGCGGTTTCAATTCAGAAAATTTCAATTGCCTTCCACCTGGTCTGACACGGGATTATTTCACACACAGGTAGTATCGATAATTCACAAGTCGTTTCCAGTGAGCCATACTGAAATGGTTTTTCACAAGTATCTCCCTAGCATCACTTATGCAACTGTTTTATTTTTTAAATCTTAAAACCTCTAGTATCTTAAACAGTTGGTGGACGGATAAAAATAGTAATATACCTATGGGAAAAGAGCCAAATTTATTAAGTGGTATACCAGTATACCACCCATCGATGTGAATTTTATGATGAATTCTTTTGATTTAAATATTTAAGTTTTAATGTTATGTCGATTATATAAGACTATAAGAGATATATGTTGGGACTAGTTTACAAGTGATGTCGATTATAAGAAATATATATGTTGGGACCAGTTTTTAAATGATTCATTCCCTAAAAAGTTTGGTGGTATATAATCGGCACCTTTTAAAACCCCATATCTTATCAATGGTTTTAAAGCAGATTCTAGGTTGAATTGTATGTCTAGTTAGACTAGAAGATTCATTTATTGTTTCTTCTAGTATATGATGTTATTACTCCGTATTTTTTTCATACAGTTTTGTAATTATTGTGTGTGTATATATATAAAGTTAATTAAAATTTAATATTTTATAATATATATAGTTTTATTATCCTTTAAAAACATGTATAAATAAGAAACGATAAATAAAGAGAAATCGAGGGAGTATAATAAAATTTATTTTATGTCATAAAACTTTCCAAACAAGCCATTATATCTTTTTTGAACGATAAATGTTACGTGTTCGCATATGTGGAACACAATTAGTTAAGAAAAAAAAATCTTACTAGTTTATTATTTATATACGTTTTTTAATAAAATTATAGTTTATTACTTATTAGTAATAACTAATAAGTATGAAATTATATAAAAAAAATTAATAAATTTTTTTTTTTATAAACTAAAAAATATATATAAATAGTAAAGTAACATATTTTAGTCAACTATAGTTTTTTTAAAAAAAAATGGTATCTCTAGGTACTAATTAACTTTCACCCATGAGTTAAGACAAATTTACTAATTAACTTTCACCCATAAGTACGACAAATTTGCTGTTTCCCTAACTTATCAATTTTAAAAAGAACTTGGTAAATCTAGAAGACAAAACAAGTTGATAAATGGATTAATCGTTATGAAATAGAAAAACGATCAAAATGACCACACACAAAGAGTATCATCATATGAAACCTCCTACTCCTAGATTTATTAAAGATTTGTCACAATCTACAACCCCATCCAGACACACACAAGCTCAATCAGCTATTCTCGAGAGACGTACTCTTCCACAAAACACACCCTGAATCCACATAAACATCATTGTGAAATACCACGATTCATAAATAACATATCAATACGATGTTTTATCTCTATCTGAATTTGGATCCTTTTACGGGCATCTAAGAATTCGAATTTAACTATTCAAAAAACCATGTGTCACTATTGAAGTCCATTGAAACTCATGGCTGGAGTCGTTTACATGTCCCATATGTATTATGCTATATGACACACATAAACACGGTGAAGCTCTATGATTTTTATTATTCACTTTTGATAGATTTAACACTTTTTTGCACAAGTCTAACTAAAATGTTAGATGTGGCCCAGTTAGGGTGGCCTAGTAGTGAGGAGTAAGAGGTGGGATTGAGGTTATGGGTTCGATCCCTGCCTCCGCTCTTTTTCTTGGGATTTCCATCCAAAATTTGCCTTGCTCCTTACTAGTTGGTCGAGTCGGTCGGCGCAAACTGATTTACCTGATACGTGCCTCTTGCTGACTGGATCACATGCTCGAGATTTACCGTCAAAGATGGATTCATCGTCATCAAAAAAAATGTTGGATGCGCTACAAATAAACACAACGAGGTTTCACGCTAAAACCAATTCGAATAGAAAACTGACTTCTCACCGTGTGTTACGTACTGATAGGGGGATCAAAGTCTTTCATTGACCACCAGTCAACGCTAGTAATGACCCATGACCATATGATAACCCTTTTCTCAATGCAACATACCGATATTTAAGCTTGTGGTGGAACTGGAATATGATTAAACAAAAAGACCAAAGAAAAAATGGTTTTCTTGATAATCTGGGTGCTCTCTACCTTGCTTGTAATTACCAACGTTGGGTCCGTTCCTGTTTTTAACTACAATTACTGCTGCGATTCACCGACTTTCACTCCTAACAGCACCTTCGAAATCAATCTGAATCACCTCCTCTCCTCCCTCGCCTCCAACGCCGCCGTCAACCTCAACGGTTTCCACAGCTTTAGCATCGGTGGAGGATCACGGAACATTGCTTATGGTTTGTTCATGTGCAGAGGAGACCTCTCTGGCGATAGATGTAGCGATTGTGTCTCTTATGGCACAAAAGAGATACTCAATAAGTGCCCATTGATGACAAGTGCCATCATTTGGTAAGTTTATTTATTTATTATAAGGTCTAGATCGTTGTTTTAACACAAAAGCTTATATGAAATTCCAATAGGTACGAGGAGTGTCTGGTGCGTTACGCTGATAAAAACTTTTTCGGGGTGACTGAAATCGAAGGATGGGTTTTGTTGTATAACATAGGAAACATTTCTTATCCGAATCGGCTGGCGGAATTTTCCTCAACGAACATGACGAATATGGCAAAACAGGCTGCGAATGACGACTCGGGTAAGAAGTTTGTGACCAGGGAAGTGAAAGGTGTTTGTTCAATGGCAGCGAGAATTATCCTCGCGATAAGAGAGGTGGCTCGATGCTCATTCCGAGTTGTCGATTGAGGTTTGATTTGTATCCTTTCTAATTTCTTTGATGTATTTGCTTCTCCGCCTCCACCTCCATCATAACCATCTCCACGCATACCTCCTACACCACCGTCAGTTATGCCTGAGGTCCAAGGTACATCTGATCATATAAGGTTGATGGACTACTTCTCTTATTGTCAACTGATTTTGAGAGTTGGTGTATTGTTGCGTCATTGCATAAAGGAAGGACTTATCATACAAGGCAACTATCGTAACTGTATCGTCTGTGGGTGTGTTTGTAGAAAAGTGTAGGAGGCAAAGCTTGCTTTCCATTGATTCATCGTAGAGAATATATACACCAAACTAGGGTAAACTAGGTTAATTCTATCCTAAATTACAAAGATATGACACTCACCCCAAAATTTTCGTGGTAAAGAGGCTTGGGACATGAGAGCACGAGAGACGTTAAGGATGTGACGGTGTTTGCGCTCTACACGACCATTCTGTTGAGGAGTGCTGACGCAAGATGACTAAAAAAGAATGCCATGCTCTTGAAGGAATGGTTTAAGAGCAATAAATTCGACGCTATTGTCACTGCGAAAGCATTTGATAGATCAGTGAAATTGTGTTTGAACTATAGCGCAAAACTTGCGAATCAAAGAAGAGACTTCAGATTTATGAGACATGAGAAAAACCCAGGTAGTGCGAGAATAATCATCCAATAGAGTAAGGAAATAAGAAGCATCACAAGTAGAAGGAATACGATAAGGACCCCAAATGTCACAATGAACTAAATCAAAACAAATAGTAGCCCGAGTAGTACTAATAGGAAAAGAAAGGCGAGTTTGTTTGGCCTTATAACAAATGTCACAAGGGTCGCTTTCATTGGGAACAGATTTGGAATTGGAAATACTCGGGAAAGACTGAACCAAATGATGTGAAGGATGCCCAAGGCGTTGATGCCATAAGGTGGAGGAGTCGATGACAGAAGTGTGGCAGGAGCGGTTGTGAGGAGGAGAAGGAGGCGGAGTAAGCCATCGCAGCCAGGACACCCTATCTCGGACTTCACCCGCTCCAATCAGCGTCCTCGAAGTGCGGTCCTGTATCACAAAAAGCTTGTCAGATGATATGACGAGGCAAGATAACTCAGCAGAAAAGCAAGCAGAAGACAATAGGTGACAATCAAGCCCCGGAACCAATAACACATGAGAGAGGGTTATGCCAGGGCACAGACGAAGCTTGCCGTCCTATGTTGCCGTCGAAACAGCAGCGTTGGGGAGCCTGATGTGGCATGGCAGGATGTCAACAAGATCAAGGAGGAGGCCAGCATCACCTGTCATGTGAAACGAGGCCCCCGAGTCGAGGATCCAGGGTGTAGAAATTATACCTGACATACGATCGGAAGAGGACTTAGCATGGAAGTTCTTGAATTTCTCGAAGAGAAGGTTCCAATCGGCATCCGAGACCAGAGCGCCGAAGGCGTCGCGATCAGTGGTCGTCAGTGGCTGCGGGGTCGAGGAGGAAGCCGAGTTGGCCATGTCAGCGTGCATAGCGAAACTGCGGGTGAGTGATTTGGACGACGGAGTAGGCGGATGGGACGGGGTTGGAGTGCCACGGCCTCGTCCGGGAGCAGGGGGAGGGGCGGCTGTAGCGGGGTCAGCGACGCCTTTGCCGTGGTTCCACCAGTCCGGAAATCCGATGACCTTGAATCAGGACGTCACATCATGACCGGATTGGCCACAATGAGTGCAAAGGAGGCTGCTTTTGTCCGTCTTACCCGAGGAAGGGCGAGATTGAGAGCGAGCGGCCATAGCCAGAGAGTCCGAGCGAGCGTCCTTATCCTTGGCGATGGTCTGGAGTCGTTCCTCCCGAACGGCCAGCGAGTAGATGCGGTTGAGCGGCGGGAGCGGGTCCTGAGCCACGATGGTAGACCGGATGGTTGCATAAGTGGCATCGTCGAGCCCCATTAGAAATTGATGGGCTCGCTCAACCTCGCGCTCCTTAGCGGTGTTGCCGCAAGTGCAGGCAGTAGAACTGGTGTAGGTGATGAGTTCGTCCCAGAGCTTCTTGAGGCGACCAAAGTAGGCAGCAATTGATTGGCCATCCTGACGACAACGAGCGATCTCAGAGCAAATTTGAAGGATCCGGGGACCGTTGCCGACAGAAAAGCGCTGGTCAAGATCGTCCCAAAGCTCCTTGGAAGTAGCAAAATAGGTGATGCTAGACCGGAGGGAAGGCTCGATGGATTGAGCGATCCAACCGATCAGCATAGAGTTGACGCGCTTCCAGTAAGCCGCATCGGTAGAGCCGGCATCAGGTTCCTTGATGGTGCCATCAAGGAAGCCATCCTTGAACTTTGCGGAGAAAGCGTTGAGCATGGCGATCTTCCATTCAGGGAAGTTCTCACCACGCAAGATCATAGGGCAAATAGCAAGGCCAGGGTGATCGGAAGGATGAAGGTAGTAGGGCGAGGCAGGGGTAAGAGCAGTGGGAGGAGTGGCGACCATGTGGAGTCGGTAGGAGGGTCGGCGGTAGGGTTAGTTGTTTAGAAGGATAAGTAAGCCTGATACCATGTAGAAAAGTGTAGGAGGCAAAGCTTGCTTTCGATTGATTCATCGTAGAGAATATATACACCAAACTAGGGTAAACTAGGTTAATTCTATCCTAAATTACAAAGATATGATACTTGCTATACAAGGATAAAATCAAATCTAATTACATAAGATATGATATCTCAACAGTGTTGGTACTGCTGCTAGCCATGGCCTTCTGTATGGTTCTGATTAGGCAGCAAAGAAAAAAGCCTGAAGCTAGAGAAGACGAAATAGGTACCTTTCTCCTTATACTAAGAGCTTATTTTTCCCTCACGAATCTCTAGCTTCGTGGATGAGAGTTTTCTTCGGTTGGTGTGATGATGTAGTCAGCGACGAGTTCTCAATTGTAGACTCCCTGCAATACGATTTCCGAGTCCTTCAAGCTGCCACAAACAACTTTTCAGATCATAATAAGCTCGGTGAAGGAGGATTTGGCGGTGTTTACAAGGTACGAATGAGTTCGTAAAGCGAAAATCCAAACAACCATAAGAAGCGTGCTCATTCGTGTTCGTTCTTTTTATAGGCTAAACTTCCAAGCGGAAAAGAAGTAGCGGTAAAGAGACTGTCAAGAGGCTCTTCACAAGGCATAACAAAATTAAAAAACGAGGTCGTGTTGGTTCACAAGCTTCAACACCGGAACCTTGTAAGACTGATAGATTACATAGGTCTCATCATGTATAGTGGGCCCAAAGGCCCAATAAGGCCCAATACCTTTGTAACATATATATATATGTTTATCAATGAATGAAAACCCTAAAGGAGGACATTACAATCAATCTCATAATCTTACATGGTATCACAGCCTAAGATCCAAAGACCCTAATTTTTCTTTTTCTTTAACCCTAGCAGCCACCCCTTGCCGCCACCTCCCTCCCCTTGCCACCACCTTCTCCACCCGCCTCGACCAACACCGCCGCCCCCCCCCCCTCTCGGCCTCTCACCTCCTCCTAGCCGCCGACCCCCCACCCCCCACCCCTCCTCTCTTCCTTCTCCTCGTCTCAATGACTACCGAAACAACCGCTACCAAGCCACCCTTCTATTTCGCCTTCACCATCTCCAACATCAAAAATTGCATCCCCATCATCCTTGATCATGAATCCAGTACCTACACCATGTGGTCGCACCTCTTCACGATCCATGTCAAGGCTCATAAAGTCACCATTGTCCTTCAATGGATCTTCAACACCATCTCAAAAGATCCATTGACCACCATTCTCAACCCCAAAGACACCACCTTGGATGCTTGGAAGAAACTTCAGAATCTCTTTCAAGACAACAAGTCCACCCGTGCTGTCTATCTCGAGCACGAATTTTCAAGTTGCAAGCTTTCATCTTTTCCGTCGATATCCGCCTATTGTCAGCACATCATGACCCTGGCTAATCAGCTAGACGTCGTCGACTCTAAACCCAGCGCCACCCGCCTCATCCTCCAGGTACTCTCGGGTCTCCCTTCGGAATACAACGCTGCTGCTACTCATATCCAGCAGACCCGGTCTCAATTGATCCTGGAGGAGACTTGCCTTCACCGTCAGACCACCGAAGCCGCCAAGGACAAGACGACATTGGTCTCGTCCAGCGACATTGACGAGACCTTTGCCCCCCAGCACACCCGCAGCAACGACCAACAGGGATCGAGAGGCGGTGGCCGCGGCCGTAGCAGGGGACGTGGCGGTCGCAGCAATGGCCGGCGGCCGTAGGAGTCCGATTCCCGCAACCCCTCTTGGTACCCCAACCCTAGCTACCCACCTTGGATGCCCTTTGGCTACCCCGGTTTATCGTATCGCGGACCAGCCCCGTATCCCAACCGTCAGCAGGGCTTGTTGGGTCCTGCGCCTCGCCCCGTCAGTCATCAGGCCTACCCGTCGTCATCTGATCAGGCATACCCTCCTCCGACTGATGTGCATCACGCCTTCTCTTCAATGCAGCTGACACCTCCTGATGCCGCTTGGTACATGGACACTGGCGCTACCTCTCATATGACGAACTCCTCAGGTACTCTCTCCTCTCTTTCTTTTAAGGGTCATGCTCATTCTATTATCGTCGGCAACGGTGGTCGCCTTGCTACTTCGGGCATTGGCCACGCCACACTACCCACCCCTACCAACCCATTACACCTCAACAACGTCCTTGTTGCTCCCAAACTTGTCAAAAACCTTATCTCTGTCCGTCGGTTCACCACTGACAATAATGTTTCTCTTGTGTTTGATCCGTTTGGTTTCTCTGTGAAGGATTTTACTACGGGGGTTACTCGCCTGAGATGTAATAGCACCGGGGAGCTCTATCCTGTGTCGTCGCCCTCACCATCCAGCCCGTCAAATCCGGTCGCCCTCTCGGCATCATCATCCAGTCTTTGACATGCACGCCTTGGTCATCCCAGCCCTGCAGTTTTAGATTTACTTCGTTCTAAGAGTCTTGTCCAATGTAATAAAGAGTCTCGCTCTAGTTTATGTTCCTCTTGTCAGTTAGGCAAGCATGCCAGACTTCCTTTTCGGCGGTCTTTAAACACTACATTTGCACCTTTTGATATTATTCATAGTGATATTTGGACATCTCTTGTGCCTAGCAAGGAGGGTCATAAGTATTACCTGTTGTTTCTGGATGATTATACACATTTCTTATGGGTTTTCCCTTTGCACTTTAAATCTCAAGTGTTTCCTATCTTTGCCAAATTCCATGCTTACATCAAAACACAATTTCACATCTCTATCAAGTGCTTCCAATGTGACAATGGTCGCGAATTTGACAACAACGATTTTCACACTTTCTTCAATACTAATGGGATCTCCTATCGCTTGTCCTGCCCCTACACATCCCAACAAAATGGCAAGGCCGAACGAATCATCCGAACCATTACCAATATGATGCGCACTCTCCTCTTCCACGCATCCATTCCTCTTCTTTATTGGCCTTACGCCTTAGCCACCACATGCTACCTCCTAAACATTCTCCCTTCCACTACCCTCCACCAACGCTCACCAACTCAGGCTCTCTATTGCACTTTGCCTAGGTACAATCACCTTCGTACCTTTGGGTGCTTGTGCTTCCCCAATCAGTCATCCACCGCCCCACACAAGCTTCACCCCCACTCCACCCCTTGTGTCTTTCTTGGCTACCCGTCTGATCATCGCGGCTACCTCTACCTCGATATCAAGACCCACAAGATCATTCTATCTCGTCATGTCACCTTTGATGAGTCGCGATTTCCCTTTACGTCTCCCACACCCTCTGTGTCTCCATCAAAGTCAGAGTCACCATTCCCTCACTTTCTTTTTCCCCAGAGCTCTCCCGGTGCTCCTGCCTCTCCCCCTCCCCCACCCCCACCACCCCCTACCACTAGACCACACACCCGCAGCGTCTTCGGTGTCTTCCGACCCCGTCAGATCGTCTCCATGACCACCGCACATCGCCCCGCCATCCAAACCCATGACTTCGCCACACCTAACACTCGCCAAGCAGCCATGCCGCGGCCGCAGCCAATCAAAACCCCACCCCCCATCCCTCGCCTCACCAACTGGCGGCGGCCGCAGCATCATGCTGCGGCCGCGGCCAATCAACTTGCGGCGGGCATGCTGCGCCCACCGCATTCCGGGCCGCTTCTCACTCCCTTGCCTCCGTCCCTCCCAAATCCCCATCCCCTCCTGCCTCCATCCCGACCTCCCTTTCCCCCATTCCCACCTCCCACAAAACAGCCCTCCTCGACCGAATTGGCAGGCGGCTATGCCCGACGAATACAGAGCCCTTACGAAGAATGGTACTTGGGTTCTTGTCCCTCGCCCTCCTGAGGCGAACGTCATTCGCCGTATGTGGCTCTTCCGTCACAAGTTCCGCTCTGATGGGACGTTGGAGCGCTACAAAGCACGTCTTGTGGTCAACGGTAGATCTCAGCAGGCAGGTATTGATTGTCATGAGACGTTCAGCCCTGTGGTCAAGCCTGCCACTATCCGCGTGGTCTTGAGTCTAGCTTTGTCGCGCAACTGGGCCATCCATCAGTTAGATGTCAAGAACGCCTTTCTGCATGGCCATCTGAATGAGACAGTCTACATGTTTCAGCCGCCGGGGTTTGCTGAAGCTGATCGTCCAAAGCATGACTGTCTCCTCAAGCGCTCTCTGTATGGTCTGAAACAGGCTCCGCGGGCTTGGTTCCAGCGCTTGCCTCTCATCTGCTACGTTTGGGTTTCATTGGCAGCCGTTCGGATTCGTCTTTGTTTATCTATCGCAGAGGCTCAGACTTGGCATTCCTGCTACTATATGTCGACGACATCATTCTCACCGCCTCTTCTGATGCTCTCCGGGCGTCCATTATTTCGCAGTTGAGTGCGGAGTTCGCCATGTCTGATCAGGGTCAGTTGTCTTACTTCTTGGGAGTTGCTGTTCAGCATCATGCGTCTGGTCTGTTTCTCTCACAAAGTAAGTATGCTGCTGAGATTGTTGCTCGGGCTAAGATGGTCAACCGTAATCCAATCGCCACCCCTGTCGATACATCCAACAAGCTCAGTGCTCATTCTAGTCCTTTGGTTGATGATCCGACATTGTACAGGAGCCTCGTTGGTGCTCTTCAGCATCTCACTTTCACCAGACCTGATATCAGTTACGCCGTTCAGCAGGTCTGCTTGTTCATGCATGCACCCAGGGAACCTCACTTTCAGGCTTTGAAGAGGATCATTCGGTACATCAGCGGCACCCTCGAGCTTGGCACCACGATCACTCCTTCCTCTAAGCTTGATCTTGTTGCTTACACTGATGCGGATTGGGGTGATTGTCTATTGGTTTAAGGATTCATTTGGCAATCCCAACATATATTTTATAAGCTCGTTATCAGCACAAACAAACACATTGTCATTGTATTGCGTCACACGAAGTTCACGAGCCTTAAGTCTTGTTCTTGAATAGTTAGATCAAACACAAAACTCGATTAGCAAAATTTACAATGCTAAATTCATCAATATCTGCATTGAGATTGAATCCCCCACTACACACTGTGGTGTTCAAATGAATTATGCAACCTAACAGCACACTTAAGCCCTAAATTTTGAGACTTGCTCTCCATAGAGTTGGAACTACAACATGTTTTGATATAGGGACACAGTATCAAATCCATTACCCCGAAATGAAAATTGTATCGAAATAAAACCTAATATGTCACACACGTCGCTCCACGTCTGGTTACTGTGTCTTCCTCAACGACACCCTTGTGTCGTGGTCAGCCAAGCGTCAGTCTGTCGTGTCTCGCTCCAGCGCTGAGGCAGAATACAGGGGTGTTGCCAACGTTGTCTCAGAGTGCTCTTGGCTCCGCAATCTCATGCTTGAGCTCCGTTGCCCTCTTCAGAAGGCCACTCTGGTCTACACTGACAACGTCTCCGCCGTCTACCTGGCTAGCAACCCAGTCCAGCATCAACGCACGAAGCACATTGAGCTTGATCTCCACTTCGTCAGGGACAAGGTTGTCATTGGACATGTCCGCGTTCTACATGTCCCGTCCTCTTATCAATGCGCTGATATGTTCACCAAGGGTTTACCTAGACAGTTGTTCATTGATTTTCGTTCCAGTCTCACTGTACGGCCCCCTCTAGTTTCGACTGCGGGGGTTTGATAGATTACATAGGTCTCATCATGTATAGTGGGCCCAAATGCCCAATAAGGCCCAATACCTTTGTCACCTATATATATGTTTATCAATGAATGGAAACCCTTAAAGAGGACATTACAATCAATGTCATAATCTTACAAAGACTACTCGGGTTTTGCTTAGCTGGAGATGAGAAGCTGCTTGTGTATGAGTTTGTGCCTAACAAAAGCTTAGATTGGTTGTTGTTTGGTATGTGTACAAACACTCTCTTATTCGTCAAAACATATCATTTTAGCTTTGTGCACGACTTTTAAGAAAATCAATAAATATACTATTTTACCCTCATTTATTACATTACTTTTTTACTTTATCAAAAACTATAATTAACAATCAATTAATTATTACAAGAGCATTTTTGTAAAGTAATTGTCAAAATACCTATAATGACATATTTTGTTGAACAACCATGTTAATGTGGTGTTCTATGTATGCAATTCAACCGATCACGAAGACCAAGCCAGGTTAGATTGACCATGCCGATTCAAGATGATAGAAGGAATTGCCCGCGGAATGCTTTACCTGCACAAGGAGTCCCAACTTAGAATCATACATCGCGACCTCAAACCAACCAACGTTCTGTTGGATTCAGACTTGACCCCGAAAATCGCGGAATTTGGCATGGCTAAGATTTTCGGGGTCGATGAGACTCATGGCAGAACCACAAGAATTGTTGGAACTTAGTAAGAATTTTTTTATATCATCATTATTGTTGTTATTATTTTTATCAGACGTCCACTTCCCACCGGATAGGCCATCTAATTTTTTCCGACATGATCTTACAGTGGCTACATGGCTCCAGAGTATGTAAGGCGCGGAGAGTTCTCCCTAAATCGGATGTATATAGCTTCAGAGTGCTAGTCTTGGAGATCATAAGCGGCCAAAAGATTGGAAGCTTCCACTTGTCAGGCTACGCGACGGATCTCTTCGTCTATGTGAGTTATCGACCAAATTACATACGCAATAGATCGTCGAATGTTTCGTTGTTATGTTAGACTATGTATTCGATTTGCAGGCATGGAAGAAATGGAAAGAGGAGGCACCATTGGAGATCATGGATCCCGCCTTGAGGAGCTCATACTCGAGCTCCGAAGTGATAAGGTGCATTCACATTGCCTTGTTGTGCCTTCAAAAGGATGTCGAATCAAGACCTTCCATGTCTTCCATAGTCCTCATGCTCAGCAACGAATCCGCCTCCCTCCCCGCTCCTCGTCGCCCTGCCTTGTTTGCCACGTCATTGAAATCGACCACAATAACGTCGGCTAAGGCGAGTTCTGTCAACGATTGTGATGTAACGGAATTGGAAGCCAGATAGGTCCCGGGCACATACTCATTATGACTTATAATGCACAATATTATATTATAATGCAATATTATGCATTATAAATCATACTGAGTGATCATCCAAACAAACCCTTATATTTCTTTCTATTGACCGATTCCAACGAGTCTACAACAACATTTTTCACTAAAACACACATAAATTCAGAGTTCATCCTGAGGAGAGATGGTCTTCTTGATCTTATCCGCCGACTCCGTTGCCATTGTCGCCGCCGATTTTGCTGACTCCTCTATGGTTTCCTTGGTCTTCTTGATGCTCTTCCCAGCTGCCTCTTTCACCTTCTCCCCTGTCCCTCTTTCTTCCTCCTCCCCGGATTTCACCCTAAAACTGCATAATTCATATAATATTTATCAATTATGTAGATACAGGTGCGGAATCAGAAATTAAAAATAAAATAAAACCAGTACTGACTCAGTGCTGGCCTTATGAGGGGATAAGAAGCTTAATGGGGCAGAGGCCAACGCCAGATACTTGTTCTTGAGGGTCACCCAGTAACCGGCAAGGGTTTGCGAAGGCGACGACGAAAGCTGCCGCAGCAGATTCCATTTGGAGGGGTTCTTGCTGCTCTTCCCTTCTTGTTCTTGATCAGGGCCAGCTTGTGTTGTTACAAGCAACAAAAAAGAGAGTAATAACAGCAAACAAGAAACTGTTGTTCCTGTTCTGTACCTCATTGTGTTGATTAATTAATTCAACCCCAAGATGTGCAATTTTTACAAAAATGATAAAAACTCCTACTATATGTATATATGGGTTTTGTTATGAAAATCAATTTCTGCTTCTAGAGTCGTGTCATATATTTCTTGGACACATCACATGTACTGATTCTGGAATATGTGAGATAATGAATGTATTTTTGCTTACCCCATAGGGAAACGTGGCACCTTGATAGATGAGTTGAGTGTGCATTTTTAAATTTGGTGTAGCTCATCCAATCCATTGATACTTGATAGGATAGGGAAGAGATTGTAATAATTGTATGTGTACATATCAAGACAAAAAGGAAAACAAAACTTTCATACCATAATATCAGAACTAAGAAGGATAAGGTTGTTATTTCTTTTATTGTCAATTGGTTTTTAGATAGTATCTTGTCATCTCAGCACGTCCAATAGCTTCTCTAAACAATTCTCCAAAATGGAGAATTATAAATCACATATTCTAGATTTTTTGGGACTGAATTCCAACCGATTCTCTATTATGGAGTTTACCCCAAAATATATAGAGTTTTCTCCAAATTTAGGGAAAGATCTGCATTTTTTCTCCCAATTCTCTATTTTGGAGAATGAAATGGGGAAGCTGTTGAACCAAAATCAACCTTGATATTCTCCAAAAATCCATTATGGATAACTTGTTGGGGTTATTTCACAATGGAAAAGAAGTCAATTCCTTACAAGCAGTACATATGTAAAACTAACAATCAAGGACCAATACACCTACAACATTCAATCAATATCAACAATACAATACAATGTATCCTTGCAAGCACAAATAAGTAGCAATTCAAAATTCACACATAAAGCAAGCAAATACTTAGTCAAATTAGCATTTGTTTGCTTTTGAAAGTGAGAAAAGGGGCCATCTATCCAGTTGGACTTCTCTTGCTTGATCAAGAACCACTAATACTACTGAAGGGAAACAAAAACATACAAGCTGTGCAATGTCTGTAATATGGGTGTTAAAATTGTAGTTAGATCTTCCGAGTTTCGTCAATGGTGTCTAGCTTTGATGTAGTTTAGGAGGAGAGTTCAGTGTCACTAAACAACTGCAACACCTTGTCACAAACCACTGTAACCTGCAAATTTCATTACAATGCTGTTACAAGATCTGAACCAAAGAAATTTGATTTTTGATACGGAATATATTGAAACGCTGCAAGCTTATAAGAGATGCAGAAACACGACATAATAACTTAAACTTTTGTAATAGAAGATATATTCCAAAACCCAATGGGCATATATGTATCTCATCCTAGCAACTTGTACAGTTTTTAAGAAAACTATTGTCAATATGCCTTAAATCTGTTGCTAATTAACCAGTAAGCTCCCGAAGTTTCTGCCTTTCAGGGGCAGAGGCCGTAGAGCTCCACAACAGTTGTCTCGCTCGACGAGTCAGGGTCAAGCAACGGCAACCAACTAAAAAACGGTAGGCTATGTTTTCTAGTAACGAGCTTATCGTGATCCGTTTCAGGCGTATGGCTTATAATCTCATTAGAGTTTCATGAATCACTATATATACTCATGACATGATATATTGTTAGCCTCCCTATTAAAGAATTCAATTCATCTACCTGCAGAACTAAGTAACATACCGAACCACGTAAATCTCAATGTATTTCTTTTCTGTTTATAGTTCTCGTTGCAACAACTATCAAATATATCATCAATTATATCTTTACTTTTTCATTTTATTGAAAACCACCGTAGCGATTTGAAGGGCAAATCTCTAAGTGCTACCATTGATCATATATCTAACATTGACTGGTAGTTAGAAACAAGTAGTAACTGTTAGATGCTTCAAACTTTGAAATTCAATGCTCGTCTTTTGAGGTAGTTAGACCTTAACAACGTTGAACCAATCGGTCAACATAAGCCATTCCCAGATGCAAAAGTGCTCAATTCAAAACGACGAAGATCCTATGCAAGTGTTAATTGCAACATCAATTGAAAGAAAGGGCTTACAGGTCTTGGAGGCAGTTGGAGGCAGAGGAAGACGACCCGTCGTCTCGAGATCGATCGAGCGACATCGAGAAGGCGGAAGAGGCGACGGCGGTGGTAGCCGGAGACCGAGGAGGATGCACATTGGGGTCGTCGATGAGGGCGGGGAGGAGGGGGAGCTTATCGGTGGAGGTGGGCGGGGAGAACGGAGGAGAGGGGGAAGGGGAGGAGGAGGAGAAATAGTACTTGGAGTTGCCTGGCCCCACGCTGATCGGCAGCGGCGAGGGCGGCGTTGGCGGCGACGACGACGGTGTCACCTCCTCCTCATCCACCTCCGCGTTTTTCATGATCTTTCTTTGTGCTTATGAGGTTTGAGGGATGGGTAAAAGAATGAATGGAGGAGTGTGGGGGGATCCGATTCGCGGGTGGTTTGAGTAGTGTGCATTTTGTTTTAGGATTTGAATAGTAGGTATCACCTAACGGCCAATGCGCTTTATATATGCCTCATGTCTCGTGCTTGCCTATCCTTCCAAAAATGTTCTCACGTGCAAGTTAGTCACTTTGATTACCTTTCTCTGTTTACAACAACAACAAAAATTCACCTTTCTATGGCACCACATCGATATAAACGTAGACGATCCACGTACAAAACCGTCAGCAGGGGCACTCTCGAGCCCATGTAAAATGGAAAAAACACATCTTGGAATTTTCACCTCCACCACCACTCTCCTCCCACTATGAATCAAGTCAATCAAGGTTGCTCATCATTTGTCCTAATAGATCAATTCCTCGTAATTTGTCCCAATAACACTTGAAACTCTCACAATTGCACAATTCAAGGCTGAATTTCATGAGATACAACAAAGTAATTTCACACCAAAAATTAGGCTTATGATTCCGAAGAAAAAAATTGGGGCTTTTCACTAAAATCTAAATAGAGGTAAGGGAAATAACAAAGGAAATGGAGGTGGTGAGCAGCGGCACCGGATGCCGATGAGGTGATGAGCGGCGATACCAGATGCCGACGAGGGAGGTAGTGAAAATAGCTATGGCGACAACTCGGGGAAGAGGAGGCGTTGCTCCACGCTTGTCGTTGATGGTTGCAGACTTTTAATTGTTCTGCAAAAGATCCTTGGCAAAGGAGAAGAATTGAAGAGGGAGAGAGAAGAGGATTACGGAGAGTGCAGAAAAGAGAAGGGTTCACCAAACAAAATTTAACTATTTATACCATATAATACATAATGCTTCATTATAAACCATAATGAATGGATATCCAAACGAAACCAAAATTAGCTAATTAAAAAAAAAAAGATGACGTTAAAAGTAGAATAGAAAAAAAAAGAATTTTGAACATAAAAGGAGGGAAAAGGAAAAAAAATTGTAGAGAGCATAAGTTTTGGGAGAATGAAAAAATTAGAAAAATGGAGGGGTTGGTGAGTTTCAAACCCAACACCATTATTAGCGGCCGGGATCAGTTGTCCCAAAGGGACAACCCTCTGTTTTGGCCTCCCCTCACCCCCAAATTCAAAAGAAAAAAGAAAAATGATTAAAATTTGTAAAAAAAAAAAGGAAACATGGTAAATGGTGAAATTTTGTGAGAAGTGATAGAGGGATAGGGGGTGTGTTTCTCACCAAGGGGCTTAGTAAGAACATCTGCTAATTGCACTCCTGTTCGAATATGTTGTGGTTGAAGAAAGCCCTCATGCAGCTTCTCCCTCACAAAGTGACAATCTATTTTCAAGTGCTTAGTCCTTTCATGGAAGACTGGATTCTCGGCTATATGTATTGCAACTTTGTTGACACAAAACAAAGGAATAGGTAGTGGAATATGTAAGCTGAGAGTTTGTAAAACACCTTCAACCCATACAAGTTCACTAGTTGTCATAGACATGTTCATATACTCAGCTTCAGCAGAGGATCGACTTAGATACTCTGACCCGTTTCTTTGTCTTCCAAGATATCAAATTTCTCCCAAAGAATACACAGTAGCCAGTAAGTGATCGAGCACTGAACTGGCATGATGCCCAATTAGCATCACATAACGTTGATACACTCATGGAAGAGTGTTTAGAGTAATGGAAACCAACCTTTGAGATACCTCACCACATGTATAGCAACATCATGATAAGGTTGCCTAGGCTCACCATGAACTGTCTTAAATGCTAAACAACATAGGAAATATCAGGCCTAGATAAGTTCAAGAATAATAATCTGCCAACCAACCTTCTATAAACCTCTGGATCTGTGAGCACCTCTCCAGCATCAGTGGAGAGTTTCAATCCTCTAGGAAGAGGAAATATAGCAGCCTTACAATCATTCAACTTGCAATCATAAATGATATCTAGCATGTACTTCCTTTGGTGTAAAGAAGTTCCTCTTGAATCATGTAAAATCTCCAGCCCCGGGAAATATCTAGCTCTACCAAGGTCGATGGTGAAGGCCTTGTGCAAAGCTGATTTTGTATTTCTGATTGCATCTTCATCATCACCAGTGAGCAGCAGATCATCTACATAGATCAGAGCTACAACAATACCTTTTGGAACACATTTGGTAAACAAGGAATAGTCTTGAGCAGATTGAACATACCCCAAACCGAGTAAGAATCGACATAACTCAGCATTCTATTGCTTGGATGCTTGTTTGAGACCATAAATAGACTTCTTAAGCCTGTAAACTTGCCCTGGTCTATCTATAATATAACCTTCTAGATGTTTCATATAGACTTCTTCCAATGTCCCATGCAAAAATGCATTATTGACATCTAACTGATAAAGAGGCCACTCTTTCACTGTTGCAAAAACAATCAAAATTATAACTTTAGCAAACTTGGCCACAAGTGAAAAAATGTGCTTATAATCCTTCCCCTTAATTTGATTATAACTCTTTGCCACCAGCCTTGCCTTATGTCTCTCAATTGACCCATCTGGTCTATATTTTATCTTGCACACCCATTTGCTGCATATGGGTTTAATATCAGAAGGAACATCAACAAATTCCCAAGTTTTATTTTTCTCAAGAGCATGTAGCTCCAAATTCATAGCCTTTATCCAATAAGAACTTTGAATAGTTTGCTGATAAGTATAAGGTTCTGGTTCAGTGTCCATTAGAAGCAAAGGAATTGAGGATATCAGGTTCAATTGTGTCCCCAAGACATTCTGCTAAAAAAGATTAAGATAATGAATCCCTGTGTGGCTGTGTCTATTGCCCTGAAAAACATAATCCTGCAATCTCCTTGGTCTGATCTGCTCTCTAGTAGTTTTCCTTAAAGGGGGAAAAATAGTCTCATCTTGTAACATTTCAACTGACATAGGACTGTTATGACCATCCGATAGCAAGGAATCAGGGACTTGTAATGAATCATTTGATGAAGCTCCATTTTGAGAAGGGATAAGGTGTTGTGTAGTGGAAGTAGATAATTGGAATGGTTGTTGTAGCTGAGATACAACATCATATCCATTGCATGGATTCACTAAAGGCAAAGAATTCTCAACTTCAATGGCCTGCTCTTTGATCATAACCTTAGACTTAAAAGGGAAAACATCCTCCTTGCAAATCCCATCTCTGCTGACAAACACTTTCTTGGTTTCCAAATCTCATAACTTGTATCCTTTTTGTCCAAAAGGATAACCAAGCAAGACACATTTTCTCCCTTTAGGATCCATCTTGTCTTTCTCTCTAAAAGGTAGAGGTGCATAACACAAACACCCTATTACACGAAGTTCCTCATAACTAGGAACCTTCTTAAACAATTTTTCAAAAGGACCAACTCAATCCAACACTTCTGTGGGAAGCTTGTTGATCAGGTGAGTTGCTGTTAATAAACATTCACCCCAAAGAGTAATGGGAAGCCCAACATGTATCCTTAAACACCTTGTTGTTTCAACAAGGTGTCTATGCTTCCTTTCCACTTTACCATTTTCTTATGGAGTGTAAGGAACAGTTATGTGATGTATGATCCCTTCAGTAGAAAACAAATCAACACACTGATGTTGCATAAATTATGTTCCATTATCAGTCCTGATGCACTTGACAGTCTCATCAAATTGATTCTTCACATATGACAAGAAGTCACTAACTACTGTGTACACCTGCAATTTGTTTCTCAAGAGAAATGTCCAAGTAACTCTAGTGCAGTCATCAAGAACAGTAAGAAAGTAAGAGCAACCATTATATGTAACATGCTTGTATGGTCACCATAAATCCATGTGGATCAATTCAAAAGGCCTACTAGTACTGGCCATATTAATACTTTTGTCAAAAGAAAGTCTATGGTGTTTAGCCAAAGAACAAGATTCACAAAGAAAATCTCTCAAAGTTGATGCACCAAACATATGCAAATGTCTCAATTTAGAAATTGAACTATGTCCAAGTCTGGCATGTATAACATCCAGGCTAATGCTAACTTTATTACAACTCTTAAAGATTTCTTCAACTTCATGTTGCTCAGGTTTCTCAACAAACACCTTGTAAACCCATGCTTCTGATCCTAGAGAGTACCACCTTCCTAGATCCAGGGTCCTAGAAATAACAATGAGTTTTAGTGAATAAGGCAACAAGCTCAGTATCATCAAGATTTTTTCCCACTCATAATAGGCTATGCTTAAACTCAGGAACAAGCAACACATCATTCAAGACAACTGAATCTGTTAACTGTAAGTTACCCATCTTAATCACAGCTTTAATAACACCATCTGGTAGGCCTATATGAGCAGGTTTTGAAAATCTTCTTTTGTTTAAAAGACCATGTGAATCAGCCACCATATGATCAGTTGCTCCTGTATCAATAATCCACTCAACTGGAAAATCTTCCTTTAGAACAACATTAGAATTAGTGAAGAGGATATTACCTACAAAATTAGCAAAAGAGCCAACACTGCTCTCAACTGTCTGCTTGCCTCTCATCCTCTTCAAAACTTCTTGATAAAATGCATTGAACATAGCATAATGAACTCCACCTTCAACTGATTCTTCCTCATGTGGGCTGCTCTGCATATTGGATCCTGCTGCATTAGCTGAACCACTTGAGCTAACATTCTTTCTCTCCTTCTCTTTCAATTTTTTGAACCAATCAGACACTCCATGAATCCTGAAACACTTATCAATTGTGTGGCCTTTCTGATTACAATGAGTACAAATGGAGTTGTTATTGATTCTTTTAATCTTCTTCCGGTCCTTCCATTCCTTTTTGAATGGTTGGTTATAAGAGCATGTCCCACGATTAGGCTGAAACCTGCTACTGCCTCTATTAGCAACCATAGCACTAGAATCTGAAGCAATACTTTGGAATCCAGATGATCCATAGCATCATTACCACTTTCAACCTGCTGCAATATATAGTAAGTTTTGCTTACAATTGGTAAGGGATTTGTTGCTAAGATTTGGTTTCTAGCCGCATCAAAGTTGTCACTTAAGCTGATTAAGAACTGCATCAACTTGTTTCTAGACTGAATCTCATTCAGTTTCCTCTTCAAATCACAAGTACAAGTGCCCATAGGACCATAACTACACTCTGGCACATTCTCAAACACCTGTAATTCATCCCATCCTCTCTTGAACACATTGTATAAATCAACCAAGGACATGTTGCCTTGATTGATATTAGAAAGCCTCTTTTTTATCTGAAAAATCAGTGGGATATTAGACTAATCAAACCTCTCAATAATCTCCTCCCATAGACTCTTAGAGGAATCTACAAACATGAACCCTTCAGCTGCATTTTTGCTCATGGAATTCAACAACCACCATCTTACCATGAAGTCAGGACAGATCCATCTCTCTAAATCAGCAAGAACCAAGTGTAGGTTTAGCACAAGATCCATTTATAAATCCCAACTTACATTTTGCCCCAAGAGCCATCATCACTCCATGACTCCAGGTCATGTAATTAGAACCATCAATAGGAACAAAAACAAGTTGAGCTCCAGGATGGTCAGGGTTAGACAAGAAAAAAAGGTCACCAAGATTACCTGTTGCATCCATATCGTTTGTTTCTCTGTTGTGTGAACCAGCAGAAGCATTAGTGTTGAACATGAACTAGCAATGCTGAACAAAGCTCGATTATCAACCCCAGAATCGGCTCTGCAGCTCTGATGCCATTTGAAAACTAAGGTGATCAAGCAACCTTGAGGACAAAACTATCAAAATCATATGCAAATATAAGGAACAATCAATGTTCCTTTCCAAAATAGGAAGGAGAACCAAGATAGAATAATGAGGCATTCATGACCGTCATACCATATTCATCAATCCCAAAACCCTGCTTTTATGGAAGAGGTCCAAACTTGTCTTATATAGATAACTAGATCATGTGCAAGTCTTCTTATTACAAACCAAGAGCAAAATGAAAGGAAATAACATGAAATGGACCTGGAATCTCCGTAGTAAATTAAAGGCGAAAATGCATAAAACCACCCTTTATTTACCTTTGTTTGCAATTAACCACCCCTTATTCAAAAATTTTCACTTAACCACCCCTTATAACAAATTGTTTGCAAGTAACCACCCATCCTCCCATTTTTCTTTAAATTCAACTTAAAAATAAAAGACGAAAATGCCCCCAAATTTGGTCATTTCCGGTTTCGCGTAAAACGGGTCCCGTGTAGATCCGAGTTGACTTGAACTCAAGTTTGGCTCGATTTCGGGTTTGTCAATTTCTATTTTTTAAATTAAAAAAAATCACGATTTGGTAATTTTGTGATAATTTTAAAATGCTAAAATTAAAGACGTGGTTCTTAAGTTCTAGCGCTTGTAATTATATACTATATTTGATCTAAAATATTTGATTTTTACTATTTCTTGTAATTTTTAATAAAATTTAAAAATATCTAAAATATCAAATTTTTAAATAATTTTTTAAAAATAAATAATTTCATGCAAAAATAAATAATTTTTTTTAAAAATTTTTAAAAAAATTTTAAATATTTTAATGTTTTTTTAGAGTTTTTTTTATCTTCTTAAAAATGTGATGAAAAATAAAAAAATCAAATATTATCGATCGGAGAGAGTATTATACAATACAAATAAATATAAAAGTTGATTTGAAAATGAAAGATCAAGTGATCGTAATTATAAAATGTAATAAATTGGAATCTCCATGAAAAAAATTAATCATATATAATTATAAATCAATCGGGTTAATCGGTTCACCGGATCAATTGGGTCAATCGGGTCACCGGTTCTAAACCCAGATGACCCGGCAAATTACCCGGTTTTCGGGTTCGAGTAGGAAAAAAAATTTGGGTCAAAATTTTCGGCTCTTGACCAAAAAATTTCGGGTCGTTCGGGTCGGGTCGACCGGTTCAGATCGTGTTCTGACAGGTCTACTATCAAGCATTGCCAGAGGAGGGTGCAAATAAAGCGTCAATGACCGAAAGAGGTATGACTACATCTGACCTACTAGCAGAGGTGGGCATAACTTGCATACATTAATGGTAATTTTGTATAAATAATAATAAATAAAAACTGTAAAACCAAATTTGGGTGCATTTTCGTCTTTTACTTTTAAGTTGAATTTAATAGAAGTTTAATTTAAAGAAAAATGGGAGGATGGGTGGTTACTTGCAAATAATTTATTATAAGGGGTGGTTAAATGAAATTTTTTTAATAAGGGGTGGTTAATTACAAACAAATGTGAATAAAGAGTAGTTTTGTGCATTTTCGCCTAAATTAAATACAAAAGGAAACAATGAGTTATAGTGAGTGATGTGCACAGTGCACTAAATCAGTATCATTAGGGGTGTCCAATGTTCCAATTTTGGTTTCTAGGAACCTTAAACCTAAAATTTGGGTAAACTTTCGGTTCTTTTAGAATCAAAGTCTTTTAAATATTTTTTTTTACATTTCTTTTAGCTAAAAATCCTTACAAAAACAAAGGATTTTTTAAAAAAAAAAAAATTGGTAGAACCATCGATTACAAACCTCAGATTCAATGGAGCTGTCGATTTAGATTCTCCTTTTTGTGAGCCATAACCATAACCTAGCTTATCCTCCGGTTACCGGAGTCCGGTAGGTTCCTCCGATTCTAAGAAACTGCCTTTCCACTTCCCGAAACAATCATTAGCCACCCTATAATTATCATAGTTAATCCACGATATTTCACTCGAATCAATTCGAAACAAAGAACAATAAGAGGCATTCCTTGCTACATTTGATTTAAATTGCACTCGAATAAGGGTATAGGATATCTCACATTGAATATACAGAGAAAAAAAATTGAATATGGGAAATTTTACTAAAATATGTAAAGATGTGAAGAAGGAGATGTTTTTCTCTGTATTGATTGATCGTATAAATAATACATCGTAAGAGAGTTCTAGAATAAAATCTCAACAACTAGGGAAAAGATAATTACAGAAGATTCTATCCTAATAGAGAATATACAATGATAAGATCTTAACTAACACGCCCCCGCAAGCTCATGGTCGAGGAAGAACATGCAGCTTGGAACGCATATTCTGAAATCTCGATGTGCCAACAACTTTGGTGAAGATGTCAGCAACCTAATCAAGAGAGCGAACGTGGCGTACAACAAGATCACGGGCAGCTACCTGTTCACGAGCAAAGTGATAGTCGATCTTGATATGCTTAGACCGCTGGTGGAAGACAGGATTGGCCGAGAGGAAGGTGGCACTCAGGTTGTCACAGAGAAGGATTGGAGCGCGAGGGATAGGAATGGCCATTTCCCGGAGAAGCTGCTGGAGCCAGATGAGCTCTGCTGCAGTGAACGCGATGGCTCGATACTCGGCCTCAGTACTCAACCGAGCGACAACCTTCTGCTTACGAGACGACCAACTAATGAGATTGCCACCAAAGTAGACGGCAAAGCCATGCTGTGAGCGACAATCATCAGGGTCTGAAGCCCAACCGGCGTCAGAGAAGGCAACCAAGCGATGATCCTGGAGCTGATGGAGATGCAAGCCAGCCGAAACCGTGCCCTTCAGGTAGCGGAGAATCCGCTTGACGGCCGACCAATGAGCGTCCGTAGGACTATGCATGAACTGACAAACTCAGTTGACCGCATAGGAGATCTCAGGACGGGTAATAGTGACATACTGAAGAGCTCCAACAATGCTGCGATATAGATGCGGATCGGAGAATGGATCACCATCCAAACGAAGGCGGGAGCCAGGTTCAGCTGGTGAAGCAATAGGGCGAGCTCCTGTAATGGCACACCGGTCCAAAATGTCCGCAATGTATTTCTGCTGGCTGAGGTGAAGACCAGTGGGCGACCGAGTGACCTGAATGCCGAGAAAGTAATGTAGAGGGCCAAGATCTTTGAGAGAGAAAGTGCGGTGAAGCGTCGAAACAAATGCATCAATGAACGACCCATGAGAGCCGATAATGATCAAGTCATCGACATACACCAAGACATACACAACATGTAGGGTTGTCCGGAAAGTTTGATGAACAAAGAGGAGTCGGAGACGCAGCTGACGAAGCCATGCCGAATGAGAGCTGAGCGAAGCTTCTGAAACCAAGCCCTTGGAGCCTGTTTGAGGCCATATAAAGCCTTCTGAAGGCGACAGACATGAGTGGGCCAATCAGATGCCTGAAAGCCGGGTGGCTGCTCCATGTAGATGGTCTCAGCAAGATCGCCATTGAGAAAGGCATTGTTTATGTCAACTTGACTTAGAGGCCAGACATGGGTCACTGCGAGGCTCAAGATGAGACGAATGGTGGTAGGTTTGATGACAGGACTAAACGTATCAACGTAATCAACACCAGCTTCCTGATTGAACCCCTTGGCCACCAGCCGAGCCTTGTAGCGATCGATAGAGCCATCCGCCTTGGTTTTGATCCTGTAAACCCCCTTGCAACCAACAATGTTAGCACCCGGAGGCTTGGGAACGAGGTCCCAAGTCCCATTAGTCATTAGAGCATCATATTCAGATTGCATAGCATGCTGCCAATGAGGGTTTTTTGAGGCTTGGTGGAAGAAGCGAGGTTCTGGGTTGGCGAGGAGGGCAAGGCGTGGGATGAGCCGGGGCAGGAGGTGATGGAAGTGAGGGAGAGGGAGGCGGTGATGCAGCGGGGCTGTCGGGAGTGCCTGAGAGCGAGACAGAGCCAGAACCAACGGAGACCGAGGGCTGGGATGTGGGTGACGACAAGGGGGAGGACGCAGAGGACGAAGATGAGGCAGCAGGAGATGCTGCCGGAGCAATGAGAGGGACGACCGAGAGGGATGGCGTAGGTGACGGGGGACTGGAGACGGGAGCAGTGGGGGTGGGAGACACCAGTGGAGGTGACGGCGTCACAGGAGAGGGACCGGCAGCTGCCTGCTGCAGAATGGTGACGAAAGAGGAGGTGATAGGGGCAGTGTCAGGACAAGGCACCGGAGCCGAGTACGGAAATGTAAGCTCATCAAAGACAACATAGCGGGAGATGTAGACTCGATTTGTAGGTTGGTGAAGGCAAAGATAGCCCTTGTGTTTGGTGCTGTATCCCAAGAAGATGCAAGGCAAGGAGCGGAACTCCAGTTTGGAGTGAGTGTACGGACGTAGAAAAGGGTAGCACAAGCAACCGAAAGACTTTAAAAACCCGTAGTCCGGAACCTTGTTGTATAGGACTTCAAAGGGAGACTTGAAGTTGAGAATGGGTGTAAGAGTTCTGTTGGATAGGTAAACAGAGGTGTGAAAGGCATATTCCCATAACTGTTTGGGTAAATTAGCGTGAGCCAGAAGTGCAAGACCCTTCTCAACGATGGATCGATTGCGACGTTCAGAGGTGCCATTTTGTTGGGGTGTATATGGACATGACACGCGATGTCGGATGCCAAGAGTGTCAAGGTAGGCAGACACATTGCGATATTCACCTCCCCGGTCGGTTTGAAAGGCTTTGATTGTTGTGGAGAATTGTGTTTGAACCATTTTGATGAACAATTGGAAAGTAGAATAAACCTGAGCTTTATTTGATAAGAAATAGATCCAAGTAAACTTGGCACAATCATCAATAAAGTAATATAGTATTTCTTTCCGGACAAGGAAGACACAGACGAAGGACCCCAGACATCCGAGTGAACGAGATCAAAAGGATGGGCGGCAACAGTGGAGCGACTTGGGAGCGGCAAGCGGTGACTCTTTCCTAACTGACAAGACGAGCAGACGGAAGCCAATTTGTGGGAGGAGACAGGTAGAATATGACTTGAAAGTAAACGACGTAAAATGGACTTGTGGGGGTGAGCAAGTCGGTGATGCCAGCATTCAGCCGAAGCACGCTCACCTAGGAAGACAGACGGACGACTCGAGTGCTCAGGTTGACGCGGAAGACAGGAAAGGCCATTTTCAACGGTTCCACTTAGAAGTGTCTGGCCCTGCAAGTTCTTAATTGCACATGAATTAGCACGAAATTCAACAAAGGCATTATTATCCCGACATAATTGAGATACGCTCAATAGATTTCTCGCAATTTTGGGAACAAATAGGACATTGTTTAATTTGAGGGCCTTGGAAGAATGCGGAACAGAAAGAATCGAATGCCCTGAACGAACAATGGGAAGGGACGTACCGTTCCCGACAACTAGGTTGTCGGTGCCATTGTACGGAGAGTGCGACTGGAAGCCGTTGAGATCAGCAGTGACATGGTTACTGGCGCCGGAATCAACGATCCAGGGATCGGTGAGCTCGGATTGGGACGCTGCAGAGTAAGCGGCCTTGTGGGAGCCATCAGATCGGGCAAGAGCCTCTTGAGCGAGGCGATGGGTGACTGGAAACTCTGATAAATTGAGGCGTTTGAAGCAATTGAAGGCCTCATGGCCTTGCTTGGAGCAAATTTGACAGGTTGGGCACCCACGATCAGAATTGTTGGAGGAAGGGGCGCCGCCAGTAGATCCAGGGGAGTCGCTGCGAGGGCGATCAGTGGACGATCGACCACGGCCTTGGCCTCTGCCTCGGCCACGCCCCCGGGTCGCAACTATGTTGGCGGCAGGCTGGTCGATATCGACAGTAGGGCGAGAGTCCTCCTCCAAGCACTGCTCCTCTTGCAAGAGATGACCAAGGAGTTCATTCGAAGACATCGGATCTTTGGAGAGAGCGACGGCAGATCGAAAAGAGGCGTACTGAGAACCCAGGCCGAAGAGGATGTAGGTGACGAGATCTGCGTCGGAGATGATGACCAGACTCTCAGCGAGTTCGTCGGCGATGGCGCGCTTCTGCTGGACATAATGAAAAACAGGGAGGGAGCCCTTCGAGAGGGTTTGTAACTGATGTCGGAGATGCATCTGTCTGGCGCGAGTTTGGGCAGCAAACATCCAGGAGAGGATGTCCCACGCCTCGGCTGTGGTGGTGGCGCGAGCAACGTACCCAAGGATGGGAGTGGTGAGGGTTGAACGAATCCACATAAGCACCAATCGGTCCTTGCGAACCCAAACAAGGTACTCGGGGTTGGGGATGTGGGGAGGACCCGAAGGAGACTGGGATTCATTGGAGAAGGCGGCTAAAGCAGCCGCTGGGGTGATGTTGGCTGAGGAGAGGATGTCCTTGGCAGGGGCCGGAATAGTGGTCGGCGGTGGGACGGCTTGGGTGAGGAAAGAGGCAAGATCAAAGGCCTCTAGGGCTGAGCGAACGGTGGTCCGCCAAAGCGAGTAGTTGGCGCGATCCAGACGAATCGCAAAGTTGGGCAGATGAAAGTGAGAGGTGCCATCGGAGGAAGCCGAGAACAACAGTTGGGTGGGGGAGGTGGGTTGAGTCGACATCTTGATCGGGAGGATCGAGAGGTCAGACTGATACCATGTAAAGATGTGAAGAAGGAGATGCTTTTCTCTGTATTGATTGATCGTATAAATAATACATCGTAGGAGAGTTATAGAATAAAATCTCAACAACTAGGAAAAAGATAATTACAGAAGATTCTATCCTAATAGAGAATATAGGATGATAAGATCTTAACTAACAAACTAAAAAAAAAATAACTTTGTACATATGTTCTTAAAGCTAGCTAGCCTAATCGTCAACTTTATCTGTGTATTTAATTTTCTTAAAGCCCAGCAAGAAATTGTCAAGTTTGAATGTGTTTTATGCATGCCTCTTACCTTTTTCAAGCAATGTTGTAATTTGGCAAATGATTGGAAGGCAATGAAAAAAAATCTTTGCATTTTGATCCTTTTTTTTTATTATTTTTTTGTTATGAGCAAGGTTTCAAATTTACATATTTAACTTCCTCGTGTACTCTAAACAAGTTAATTCTTATATGTGAAAGAGTTTTACAAATTTAATTAAATACACACCCAAGGGCTAGTCACATTGAAAGAGTTATATTATATTTTAAAAAATGTATCCCTTATAATAATTGAACTCACCAGACAAATGCAGAAGATGAAAATGATACACATCTCACACTGATAATATAAAGAATCTAAGTCTTGTATATAAGTCGATGGACTAATTCTCTTAATGTTAATTGGTTTTTATGATAAAACCCAATTGATCTTATGTGCTCGATTTGATTAGCACCCTCGGCCATGTGACCCAATATCATATAACCACTGGAATTTAACAATAACCCTTTTATCTTTATCAATTGATTGTATTATGCCCTTAGGATCCGATCTAACTTGATCCATCTCATTTATCATTTATTATCACTTTAATGTGCTATAGTCCATAAACCGATCCAAAACCAAACAAAAAAAATTGCTACTCATGAGTCATGACACTATAAAACAAACTAACAACATGTGCTCCCACCACAAAACCCCAAATAAATAAACAATCAACCTTCCATTGGGCAATCACAACATGAAAATAAACCAAAATACAATATATTTTTTAAAAAAAAAATTAATCAATTGGTTTTAAATTTTATAAGTTCCTTGCCAGCTATTATAATTTCAAGAATTATAATAATATTATCCAAACTTATAACATTTTGTGGGCATTGCAAATAATTATAAAAACCACGAAATTACCTATTTCCAGAAAGAAAAGGAAAATCTAATTAAAAAAAAAGAAATAAAAGGGAAAAAAAATAAAAAATAAAAACGAATCATGGCCCATGGGCCTCTCTCCCTCCAACTTTTGTCGTATCGCTCATTATTACTAATCGTTCCCCCTCCCTCACAGTCTCGATCTCTCTCCTTCCCCACTCCCCAATCTCCCTCTCTTCGAGTTGTTATCACAGATCTCCCCTGATTCATCCTCAATTCATCCGCTTTGCCACTCAATTGTCCGATTCCGTTCGTTTTTCTACTTCCGAGATCTTCCGAAGCGATGCCGGCGTCTGTGTACGGTGCTCGATTGACTACCTTCGAGGACTCTGAGAAGGAGAGCGAGTATGGATACGTCCGCAAGGTTTGATTTCGATCCGAGCCGAACCTCCCTTGCTTTCTTCTTAGGTTTTTTTTTTTTCGAATTTAATCGTTTTGATGTGTGATCTGATCCTTCTTCGATCGAATTGGGGCCGCACTCGCTCTTATCCAGTTGATCGAATTTGTGGATTTTCCCGTATTTATTATGCTGTAGAAGATTAGAAATTCCGATCTGTAATGCCAATTGTAGCTCATCGATTTCGATTAATTTGAATCTGTTTGCTTTCTCAATGATTAATAAGTGAAAGTCCTGATCTTCGTCACTGTTGTACAGTAGTTTTTACAGAATCTTGTTGAATGTACTAAATTACTAATCCAGACGATCAACCTGTTACGTACTCACGTTATTTCATGACATTCTTTTTATTAAAAACTGGCAGGTCTCTGGACCAGTGGTCGTTGCTGATGGAATGGCTGGGGCTGCTATGTACGAATTGGTCCGTGTTGGACATGACAATCTTATCGGTGAAATTATCCGTCTTGAAGGAGACTCTGCAACTATCCAAGGTACTCCATTGCCTTTGTTGTGATGTGCCCTTTTTATTCAAGAGATCTCAATAATTTGTTTTTAATCGTGCTTCATTGTACTTATAGTTTATGAGGAAACTGCTGGTCTCATGGTTAATGATCCTGTACTCCGAACTCACAAGGTGATTAAATTCCAAGTTGCTATTATTATTTGTTTATCATTTAGGAGTGGGATTAAATATTAATCTGTGAGTAGTTCCTAATGTACATATTTACTTGCTTCTGTGGCATTTCAGCCCTTGTCAGTTGAGCTAGGACCAGGAATTTTGGGAAATATTTTTGACGGTATTCAGGTTTGTACTGTGATACTTGATCAATATCTATGTTCTAACTCAATCTAATGGAGCTGGATTTTATTTCTAATTTTTTAATACTTCCTGGCCCTCCTCGTCATGAGATTGTCTGATGTTTATTCTACTTATTGTTGATTTTAATTTATCCAGAGACCTTTAAAAACAATTGCTAAGAGGTCAGGAGATGTCTATATACCTCGTGGTGTTGCTGTTCCGGCCCTTGATAAGGACATACTTTGGGAGTTCGAGCCTACGAAAATAGGTATTTGTTGAACTTTTGGTTTTTACCGTATTTAGATCTTCTGAGTTGATTTTTCACTCATGCACTGCAAATTCCCATTTCTGTCTAGGTGAGGGAGATCTTCTGACTGGTGGAGACTTGTATGCTGTAAGTTGTCCAATCTAAGTCTGTCTTTATACAATTTTCTTTTGTTTTCTATTCTATCATCTTACTTCTTCATGGTCGTGTATCCAGAAAGTCTATGAAAACACCTTAATGCAACACCATGTTGCGCTTCCTCCTGATGCTATGGGAAAGATCACGTACATTGCTCCTGCAGGGCAGTACTCACTAAAGGTATCTTTGTCTACTTTCCTTATGCATTTGTTCATTCTTCATTTTTAAACAACTCACACATCTTCTAATAGTTATGTTATGATTTATTATAACATTCTTCTTATCTTGATGACTTGTACAGGATACTGTATTGGAACTTGAGTTTCAGGGAGTGAAAAAGAAATTCACTATGCTTCAGGTGATTTTCTATTGAATTTAATCGTTGTCTTGTTACTTTATTAGAAGAACATTCCTTATTGTGGCTGTGTCTCACCCTTGCAGACTTGGCCAGTGCGTACTCCAAGACCTGTCGCATCGAAACTTGCTGCTGATACTCCCCTTCTTACTGGTCAGGTAGGTAAAATGTATATGAAAACATTGTTCATTGATGTGCAGTCTTTATTTATATTTCTGAATCTGAGATAATGATTTTGAAAATCTTGTCAGCGTGTTCTTGATGCACTTTTCCCCTCTGTACTTGGTGGGACCTGTGCAATCCCAGGAGCCTTTGGGTGTGGGAAAACCGTCATTAGTCAAGCACTCTCTAAGGTAATATGATTTTCTTCCCTATCCAATTCCTTGGATATAGGAGCCTGCTATTGTGGTTGCTGAAAATGTTTTTTTTTTTTGTTTTGTTTTGTATTTGCAGTACTCCAACTCTGATGCAGTTGTCTACGTTGGATGTGGTGAGAGAGGAAATGAAATGGCTGAGGTATGTATTTTATTTTTTATGTTTCTTGGGTAGTTGGGTAGTTTTATTCACCTAATAGTAATCCCCAAATTTTCGAAATATCCTTCATCTACAACCGTTTTGCAGGTCCTCATGGATTTTCCTCAATTGACTATGACCTTGCCTGATGGACGTGAAGAATCCGTCATGAAGCGAACTACACTTGTTGCTAATACCTCTAACATGCCTGTGGCTGCTCGTGAAGCCTCCATCTATACAGGCGAGTTTTCCTTTCTGGTCATTGGATTTTACTGCTGAGGTGATTCCTCATGGATGCTTAAAATGAATATCATATTATCAGAGATGAAAGGCCTGGTTAATAATTTGCTACACAGTTTTAAAAATATATTTGAGTTTCTTTTGTTATATGATGTTTCACTTTCTATCTGTGGACTTGAACAAATTCAACACCCTGCCTTTTTTCTTGTGTGTTTACAATGCATGTATCACACCTGTCTTTATTCTTGTCCAGTTAGTTAGTACTTTTCAATGTGATGTGGCTTTAAAGCCGTGATATAGCTTTGGGGTCTAACTAATGTCTTTTTGACTTTTCAGGTATTACAATAGCTGAGTATTATAGGGATATGGGCAACAATGTCAGTATGATGGCTGATTCAACATCTCGGTGGGCTGAAGCTTTGCGTGAAATTTCTGGACGATTGGTACAGTTTCACCTTGCTCTAGTTTGAATGTATATGTTTTTGTTTTCATTCAAGGATCATTACCCTAAGTTATGCTGTACTTGCATTTGATGCTTGCTTAACTTACTTTGCTCTCAAGGTCAGGATTACTTTGTGTTGCTATTACATACCTGAAGTTATTATAGTCATACATGGACAATCTTAGTTTGTGATTTTTTTTTTCGCGTGTGTGTGTTGGGGGGGATTGTTTGTCAAAAGAGCAACAACTTGCAGCCTTTGGTTATTGCATAAAAGGATTAATACATCAAATGGTTAGCTGTCTCAATGCCATATCTATTTTGTGCACACGCTTATTTTGTCATTATCTTGCAAATAGGCGATTCATATCTTCCTCCCCACTTTTAGACCTTTTGTCTGTGTTGATGCACAAAGTCATTTCAGTTTTTTTTTTTACTTGGCACAATCACTTAATTTTGGTTCTATTTTACGTGAATGCTAGTTCTGGACTTGGTAATTCAATTTTACTGTCATGTAGTCCATCTGTCCAGCTTATTTGTGTTTTACTTCAATGTTTTGTTGGCAAGAATTCTATTTGATGCATGTCTATGCTTAGGTAAATCAGGAATTCATAAATTTGTAAAAAATGTCAACCTGCTTTATGTTATGGAATAACTAAAACTGCTTCTGGCTATAATTATTCTTTGTAGGCTGAGATGCCTGCAGATAGTGGTTATCCTGCTTATTTGGCTGCACGTTTGGCTTCTTTCTATGAGCGTGCTGGAAAAGTTAAATGCCTTGGTGGGCCAGAACGTACTGGAAGTGTAACAATTGTTGGTGCCGTTTCTCCTCCTGGAGGAGATTTCTCTGATCCTGTTACTTCTGCAACTTTAAGTATTGTCCAGGTTAGATATTTGCTTATCCTGCAAAGTGCAAAGTATTATTTGTATAGGCTATATCCTATATGTTCTGTATGATTAGATATTTGTTTCTTGATAATGTGTATAGAGCTGACCAAAGAACCAACTACTAGGCAGGGCTGAAGTAAATATAATATTATCAAGCTCCACAGTCTGCTTATGTATATATAACAAACATTTTTCTTGGCTCACGGTGTAATTGTGTTTAATAAATTTCACAGCATTTTCTCCTTTAGTCCGAGGAAGAAATAAAACGTTGATATATGACAATAGCCGTAAATTCATGGTTTTTTCCCTTATTGTCTGGACATCCATGCACTTATCATTTTTGTTCTTTCACTGATTTGTGATGGTAAATGCTTGTTTTTTACTCTTTTTTGTCACTATATAGTTCTAATAGATGCTGCAATTTTCAATCAGGTCTTCTGGGGTTTAGACAAGAAGCTAGCCCAGAGAAAGCATTTTCCATCTGTCAACTGGTTGATTTCCTACTCAAAGTACACCTCGGTAGGTCGTTGAACTTCTTTTTGCTTTATATTTTTCAATCTAATGATCTCATTTGTCCTCCATTGTGGTGTTCTGATGTTTAGCTATTTCATATAACCCTACTTACAATTCAAATGCATATTGTGCCTCTATTTATCACATTTATTTTTATTTTCTTCCAGGCATTAGAGTCATTTTATGAGCAATTCGATCCAGATTTTATTAATATCAGGACCAAGGCTCGTGAAGTGTTACAAAGGGAAGACGATCTGAATGAAATTGTCCAGGTATATCATTTCATCACCATCTTCTCTATCTGGTTCCTCCTTTTTTCCATTGAATCAAAATGAAGATGGATAAAAAAAGAGGTGCTATTCATTGAAATTAAGGGTATTTCTCAGCTTCTTTTAGATGTGACTTAATCAAAGGTTGGCGGAAGACTGTACATGTATCTTCTGCAGAAAATGACATGACAGCATATTGAATTTAAGATTATATCTTTTCTAGGGATTTTCTGCAGTGGTCAATAATGCCGTATTTATGTTTCATGTTTGTAGCTTGTAGGCAAAGATGCCTTGGCTGAAACAGATAAAATCACTTTGGACACTGCAAAGCTTTTGAGAGAGGACTATCTTGCCCAAAATGCGTTTACACCGTAAGCTGCTGTAGTTTCTCCCTTTTGGATTATATTTCTTGTCGTGCAACTTGTCTCATTCTGTGTTCTGCTCTGGTTACAGATATGACAAGTTCTGTCCATTTTACAAGTCTGTTTGGATGATGCGCAATATTATCCATTTCTATAACCTTGCCAATCAGGTAATTTGCTGCTGTTGCAAAAAAGTTTTACAAAACATCCATTTCTATAACCTTACCAAACTTGAAATTTTGGAGATCAAAAAGTCATGTCCTGCACTACCCTGACTGCCGTTTTGCTAACATGTGAGTTCTGTGTTCAGGCTGTGGAACGAGGAGCGGGAATGGATGGACAAAAGATTACTTACACCCTAATCAAGCATCGGCTCGGGGACTTGTTTTACCGCCTAGTGTGAGTGAATAACCGATGATGTTCAACTTCTTTCGTGTTTTCAACAACTAAACTTGCAACAGATGAACTGAATACACTTTTTTTTCCCATGAGCAGGTCTCAGAAGTTTGAAGACCCGGCAGAAGGGGAGGAGGCTCTCGTGGCTAAATTCAAGAAGTTGTACGATGATCTTGCAGCTGGCTTCCGCAACCTTGAAGATGAAACTCGATGATCAACTCCAACCTCTAGATACAGACCAGTTCACTTGCATAGAGTTTTTTGCTCATTCTGTCCAGAATCTGGGCAGACCTGAACCACAGCAGAGACTGCATTGCATGATTGTTTGCATTAGGGGGAGATCGTTCCTTTGCCTTTGTTATCTTGATTCAATTCGGTATTACTTGTGGCTGTTTCTTCTTACATTCTCTTTATACGTAACGAGGAGACAGTGACAAGAGTTGCGTATGAAACAATGAAAGTATTATTTATAAGAGAAATAAGGAATAAGAAGTCTGGATGAATTGATCTGTTAGTATTTATTGTAGTGAAAGTTATCATTGCATTTTCGATCCATAACTTGCATTGTTTTTTCATCTGTAAGTCGAAAGACCCCCCCGGTAACTCATGGACAAATAGGGAGGGCTTGGCTCGCTCGATTTAAGCTCGAATAGCCTGGATTTTATGAAAATTTTAAATCTATATAAATTCTTAATTTAGAAGAGTTTAAGATGACGTGTTAATATTAGAGGCATTTTAGGAGTCTTAACCAATATTCTTTTTTTTTGTCATTTTTCTTTGATTTTCTTTAATTCTCTTTTTTTTATTCTTTTTCCTTTAATTTTCTTTTTTCTTTAATTTTACTAACTATCTATATAAACTCTTAATTTAGAAGAGTTTAGATGACGTGTTAATCTTAGAGTCATTTTAGGAGTCTTAACCAATATTTTTTTTTTGCCATTTTTCTTTGATTTTCTTTAATTCTCTTTTTTTTATTCTTTTTCCTTTAATTTTCTTTTTTCTTTAATTTTACTAACTATTGGGCTTAATTCAAAACATTGAATCTATATCTATATAAACTCTTAATTTAGAAAAGTTTAGGATGATGTGTCAAGCTTAGAGGAATTTTAGGAGTCTCGACTAATCTTTATTTTTGCCATTTTTCTTTGATTTTCTTTAATTCTAATATTTTTTTCTTCTTTTTCCTTTAATTCCCTTTTTTCTTTAATTTTACTAACTATTGGGCTTAATTCAAAACATTGATCTTAGCCTAAATTATAATTTTAGTAGTTTTTTTTCTCTAAAAAAACAATCTATATAAACTCTTAATTTAGAAAAGTTTAGGATGATGTGTCAAGCTTAGAGGAATTTTAGGAGTCTCGGCCAATCTTTATTTTTGCCATTTTTCTTTGATTTTCTTTAATTCTAATATATTTTTTTTCTTCTTTTTCCTTTAATTCCCTTTTTTCTTTAATTTTACTAACTATTGGGCTTAATTCAAAACATTGATCTTAGCCTAAATTATAATTTTAGTAGTTTTTTTTCTCTAAAAAAACAATGGGATTAATTCAAAATATAAAATTAATAATAAGAAAATATAAAATTAATATTGGTAATCTACATCTATATCTATATATACTACTTTAATCATTTTCTCAACCCATGAGTTTAATTCAAAATATTTAATTATCTGAACTTTTACAATTATGTTATAATATTAATTTAATATATTAGTAAGATTTTATTTATAAAAAATCACGCCATGGCGCGGGGATCATACTAGTTTTCCTTTAATTTACTATGTTTTGAGCAAATAAAGTTGTTTAATGCTCAAAAAAAGTTCGGCTCGAGCTCGTTCATTTCCTAAACTAGCCGAGTATGAGCATATTTTTAAGTTCGAGTCCAAATTTAGGTTTGGCTCATTTCTTAACGAGATGAATATAAACAAGCAATATTCGACTTATTCGACTCAAATAACAGCCCTAGCTGCTCCGTCTCCTCCGCCACGCAAAGTGCAAATCGTTGATCTCAAGGGCGAAGATGGACATAGATCTCGTAAAGGCGGAGAGATCCCTGGAGTGTGTGGTTTGCGAAGGCGGAGAGATCACATTTGCCAAAATCGCTTAGAGGAGCCATCAATAGGTTGCAATTTGGATTTGGTAGAAGGTAGTGGGAGATTGATTCATTGGAAATGCAGGAGAGAGTTTTCATATATGATAAAAGCAAAACCTTTGAATGTGTGTATATATTGTTCGATCAAGAAAAGCACGATATCATCGATCGATGACTCAATTAATCAATCGATTACGTAATATTTAACCAAATCGACCTAATCTGTTGAATTCCGCCATTCCAATCCCTTCATCCCCGACCTCCGTGCATCCACATCCACACGGCTGATAACACTGTTGATTTTGCATCATCATCAGATGATGATGATGATTGAGATTATCAATCCCCTCCATCTTCACCGGCACGATTGTGCGATCGTAATCGAGCTCTGCAATCTTCCTATCCACGCTGCTCCGCAGCAGCTCCAGCGCCGCGGCGAACGCCTCTACCTGCTCAAACCCTAGCTCCTCTACGGGGTGCTCCCACCAGAACTGCCTCTCCGCGGTAGCGGAGACGATGCTCGTGTGGTGGTCGGAGAGCGAATCGAAGGAATTGACCAGCGTCGGAGGTGAAGAGGAGGAGGAGGCGGGGGGTTTGCCGTGGAGGTAGCGGTGGATGACGGCGTCGGGGCTGGGGTGGCCGAAAGAGAACACCTTTCCGGCTTCCGAGAAGGTGATGACGGCGACGCTGGCACCGCACAACACGCAGAGCTCGCTCGCTTTGGTGAACAGCCCCTTCCGACGCTTCGAGAAGGTCACATGCTTCTTGTTCTTGTTCTCGATCTTCTTTATCGGTATCTTCCTCCTCCCCTTCGTCTGCTTCACCTTCGCATTCAGATTCGGATCAGAGTTCTGATTCGCATTGATCTTTACTCCTCCTGACAAATTGTTCGACTGATCAATAATCAAGGATACACCGTAACGGAAACAAAAACCCTACTGCGTTGGCTTCAGATTTAAGCATTACGGAGTAATAAAGATTTAAGCATTGATTTAAGGATAATCAATGCATATACTTACCGCCAATGGCGACGGCAGACGAATTGAGAGGTAGATGGAATGGAAGATGAGATCTTGAGGACTCCATGCGAAGAGCTTGAAGAGGTTTGAATTTATGAAAACTTAAGTGTCCACTTATGACATTAATGTATTTATATTTGAAATTCTAATTTTTAATTTTCGTTAATGATCATTAGTGAGTGGATTACTATTACAACTATGGAAAGTTTTGTACATGGAAATCTTTGGAGAACATCTTCATAAGATTTTACTGCCCAAAAAAAATAGTATATAATTTTTGTATTTTAAAATAAAATTAAAAATATATATAGTTGTGCACATTACTTTTACGGGAGCTATATGCACCTATGACCGCTGCAGATGTAAATGTACTGCTTAGAATGGATCTATGGTCCGTTTAAACCACGTGATGACATCTGTCCATCAATTATTGCAACAATTCGAAAAAACAACATTGATGTAACTTCGATTCGTCCGTTACAATAAAAGACTTAATCGAATCCTAGATCCACATGTTTAAAAATGCGAATATTAAATCTCGAAAATAGTAAAACCTTTCTAATGGATTCTAAGTCCTTCGGTTTTAAAATTTGAAAAAGATACAGTATATATATATTTTTTTAAAAGGTAAATAAATGGGAAAATTTTAGAAAACCCTACTGATCTTACATCCGTCCTTGTATTAGGTTAAACCTTTGCCTTGTATTAGGTCTAGCCTTGTTCTATTGCGTTTATGGTGTCCAAGGTTTCGAAGTGTGTTTGACAACACACTACAAAGTATATTGTCTACTCGAAGAGCGGATTAGTTTCAATGAAGATCTACAAGTGAATACAAGTATACAACAATCAAGTCTGTCGAGTTCATTTCAATCAGATATGTGCATCTGTTTTCGATTTGCAACAATGTTTTGCTATTGTTTTGACTGTGAAGATGTTGCCATTCAACTATTCAAGTGCCAAGAAACGGAGTGTACCCACCGGCAGGGGGGCCATACGAGTATCTCCACTCGCCGCAAGCTGAGCATCTGTCCAACCCAATGCGATTCTTCAGTGTGCAAAATTTACAGCTCCATTCTCTGAATTTGCTTCCTGCTTCCTCCTTTCTCGGGGTAGCACAAGCTTCACATACCAAAGCGGTAGGCTGCAAAAGGCAACCAAACGGCTTGAGCATACAAAAACACGGTGCCAAATAACAGACACGAGTGCCATCAGTACCTGATTGATCAATGTACATGCGTTGCAGTGCCACGTCAAGGGCGTCTGCGTTGATCCAGCATTTGCCACTGAAGCTGACGCTGTTGGCTGTTCGAAAGCAGTTGAAGAGGATATGATGCTGGACTGCTCTGCTGTAGTCCCTGCTGACTTTGATCCACACCATAAGTCGTCATGTAATCTTCTCTCAGCAGCCATAGCTGCAGCTTGCACTGGGGTGAGTGCAGCCCTGATGCTGCTGTCTCCACCAAGCCGCCTAGGTCCAGTTGGCATCAAACCTGCACGTCGTGATCGGTTCTGTGCAGCCTCAAGGGCATTTTGGCGCAACGATGAGAGAGGCTGTGGGTAAGATAATTCGTCCAGCCGTCTCCCAGGAAAGCTAAAGCCTTGACCTGTACCCCCAATTCCTTTGGCCATAAGCTCCTCTAATTCCTGCACATAAATGATATTCAGCTGAATTGTACAAGCCAGCCAGCAATATTGATGTCCAAATAACCATACAAACGCAATTAAACTCATATCCAATTGAAAAATGGAGATGTAGGAAGAAAAGAAACTCTTCAAATTTTCTAAAACTTTGGGATCTTTTCTCTTTCGGCGAGTTGGGACTATAGCTTTCACAAACTCTGAACAGAAGGACTATATCTTGAATTTGGTAAATAAAGAGCGGTCATCCGGAGTTCGAACCGGGGACTTTTGGGTACTACCCGTAAGTCCTTTCCGGTTGAACCATTCCGGAATGGTTAACAATACCTGATATCTTTTCGGTTATCATTTCATTCCTTAAATCCCACTAAAAAAATTCAGCTATCCAATTGCGTTCCTCTCAGCTCTCATATCTTTACCTAGAACATGATCCAAGTCCCTACAAAAACACGAGGGTGAAAGAGTTGCTAACCGCTCTAATCTCATCCAACAGTTTGTAGAAGTCGGCATTGTGTGGACCGTGCACGTTGTGGCAAAGCTCATGTAGCATGGTATCAAGAATCTGCTCAAAAGCGAAAAAGTCCCACTCTCGGTCCTGCCTCCGCAATCTGAGCTTTACCTCAGCACCCCCACCAATGTTCAATCCCATAAGAGATGGATTCGAAGGGCTGTAACAGAACACCACAAAGATGATCAAGATAACACAGATAAAGAGAATTGTATTTAGACAAGCAACCCAGTGGAAGCTTTACCAGAATTCGGAAAGTAAAGTGACCTTCCATCTGCGTTTGAACATGATAGGCTCAACCTGCTTGGCTACATTCTCCAGAATCTTCCGGGCCTCGTCTTCTCCCGGCATTTTCAGAGGCTTGACTTCCCATACCTTATTGAGATGACTGAGATCAGCGTGAACCGACATATCTCCTGTCAAACAAGCAACACAGAAACCCTATCACTACCTGGACTTGATTTCTCATCTCTGAACAGGAGGAAGGTTGCAAATTTGGATTATATGAGTCCACTATCCAATTAATCATCCTAAAATCAATCTAAAAGAGCTTCGATTTGGCCACAATACTTTAGGGTTCTTCGTTAACAAACCATTTCAATTTCGCTCCAAACTCCCAATACTGAATTCATTGAAGCGAGGGTAGAATCTCGATGAAAAATGCAAGCTTTATATGAATTTCAACCAAAATTTCAGAAATTAAATGGATTTTTGAGAAACACAAGAGAAAGAGATAAATCGAGAAGACGAGGAGTGGGCGTACCTGGACGAGAGAGAGAAGGTGCGATGATAGCACTCAGGGCGAGAGAGAGAAGGTGCGCTGATAAATGATGGACGAATTCAACTCTCTGTCTTGCTAAACAAGATTCTTGTCGCGTGGAATTTATCAGTCCTCTGGTATGTTTCCGATCACAATTCACCACAAAAAAAAAAAATTCTCTTTGACCATAGTCAAAAAAGTAAATTGACAAAACCATTTTGAAGTATCAAAAAAATGCGAATGGGATCTGTTTCAAAGGACCTGGAATTAAAATATATATATATATATATATATATATATATATATATATATATATATATATATATATATATGATTGAAATGTGAAAGAAAAAAATTAAATAATAAATGGTGGGTTTTTGTGAGAAGGGTCGGGGAGAAAAGGGAACAGTCGATCCTCTCCGCAAAAAAAAATGACTTGAATGGTCCTACTCAGGGTCGTCAGTCACAAATACCTTAATTTCAAATCGCTTACCCCATAATTTTTATTTCTTTTAAAATAAACCATGTGTGAGTCAGAGAGAAAAATAGTTACGCCACTTAATTCCATTGTTCTAAAAAAAGGCATAGGCCTCCGCTTAAACCCCATATAGACTCTTGAAGGACCCCACCTTTGAGTTTAGTCGCCTAGACCTTTGATGGTCACCCGCAAGGTCTTGGCGGCATTGCGGGTTTGACGAGTTATTGAAAAAAAACCATTTTGAGGTTTAACTCCTAAAACCCCCCATATGCCGATCTCTCTCTTAGATCTCAACCTATATACTCTCTCTTACTCTTGATCCATCACTCCCATAGTCCTCTAACTTGCGACTTAACTCCTGTTGTTAACGCCTAGACTATTAATTAAAGTTTATTTGTTTATATATGGTATGAATTAAACATTATTATTTTATATACGTATTGAATATGGTCTAGGATTAAAAATACATCTCAAAATAGTAAATCCGCGTAGACCACGCACAATCCGCCTAGACCCTTGACCCTATCTAGACGCGGAGCATCCACCAAACATTTTTTGGAACATTTCTTAAGTCACATACTTGTTGTTTTAAAGTAGTAAAGTTGTATCAAAAAATATATTTCATCCGTCTCGCAATGCTTGTTGTTTTAGAGTAGTAAAGTTGTATAAAAAAAACTTGTTGTTTTAGCTATAATTATTATCTTTATAGGTAACGATTGCTCTTTTTATAGGTAATAATTATTGTCTTTAGGTATTTTAACCTATAAAGGTAAAGTAAACATAGATTTTGTTAATAAGTGTGCATACAACTAGACTCAAGTACCTACTCAATCTACTTCTACTCCTAATCGATTCATCTTTGCAAACTGTGTAACCACCGAATTTCCAAAGGTGATTTGCATTTTCACCTCACATAAATTCGATATTTACACATCTCAATTAGACGAATAGCCCATTTGTTTGGACAGACATGCTTTCCCCTAAAAAAACTACCTCATTTCTTCCTAACCATTCCTAACCACGTACAATATAATACTCCTTCCGATTATAAATGTAATATTTTTTAGTTTTGTGCACGTAGTTTAAGAAGTTAAAAACCATATAAAATATTAATTTTTTTAATTATATTTTTTACAATATAATATTTATTAATAATAATTTTTATATTGTAAAATAAATAAATATTTTATATAGTTTTTAACTCCTTAAACTACGTGTAATAAAGTAAAATGTCTTATATTTGTGATAGGAGGGTACAAAAGCATTAAAAACAAATAATTTAACATGAAACATTACTTTCTTCTTGTGAGTAGTGTTCTCCCTGCCGAACCACCGAAATCAATGCTCAATCTATGTGGTTGCTCCATTTCTTCTTCTGACTTACATAGTGGACATCTAGCTGCCTCCTCTCCCTTCTAGTGTTTTACAGTCCGCCCTGTCTGTAATCTGGTACATGCAGCAACCCAAGTAAAGAGAGATCATTTCCTTTGTGCACCACTCCATAAAAAGTCCCTCCAATCAACTAGAGGGCCTTTGACTCGGATTGCCTCGTAGATTTTTGCACAAGCAAGACCACCATTCGCTTTCAATAGGTGTTGGGAATCCCCATCACTTCTCATAATATTTTCAGTTCACAACTCATCTCGTACATCCAACAGGCCCTTCCAAAGTCATGTGTCGTAGACACGATAATTTACAGACTATATGTCATCGTTTCGCACATGATTAATTTGCATCCATCATGTCCAGATGCTATCTCTCTACAAAACCACATCACTAAGCAAACTGGAGAACATTATGCGGTTCCAAGCGATGATTTGTTTAATCTCAAGCCCACCTTCCTCATATGGTTGCGTGACATCTTCCAAAGCTACAAGGCCCCCCTTACTCCTGGTATGTCCATGCCATAAGTATCTACGATAGTAGCAACTCAACTGGTATTATTGAGAGACTTGGTTCATATGTAGGAGATTAGTTTAGTATCTTTAGCTAGCTAATTACCTCTCTCTTGTGGTTGTCTTTCCCTTATCATTTTCTTGCTCTTTCATGTTAAGTTTTATATCCGAATAAGGCCAAATGTGGGCCAGCTTGTAGGGACTATATAAACACTGCATTTCTGTTATTTTAGGGCAAGAGAGAATGAATGAATTGCAGCAAAGTTGCCGTTGCTTTACCCTAATGAGAGATCTTCCAAAATGGTGAATGATCACCTTCTACATACATACATATTTTGAGTACATTTTTCATTAGATCTAGCTTGGTTACAGTTGCTTCCATTATCAAAATTTCCCTTTTACATGGTATAAGAGCAATAGGAGTGATTCTCTGTTTTCCGCTACGAAGCTTGAAGAAGAATGGCACATCAGACGACACCATCTGAAGATAGGACGCCTCATAATGCTGGTTATGGGTCACATGAGTCACAAGGTAACTTTGGTGATCCTCTTTTTCTTGCTAATTCAGACCATCCTGGTGCTCAGCTGGTCACCACTGTTTTTGATGGTGTGAACTATCTCCCTTGGATGAGGGGAGTAACAATGGCTTTAGGAGCCAAGAACAAGTTGGGTTTCATAAATGGGTCTTGCATTAAACCATTTCTAGAGGGATCCATGGAAGCTCAAAAATGGACAAGGGTCGATTTTATGGTGAGATGCTGGTTATTGAACTCTATGGTGAGTTCTATTAAGGAGAGCTTTGTGTATGTTGAATCTGCAAAGCAGCTTTGGGATGAGATATCAGAGAGGTATGGTCAGGCTAATGGACCCTTGATTTATAGACTTAAGAAGAAGCTCAATCTGACCGTGCAGGGAAATTCATCAGTGTCGGATTACTTCAACAAGTTGAAGGTTATTTGGGACCAACTGCATGTCTTAGAGGGTGTCTCTGTGTGTGCTTGTGGTGGCATAGCTCATTGCAGATGTGATCTTCAGAAAAAGATGAATGATATGGAAATGAAAGGTAGAATGATGCAATTTTTTTATGGGATTAAATGACTCTTATGAAGGTGTTAGGAGTCAAATCCTATCAACTGATCCCTTACCTAATCTGAATAGAGCATATTACCTTGCTAGTCAGGCTGAAAGTTAGAAAGATGGAGGGAGTGTTGGAGGACCATCACAAGATGCAAGTGCTCTTGCAGCCAATAAGCAAAACAGCAGACCTCCTACCAGAAGTTTTGGATAGGGAGGAAACTACCAGGGCAGTGGGAATTCAGACATAAGAGAGTTCAGAAAAGATAATCATATGAGGAGTGACATGAACTGGAATGAGAGAAACTGGAATGACAGAATTGATAAGTCTAAAAGAAAATGTAACTTTTGTAACCAGAGAGGACACTACATGGAGCAATGTTTCAAGATCCATGGATATCCAGATTGGTGGCAGGGCCCAAAGGACAATGTGAAGCCAGCAACTAATTCAGTGGGGTTGCAGGATCAGGACACTCCACTTGATGATGAGAAATCTCAGAGAAGTGCAGGTGATGGAGGGCTTGACAGGAGCCTTGTCAATGCTGTTTGCCAAGAGGTTATGAAGATGATGGAGGGAAAGGGCCATGCCGAGTCATCAACTGCAGCCAATTTTGCAGGTACATATTGCTTTGCTACCCTTGATTCTGTTAGTAAAGAAGAAGTTGGTGTGAAGTGGATTATAGACACAGGTGCAACGGATCACATGGTGAATGATGAGAAGCTGATATTAGATAGAAAGAGATTGACACAACCTTTCTATGTTGGTATGCCTGATGGTCATATTATCCTTGTTATAGAATCAGGGAAAGTTTTCTTAAATCAACATGTAACATTAATGAATGTTCTATATGTACCTGGGTTCAAACATAATCTGTTATCAGTTGGCAGACTTGTTGATAATTCAGCTTTTAAGGCAGTTTTTTATAAGAATGGGTGTGTCTTACAGGGCCCTGGATGTGATGGAGTTTTGCTTAAGGGATACAGAAAAGGAGGTCTTTACAAGGTGTTTCAGCTCAGGAATAATGAAGGCATTGATTGCAAGCCATCCATGTCTTCATTTTTTGCTTCTGCTAAACTTAGTTTGCATATGCATCATGCAAGACTTGGGCATACGTCCCTATCTAAGTTGAGACATTTAGAGTTTTTGAATCACTTTGATAAAAGTGATATGTTTTGTGATACTTGCAATCTTGCTAAACATCATAGATTGCCTTTTCGGTTGAGTAATTCTAAAGCAAATGATATTTTTGAATTGATACATGTTGATTTATGGGGTCCTTATAGGACACAAAGTATTACAGGTGCAAACTATTTCCTCACAGTGGTTGATGATCATAGTAGAGCCACTTGGACCTTCTTGATGAAGGAGAAATGGGAAATCGGTAACATCATTAAGAGATTTGTGAAGTATATATGCAGATACTCAGTTCAATAAGAGAGTGAAGTGCATAAGGAGTGACAATGGGACTGAGATTATGAATAGGGAATGTGCAGAAGTCTTTGGTGACAATGTAATAGTTCACCAAAGAAGCATTCCATATACTTCTCAGCAGAATGGGAGAGTAGAAAAGAAGCATAGACACCTTGTGGAGACTGCAAGGGCTAAGAGAATTCATGCAAATCTTCCACTTAACATGTGGAGTGAATGCATACTGGCTGCCATACATGTGATTAACATGTTGCCAACTGATGTTCTGTACTGGAAAGCACCAATTGAAGTGTTGTTTCAAAGGAGACCTTCTTATGATGATTTGAGAATCATAGGGTGCCTTTGTTATGAACCAGTTGCTCATTCAGAGAGGGATAAATTTGAAGCAAAGGGAAAGATATGTGTATTGCTGGGATACCCACATGACCAGAAAGGGTACAAATTATTGGACTTGAAGACCAAACAGATTTTTGTTAGCCAAGATGTGGTCTTCAATGAGGAAATTTTCCCTTATAGAGAAAAGACGCCTGAAGAGAATGAGGTAAAGGAGACACAGACTTTACCTTTGGTTAATCCAGCAGCAGATTTTGAGGATGAATATGTGCAGTTCACTCCCAATCCACCTTTACCTGAGAACAACAGTGCAGCAGGTGATCAGAATTCAAGTCATTCTCTCTGGAGAGTGATTCCCAATGTTGAGGGAGCTCAACAAGCTTTGAATGAGGTGGATTATCCACCCTTAAGGAGATAAACGAGGCAAGTTAACATGCCAATAAGGTTCACTGATTATGTATGCAATGCTGTCAGAGAAAGGCAGTCTGGTGTTTTTCTGGACAAGGTGTTGGGAGATTTGAATCAATATGAAGATGGTTTCATAAAGTCTTTTTCTAACATGGTGAGTATTCCTGAGCCAGGATCTTACAAAGAAGCATCAAAGAATTCACTCTGGCAGGAGGCAATGAGCAAATAACTTGCAGCTCTGGAGTAAAATGAGACATGGTCTCTCACACCTCTACCTCATGGTCATAAACCAATTGGGTGTAGATGGGTATATAAGATAAAATATAAGCCAGATGGGTCTGTGTAAAGGTATAAGGCAAGGCTAGTAGCCAAGGGATACACTCAGATTGAAGGGAAGGATTACAAACACACATTCTCACCAGTGGCAAAGTTAACAACTGTGAGACTTGTGTTTTCACTTGCAGCAAAGAAGGACTGGTCAGTCTTTAAGTTGGATATTAACAATGCATTCTTGCATGGAAAATTAGAAGAGGAGGTTTATATGTGGCCTCCTGAAGGTTATGCAGCTAAACCAGGCCTAGTTTGCAAGCTACAGAAGTCCTTATATGGACTTAAACAAGCATCTAGACAATGGAACACTGAATTGACTCACTTCCTTGTCTCTATTGGGTTCAAGCAATCCAAAAATGATTACATTTTGTTCACTAAAGTCGTGAAGAAAGGGCTTGTGATAGCCTTAGTTTATGTTGATGATCTTCTCTTGACTGGAGATGATGAAGAAGTTATTGAATCCGTGAAGAAATCTCTGTATCAGGCATACAACATAAAGGACTTAGGCATAACAAGATATTTCTTGGGGCTTGGAGTCACTAGATCAATAGCAGGTATCTCCTTGCACCAGAGAAAGTACATTCTTGACATAATTGATGATTGTGGAATGGGAGGATGCAAACCTAGTGGCTTACCTTTGCCTAGAGGTTTGAAGTTGTCATTGGGTACAAGCAGTGGCGGAACCTCAAGCTTAACAATGAGGGGGCCGAATAAGAACTAATAAGGTTTTTGAATCAAAGCACATTTCTTTCCATTGTTAACTTTCTTCCAATTTTTGAATCCCTTGACACTAAACACATCCCATCCAGGTCGACCAATAGGTTTTGTAGTAAAAAGATAACATGGCAAACAATATGCAGCATCTTCAGAAGGAGAATACTCAAGCCAAGAAGAGAATTGTGCATACTAGGATTCTTGAAAGCTACAAAAATGTTTCTTTCCAGACCTGGGATATTTAGGGAGATTGTGAGACGAATCTGATATGGGCCTAGTTCCAAATAAACTCTTCTTATCTCGTCGCGCTTGTTAGGTGGATAGTCCCAAATCTTTGGACGCTTTCCTGGATCTCGTTCAATACTAGAAATATCAATCTCATTTAGATTCATCCTCGTAGTTTCTAAATGAGATCCTACATTAGTTGCCGGATCCGGATGATTCGTAACTGCTTGGACTGAATTATTGACATCAGAAGCATGACTTGTGACATTTGTAGCATCATTGGATGTTCCAGATTCTTTTCTTTTGAAGAATGAATCAATTGTTATTAGCTTGCGCTCTTTACCCATAACCTACAAAGATGAAGATTCATTTAATCAATTGTTATTCATTTCAACATACCACTTTACCTAAATCTATTAAAAAAAACCCAATTACTGCAATTGAAGTGAAACTGTGAAAGACTAAAACTAAAAAACAAGTCATTTCATCAATTGAATGACTAAAACTAAAAATCTAAAACCAAAAAAGTGAAACTGTGAAAGAAATCATGAATCATGATTTCCAAATCCAATTACTGCAATTGAAGTCTATCAATTACTAAATCCAATTGAAGAATTGAAGAATTGAAGAAAACTTACTAAATTGAAACTAAAAGTCTAAAGCCAATTGAACAATTGAAGAATGGAAGAAAACGTACTGCGCTCTGCAATTGAACAAGGTGGCGGACTGGCGCGGAGGCACGAGGCAGCGGACTGGCGGAGCGCAGGGCCGCAGGCGGACTGGCGGAGCTCAGGCGGATAGTGGACTGGCGGAGCGCGGAGGACGGTCCTTGTGTGGCTGTGTCGATTGACTCGATTCGCAATTTATGGGCACATAAGCCATGGGTAAACGAGGTGGTGGTGTAATGGCGGAACGACGGCGAACGAGGCGTCGGAAGGGCAGCGAAGAGGCGGTGGCGTACTGGCGTTAATCTGGAAACTTGAAATGTGATTAATTAGTTTTGGGGGAGATGGATAGGCAGAGCGGAGAGAGAAGCGTGTGTGGGCCATCTCATTCCAATTCCCAAATATCCTTCCTTAATTTTTTTTTTTGTGGGGGCCAGGTCCACCCCTGGCCCCCAAAACGTTCCGCCACTGGGTACAGGAGCTCCCTTAAAGGAACCTGATAAGTATAAAAGGCTGATTGGAAGGTTGTTGTTCCTCAACCTAACAAGACCTGATCTGTCGTATGTCGTTCAACATCTGAGTCAGTACATGAGTGATCCAAGGGAGCCTCATATGGGAGCTGCGTTACATGTGATCAGATATCTGGCAGGTACAGTTGGGATTGGCTTATTTCTTGCCAAAGATGGAGATTACAACATCACAGGGTACTGTGATGCTGATTGGGGAATGGGGGTCGTGCACTTATAGTGCCAGATCTCTAACTGGTTTTTGCGTGTTTTTTGGAAAATCCTTGGTATCCCGGAAGACAAAAAAGCAGCTGACAGTGTCAAAATCTTCAGCTGAATCAGAGTATAGAAGCATGTCTAGAACCGCTAGTGAACTTGTGTGGATTGTTGGGTTACTTGAAGATCTCTCCATATTTCCCACATTACCTTTACCCCTCCACTGTGATAGCAGAGCAGCAATCTACATTGCTGCAAATCCTGTCTTCCACGAGAGGACTAAACATATCAAGGTGTATTGCCACTTCATTAGAGAAAAAGTGCTTGAAGGTTTCATATGCACTCCTCACATTCGCACTGGCCTTCAAGTTGCAGATTTGATGACTAAGGCGTTGGGTGAAGAGTAATGCAAATACTTTTTCAGCAAGTTGGGCCTTGTTGATTTCTACCCAAGTCCAACTTGAGGAGGGGGTATTGAGAGACTTGGTTCATATGTAGGTGATTAGTTTAGTGTCTTTAGCTAGCTAATTACCTCTCTCTTGTGGTTATCTTTCCCTTAGCATTTTCTTGCTCTTTCATGTTAAGTTTTATATCCGAATAAGGCCAAATGTGGGCTAGCTTGTAGGGACTATATAAACACTGCATTTATGTTATTTTGGGGCAAGAGAGAATGAATGAATTGTAGCAAAGCTGCCGCTGCTTAACCCTAATGAGAGCTCTTCCAAAATGGTGAATGATCACCTTCTACATACATACATATTTTGAGTACATTTTTCATTAGATCTAGCTTGGTTACAGCTGCTTCCATTATCAAAATTTCCCTTTTACAACTGGTGTATAACGACTTTGGGGGAGCAACAGATATTGTCCCAATAACTTTTGATTTCTTTTTATCACTTGAACTAGATAGTACTTTTGTTTCAAGGTCTATTTTAAAATGTTATATTACCTTCAAATACTAAATATTTAGAAGAAAAAAATTATGATAATTTTTGTATTTTTTTTTCCGATCAGGATGCTAGAACACTCCAGAAACCCCAGCTTCGTCCTGGAATCCATGATACACGTGAGACGATAAGTCGATAACCCACACCGTTGTAGGATCCATGTCAAATAGTACCAACTTTCAAAATTCCAAATGGATACCGGAACAAATGCCTAAAGCCAAACGGGCCCTAAATGTTGTTGCCTACTTGCCTGTTGGAAATGTGTAGGGGCAAAGATGTAAATCAGACCATTAGTAGGTGCAAAGAAAAAAGGGAAATTAAAAATAAAAATGAGGGTTTCGCGGTCTTTCTGTTTCAGTTGTGGGGGTTCGCGTCTGAAGTTCTGACAATATTCTCTGCACCAGAGAGAGAGAGAGAGGAGCTCCATTCGAATTGAATCGGACTGGTAAATTGGGTTTCCTATGCAAACGTTTTTATTTTTTAAAATTTATTTTTCGAAAAACTACAAAAAAAATCGGAATATTAATCAGCGAAATTTAATTCAGCAGCTTACTAATTACAGAGGGAAAAGCTTGTAGTACATAATTGCTACTGTCTCAGTTTAACCTACACATTTTCAGCAATCTCTCACTCGCACACCCTCACTCTCTCTCGGTTTCTAGGGTTTGCAGGAAAGCCCTCAAAACCCCTCACCGACGGTCCTGGAAATTGCATTTTGCTTTGGGAAGGTAAATGTTCCAATCTCGGCTGTTTCATTTCTCGACTGAAAATGGGGTTTGCATTCGCTTTGTGCGCTTGTTCTTCGCCTTGAAATCTCGTCCTTTGTTGATGCTTCCCTGGCTAGATTCAAAAGATCCGGCCTTTTTCTGTGTTTTAGGGTTTTGCTTTTTTTTGGGCAGCTAAAGAAAGATGCGATCTTTGTTGCTTGTAACTTTTTTTTTTTAATATATAAAAAAATAAATTCCGCGAGTAGAAATCTGAAATCTGGGAGCTCTGTGCTTCAAAGGGTTTCACATTTTATAGGTAAAGAGCAGGTTATGTGCTAGAAATTCAGAAATCTTTGTTACCGACAATGTGGTTTAATTTGCCCTAGAAATTGTGCTTCAAGTTCAGTGATTTCCCTTGTTTGCAGATGAAAGAGGGTTTTGTGTTGGTCTGATCTGAGTGCTAGATTCTGTGTGCCGATCAGGGGTTCTGAATCCTACTTGCCGAAGGGGATTACATCAGTGAGCTTTTGACAAGCATCTTGATGAATTGCTGAGTATGGATATTGCCCATTTCTCCATCTCCAATTTGATTCAGTGATTGATGAGAATTAGGGGTTCTGAATCCACTTCCCTGAGTAGTCTTCGTAATGGATTTCTTCAAAGTAAGGAGGTTCAAGAGGGCTCATAAGCCAAACCCAGAAGGTTGTTTTGCGGATAATCCTGTTCCTCCTCCAGAGGAGCCGAATAACATTCATGGTAATGCTACAGGGAAGTCGATTGCTCCAGATGCTTCTCCTGAGGTGGACGATGATGACGATGATTTCATCACAAATGAGGTGAAAAGACGGCTGAAAGAACTGAGGAGAAACAGTTTTATGATGTTGATCCCTGAGGAATCTGGCCTAGAAGGTGAAGAGGACGATGAGGGAGCTGAGACGTGCTCGAGTGAGGGAAGAGACGCAGATTCACAAGTTCAACACGCATATTATGATTTTGAAGCTATTTACCAGAAGTACTGCGAGAGAATGCTTTTGTTTGATCAGATGAGCAGTCAGTGCCTCAAAGAAGCTGGTAATTTCCATTGGTCGTTACTAACTGCTTTATGGAGTTTTTTTTTGTCAAATCCACATTAAATTTAACTCCTTTATGATACATTTTGTCATTGTAACTAAATGCTCCCCTTGTTTATTATAGGGCCCCAGAAGTTTGTGCATCCATCCCCAAGGTCTTCGTCTAAAAAGCTTACATCTCCGTTTCGGTGCCTCTCTTTGAACAAAATGGAAGAATCTCAAGATGAAACAGAACACCTACAAGAGCCAGATAATGGACCTTATGAGGACCTCGAGACCGCATATGTTGCTCATGTGTGCCTGGCTTGGGAGGCCCTTCATTGTCAGTACACGCAATTGATCCAGAAAATTTCCTGCCAGCCTGATAATCCCGCTTGTTATAATCATTGTGCTCAGCAGTATCAGCAATTTCAGGTGTTGTTGCAGAGGTTCATCGAAAATGAACCTTTTGAGCTAGGATCAAGACCGGAAATTTACGCTCGAATGAGAAGTTCATTGACCAAACTGCTACAGGTCCCAAACGTGCAAGGTAGAATATCTATGTGCAGAGTTTATGTGATAATGGTGACAATTTTGATTTGCAAACCTTTCATTTTCTATTATTTGCTATTGTATTTCCTTCCATGAAGTTGATTGGTTTCTGTTCAGGTTCATATCAGCCTGCATCCGAGGAAGATTCAGATTATGTGATTCTTGCTCCTGATCTACTATCTTTAATTCAGTGCTCGATCTTGAATTTTCATTTGTTTTTGAAGAGAGACAAGAAAAAATCTGGTGGTGTTCTCAATCTATTTGGAAGCCAAAATCAAACTGGTACGCCTATTCACCAGGTTCTATCAACTGTTGAAAAGGTGAGGCTCAATTTCTCTACTTCACTTTCATGAGTTGTGGTTGTGGTCGTTTTGATTGGTGTTCTTGGTATCTGACATCACCTATCCCAAACATCGGGAGGAGCTGAAGTAGTCATTGAGGTTCAAAATTTGTCTAGTGTTTTGTTAAATGATACTTTGGTGGAAAAGATTTTTAATTTGAATACATGAGAGGATGGAGAATTGCAAAATTTTATAAACTTATTCGAACTTCTGCAAAATTTTATCTGCCTCCTTGATAAAGACTGTTGTTGTAGATAGAATTAGCAATAAATTGGTTTTTAGAAATTTGATACATAAGGAAACTTGAAAGGCAGAAACTGCCGAGAGGACTTAATCTTACTGTTGTCACCTGGTCTATATGGTATTTCATATTTGCATCATGATTCCTGGTTTGGTTTATGATCTTCATGTCATACTTTGAGGAATTGCTTGAACTCATGAAGTTACAGCATTCATTATCTCCAGTGAAAACATGTCGAGTTAGTTATGTTTGTGAGACACTATAACATTGCGGCAAGTTATCAGACAGATTGTGTCATTTATATCTATGATGACCCACTAACAAGTACTCCTTGCCTACAACCTGAAATTCAGAAGAAGATAAAGCTAAAGGAGCTGCGCAAGAAGAAGAAAGGATGGAAAAAGGACTCGTGGCCTGGAACGCATGAAGAAGTGGAGCTCTTGCTGGGCCTAACTGACATCAGAGTCGTATCCCGAGTCCTTAGAATGGTTAAGATAACGGGGGATCAGTTGCTGTGGTGTGAAGACAAAATTCGGAAGCTGGATGTGTTAGAGGGGAAGTTGCAGAGAGACCCAAGTCCCATCCTTTTCCCTTGTTGACAGCAGAGTACCTTGCCCTATGGTCTCTAGTGACTGCAAGATTTTTCCTTATTTGTGGCTCAGTAGATTTCTTAGATATAGGGCTTTTTGTTAATATTTGTTCCATCAAATTTGACCCTCTCTGGATCGTTTTATAATGTGTTGACTTGCAGATGTTGTCGTCGTTATCTGTTTTAGATGCTCAACTATCGCTACTCGGGGCAAGTTTCCCCGTTTGGTACATAATCTGATTGGAAGAGGCTATGTTGATTTTGAAAATGACCTTATTTTCTGTCATCTATCTTATGAACAAAACAACCAATCTGTAAATCATCATCTAATCTGTTGTTGTTTTTGTTTGTTTTTCCTTTAAAATTACGTTATTGTACAAATAAGCTCCTTAAGCACAGCTGATCTTTGTAGTTGCTTCCATCAAGCTCTTACAGTCTTACGTGCTGATTCCACCAAGCATGTGATGGTAGTCCAAACTTTTGGCCTTATATTTCATAAATTTACAATTGAACCCTAAATTCAACACAAGCACTTATGTTAAATGGAGGGCAAATTTGTCAATTCATGTTGGCCATGACTTGGTACATACAGTAGTAAATTGGATAAATTGTGTTTGGAAAAGGTAGTACTGTTTGTCAGAACAACAAAGTCTGAAAGTCTCAAACTTCTGGTGTACTCCATCTCTGCAGCAATTTTTCATCTCATTTGATCATTATCATCATCATCATCATCATCACCAAAATACCAAATACCCATTAATCTCTTCCTCTTCCCTCTCCTCCTCTGAAATTCCCAATATATATTTTTTCATTATCTAAAACTTGTGTAGGGATTTTTATTTTTTACCCTTCAATCTGTTAGGGATTCTGTATTTTCTTGGAAGGTGATTGTTACAACGGTCAACTCTATTGCTCATCTTCTGTACTTGCTGTAAATTATCATAAAAGTTGCAAGATCAAGGTGGTTTTCTATCTTTGTGATCTTCATGGGTTTTATTACCCTTTCATTGGTATGTTTGATTGAGATTGATATCTATTTGACACCTTTGACTTACCGTTTTTCCTGCTTCTATTGTTCTTTCTCCTTTCCAGCTTGAATTCACAAATGTTAGACGTCAATGATAATTTGCTTGTTTATAATCAGTAAAACTGTATTTCATGTATATGCATATTTGCTTTGGAGTTTGACAATCAAGAAGATATTTCCAATTTCTGATAACAAGTAACATTGAACAAGTCAAAGCTTCCTCCAATTTTCATCAGCTTACTCAATTTGTTATTGCATTTTCAATCCTACAATGTTGATTGACTACAATCTGACATTTTTCTATACTAATTTAGTAAATTAGATCATTTTAGGCTCAAATCAACCGTATGGATAATGACTCTTTACCCAATTTTTCCATTGATTCATTCCAAAACTGAAGATTCTTATACTTTAACAGGGAAGAAATTATTCCTTGTCTTTGAAAATGAATTTTTATTTCACTCTTACGAAATAAAGATGTCTGTCACATTGAAGGACATATCTTAACTTATAATAACTTGGGTTTGTGATAATTTGTAATGCAGCAGACTTTTTAGCCTTAAGAGAACTCATTGATACTTGAAGAAACTCCCTAAAAAGCTTTGGCTGATCATCTAAGATGGCAGTTGATGATACTATGGCAATGACTGAATGTTCTGGAACTGCAAACCTGTCTTTCGACGTAAAGAATAGGGCTGGCACCATCCCAAGTAGGTGCGGAAGCGCACCACCAAGCTATGAGGAAGCCTTTGCTGCTATGAGGAACTCAATGCTTATACAGCAATCAAGTGTAAACAATGCCAACAGAGATAAGGCAGATAATGCAGCCGAGGAGATACTTCTCAGTAATCCTGAGTATATTGCATACTACAATGCTCATGTCAACTTAAACCCGAGGCTTCCTCCTCCACTCGGATCAAGGGAGAACCGGAATCTTGTGAGCCGTGCAAGAAAATTGACCTCTTTTGATGTTAATGGTGACTTAAACAACAAAATGAGGTTGCTGTCTACTCATCAAGAAGTGCCTGAGAACGATACCTTAACACAACGACAAATGTTGGAGGATCAGACTCAAATCAAAGATGAAACTGCTTCTCAGGCTGGCCGAAATGGAAGCTTTGATGAACTACTGCAGGTGGTACTTGAATCTTGAAGCCCTCAATTTTGGCAATGTTTAGAGTTTTCATCCTCAAATTATACATCTTCTGTATGCATTCACTCGTTAACGATTATGTCTGTCAAATCTGATGCACTTTGTGGCACCAAAGTATGCAGCTTGTTAGTTTCTTGATTCATCAAATAGCTCAGGATTCCTTTTTTTATGAGGCACATTCAGTTTCAGATTGATCTGATACATGTGCAGAGTTGCAGGGTCTGAATGATCACACAAGAGCACCGGGTAATGGTGATCCTCCTTCGACGTCTTTTCCTCCTGGGAAAAGTGATGATGCACAGCATAATATCAAAATGGCTGCTCAGGATTCCAACATCTCTGATGCTTCAGTGTCTGATCATGTGAGAAGGCAACATCAAGATATGCTCTTGTTTGAGGCCTATGGCTTGCCTTTACCACCGCCAAGATTCCAAGCTCAGCTCGTGCCACAAGGAATGCCAATGTTCTCTGGGATGAAGCCAGTGATGCACAATCCAGGACTTGTACCTGCACTACCCTATATGGCTATGGGGAATCAGTTCAGGCCAAGACTCCAAACGTTAAGCAATGTCGGTCCACAATTCGGATTGGGAGGATATGCACTCCCTTCCAGTTTCTATCCTCCATATCTTGGCGCCTATCCTCCTCCGAATATGGTTTCACAGGCCTTTGATCCCTTTGCGGGATGCAACCTTTTCAATAGAGCTACATCACTGCAGCCTCCCTTTCCTCGCCCGATTCAAGGACAATACTTTCATCATTCAGCTCCGAGCAGACAATATGATCATTTGTTAGCTCAACAAGAGCCAAATTCGGCTGCTTTCGTGTATCATGATCATAGCAATTTGTATGATGAGCCGAGAGGGCATAGAGGATCTAGTAACGCGGAGGATCCTAAAAGGCATTCGTATCTCGAAGAATTGAAATTCGGTGGCAGTGCTAAGCTTGAGCTGTCTGATATAACTGGGAAAATTGTTGAATTCAGGCAATTGTCTAACCATATCTTCTTTCTGTATCCATATGGAGCATCTGATCGCTTCTCTAACTCGATTCATTTAACTTATTTTCAGCACGGATCAACATGGAAGTCGATTCATTCAGCAAAAACTGGAATTCTGTACCGTCCAAGAGAAGGAATCTGTTTTCGCCGAGCTTCTTCCACATGCTTCACATCTAATGATTGACGTTTACGGAAACTATGTCATTCAAAAGGTTAACTTTGAGGCATTTGGCTTGCTTTCTTGCTTTAAGAACTTCTAAAGGAGTTTCTTTGATGTTGCAGCTGTTTGAGCATGGGACCGGTGACCATAGGAAACAGCTCGCAAATCAGTTCATAGGGCAGATGCTAACACTGAGTCTGCATATGTATGGTTGTCGCGTGATCCAAAAGGTATATTGATCGGTTCTTCAAGATCTCATTCTCTCTTCGTCGTGATTTCACAACACATATTCAACTCACAAGTTTCTTCTTGTGTCATCTGTTGGTTGCTGATTCTAGGCCCTTGAAGTTATTGAACTTGATCAGAAAGCGATTTTGGTTCGGGAGCTTGACGGGCATGTCATAAAATGTGTGCATGATCAGAACGGAAACCATGTGATTCAGAAGTGTATTGAGCATATCCCAGCAGAGGAAATCGGTTTCCTTATCTCTGCTTTGAATGGTGAAATTGCAACACTATCTGTTCATCCCTATGGCTGTCGCGTCATCCAGGTAAACACTGTATGATCTGTCGAATACAACACCAGTTACTGACTTACTGTCTCTCCTCACAAAATTTATTCATCCGGTCTTTGTAGAGAGTTCTTGAGCACTGCCAGGATACTTCAGCAACTCATTTTGTAATCGACGAGATCTTGGAGTCAGCTGGTGTGCTTGCAGATGACCAATATGGCAATTACGTCATCCAGGTTCTTCGCGTATTAACTATTTCACTATAATCGTCTGTTCGCATTCATTAACGAAATTGGGAATTGCAATTTCAGCATGTCCTGCAGTTAGGCAAGCCCCATGAAAGATCCAAAGTGATAAGTAAGCTGGCCGGAAAATTCGCTGAGATGAGTCAGCACAAATATGCATCTAATGTGATTGAGAAGTGTATAATGTATGGCAATGCCTCGGAGCAAGAATCTGTGATTAGGGAAGTTGTTGGTAGAGCTCAGGAAGATGGTAATTTGGTGGTAAGTTAACAAAGTTAGATGACAGAAGTTGTATGTTCGAACTACAGGTGATTTATACAACAATCTGATAACGTCGTCTCTTGATTTTGCAGATAATGATGAAGGATCAGTATGCAAATTATGTCATCCAGCGAATCCTTGACATATGCAATGATGAGGTGAAGATCATCCTGATGAACTGCATAGGGGAAAATATTCAGTCTTTGAAGAAGTACACTTACGGAAAGCACATCGTTACTCGGTACGAGCAACTACTGTCAAGTGCATCAGGAAATCAAGAGCAAAGGGCGGGATAAGTGGGGAAGAAGAACAGCAACGTGTTCATTCATATGGTGGATTTGATGTCAAATGGTGAAGAAAAAACATTGCTAACAGTAACCACAAGAAACTAAATAAAAACTTTAAAAAAGTTATTCAAGTTTGAGTTTGTAAAGATGTACTAATTGTTGTGTACTGTACAGTTGTTCATTTGGATCCGTGTGAATAATGTATAGAACTTAGGAATGTGATTGATGTTGACGATTGTTGGTAAAATGTACTGATTTGTGAGCTTCTAATGAATAAGTTGTTAGCGCCAAATGAACCGATTTTATCAATTGGGGAGAGGAAATGAAACCTGGTGTTCCATAAAATTGATCCTGTATCATCATCTGTTGCGAAATAGATAGATCAGTCTGTGTTGCATCCGAGGGCCAGCAAGCTGAAAGTCAAGAGACAACTCACAAGTTAGTAAAATCACCAAATGAGAATGATGGCTACAAAATTGAAGCTAATCATATGATAGCTTTGTCTATTCCCGCTACATCAGCTACTTCTCCCTCAATGGTTAAACATCAAGAATAAGAACAGACATGGAATTGAAAGGAAATTTCTCATCGGAAAAATCCAAAATGCTGGTGGTTGAACAACTTAGCCGGGGTGTTATCCCAATAAGAAAAAAAAAACTCAGGGGGGCAATTATAGCATGCGCCTCTCAATAAGCAATATGTCTTTCCAAGCTTCATAAAACATCCAGGTGATCCCGGAATTTGGCATCACTTTCAAACAACTGGCACCCCACCCCCTGTAGAGTCCCCCCAGACCCTCTTCTTTGATGACTTCTCTGAGTGCTGCAACCATGTTTGGTGGACATTTTCCTCGCAGCGCTCCCACCATAAGCCTCTTCCTGGCCACCTCCAAGGGGAAGCTGATCGTACTTGCTGTCAATCCTGCAAAAGATACAATCAAGCCAACCAATCAAACATTTTGTGCAAATGATCACTAACAAATAAGCTTCTTAATTGCATTCAGCACATTTCATCAAACAAAATCTAATGCTTGAATATGGGGCAACCATTGAGCTTTGATAACAAGTGATGATTCTAAACACCCATACTAGTATACCAAACCAATAAAAAAGGAAAAGAAAAGAAGGTAATGTTCAAATATAAGATAAATTGCATGCATTCTGATAGCTAGGGTAACAGATGAATGTGTATCTGACCTGAAACAGCTCCAACCAAAAGCAACTCGACACGGTTAAGAGATTTTTTCTTCTTTGCAGCACAATACTTATTCTTCAGTGTGTCATACATGAAATAGTAACAAGTGCTGTATGGGAGCATCCCTATGAGGGTTGGCTTGAGACCCGAGTACAAGGCAGCAACTCCACCATCCTTATAAATGGTACTAAGTGCAACTGTCAAATTTGTATATTCATCGGGTCTAACAGTCAAGCGGTCCTGTAAAAAAAGCACATATTCAAACAAGAATAAAAATGAAATAATCTAAGCGTTGAAGTGAGGATGCAGAAGCTGAATAATGTATAGACTGTTCTACTGTACACACCAGGGAATAGAAATTCAGAATTCATGTAATCCTTAAGGACCTTTTAAGTAAACCGCTTGGTCAACGTAAAGTACGTAACTTGTGTAAATAATTAATAGTTTACCTTGACGACTTCAAGGGGATGACAAGCAAGTGTGCTAGCAATGCCAGCCGCAGCACCAGCCACGGCAACTGGGGAAAGCCATGACAACGAAAGCTCCATGGAAATTTTTCCAATATGCAGCTTCGGATGTTCCTCTTGCTTCCACTTTTCCTGAGCACAAGCCATAGAACGTTTGACGCACTCAAAGGTTGCCAATTCAATTGCCTGTGTAGGAACTATCCGCAACATGTTGATTGCATTTCCTGCCCACAACCCCTGCCAACCCTTATGCTCCATGACCTCAACAAAGCTTCCAAGTATATTTCTTGATCCAACACCAACAACCATTCTTGTCCTAGTTTTTTTCCGAAATGTCAGACATGCCGTACAAATGAAAAAAACATCATATTCATAGTAACTTATCTGCTGGCCTTTCTTTGACATAATTCAAAGTGCAAAACAATTCCATATCATTATTTATGTCAAAAAGAAAGTACGCCATCCTTCATTCAACTCAGCTGAAAGGTTCATTGCCATTAAAATACTAACAAAAAATAAAGATAAAATACGTGGAATTGTTTAGGGGCCAACCTTATGGTCTCCAGAGGTGCCAGAACAGCTTTTGACATTGCTCCTGCTAGTGCACCGCTGAGAAACTCCCTAGCCTCCCGGGATCTGGAGAATTCCTGAGCAAAAATACATATTAGGTAACAAGCAAAAACACACAGACAGACAACAAAATATTTCATCATGAGGAGCTGAAAGTCTGAAACTATAATAACATGACAAAAACAAATGTCCCCCCAATTATACAATTTAGAAACAATCTGATTTGATAGTAACATCAACGAAGTCTCCATGCCAGCTCTTCCTCTCGGATGGCTTCTTTGTCCTTAATTTCATTATAACAATATATATGTGTACTGTAAACATTATCTATCTTTAAAGATTCGACATTGATTGAATTCAGCACGGAAAAAACAATAGTATTACTTTCAAGTACAGAAGATGCAGGAATCTTTTGCTGCAACCATCTACAAATGTCTGGTAAAAACCAATCCAATTTCCCCGTCCACAATAGATCAATTATTACTACAATTTAATAATCCTGAAAATATCCAACAAGCTTCTACTGGAAAAGAGACTAAAAGGCTTCCAAAATCCATAATGCACAGTAGCATGTGATTAGGTAAAGAAGAGACCTTTAGAGGCTTTCCGAAATCGGGAAGCTGAAATCTGACTTGGAACGGGTTGCTGCTGTTGCTGTGCTTGTCGAGATCCATCTCCTTCGGAAGCATAACGACTCCATAGCCATCCACCAACAGCCCGGCCTCCTGATTCTGCAAATCCATCTAAAAAATTAGGCCGCAAAGACAGAAATTTGAAACTAATCACTCCAGCTTCCACAGCTTGAGACGGAGGAACACAACAACAACAACAACAAAAATCGATTGGAGAAAGTGATGTCGAAACACAGATAAGGAAATGAGAGGAGAAAAACACTAACACATGCCTTGGTGGGAGATTGTTCGATCATTGGAAGATAGTTTGGGAAGCAAAAATCCAAACTGAGAGTCGCAGTCTCCAGCGCCGTCCGCAGAAGGAGAGGAAGGCGATGGGGATGAATCTCTCTCAGCAGGTTTCGCTTTCCTGCGTTTTTATTTTTCTTCAACAAAAGGAAACAGAGGTTCTTTTTTAGGGTTTGGGAAGTTCACTTTTGCAATTTGCGGACTAATTTATATAGATTCGTTGGGAGTCAGGTCAGGACACTGGACACCCCAGATTCACCTCACCCATTCCGTGATTCGCTTTGCAGTGTGAGGACTAAAAACATGCTCTTGTATTAATTTATTAAAATAATACGGAGTAAATTAAAAACACGTCGTTTAGTATTTAATTATATATATATATATTTTTTATAATGATATAAAATATCATTCTTTTTTATATTCTTTTTTTAAATTTATAGTTAACAGTAATAAGTCTGGAATTATATAGAGATGTTAATATTGTAATTTGTTATCAAATTATTATTAAAAATGGATTTTCTATCTTATGCTCTTAGAGTTTTTAAGCATTTCGATTTGAGAAATATTTCTCCTAAATACACCCAATTTATTTAATTTTAAAGATAAATTTTAAGGTTGCCTCACCTATATTATTTAGGAAAATAGTTTTCTAATTTGGCCTAGTATTACAAATACTTTATCCATTCTGAAAAATATATCATTTACTATTCATGCACGTATTTTCATAAAAAAATTTAAACGGTTTTGTAGTTACTACTTATAAGTACAAAATTGTTTATTCTTTTAAACAATGGATAGTTTATATAGTTTTATCATTCTAAAAATACGTGTATAAATAGTAAATAATATGTTTTGTCAAATGGAGATAGTAAAGAAATTAGTCTTTTAAATAGTTTTTAGGTTATTTTAAAAAAATTACTAAATTAATAAATTTAGAAGAAATTTATTGGAATTAACACAATATCATAGTTAACTTAAGGTCACATCTGTTATGCATTCTAAGGTATTTGGAAATATCGATAGGATGATTAAAAAAAAAAGAAATATCGATAGGAAATTGAAATGACAATTTCGGATTCTCAACTAAACTTACTTAAATTTAGAAATGTTTTTATTTCATTTGTTTTCAGAGAGACTTGTAGCATAGCTAATTGATCAATCTTGTATCATTTGACCTCTATTCCTCCACTATTACAAACAACTTAGAACATGCCCAACACCTCTACTAAAACCATTTCTAAAATAGAGATATAAGTCAAATATTTTGATTTTTTTTTGCCCTATTTCAATAGCTTCTCCATTATAGAGTTTACCCCAAAATGTATAGAGTTTTTTCTAAATTTAGGGAATGATATTCACAATATTCTCTAAGGGAGGCTTGTGTCAAAGTTGACGTGCTACTGGGCTTTTTGTTTTCCCCCCATTTGTAATTCAAAGGGAAAATTGGATAATCAGACAATCCTCGAAAGGCCCAATCAAGAGGCCCAAGATTCACTCAGGGAGAAAGGTGCATATTTATTGCATAAAGTGTGCAAAAGTAAATATATTTGAACTAAAAGGAAGAAAAAAAATACGGAGTAGACAAAATCTCCATTTCTTTTACATCCACCAAGCTAGCTATGAATAAAAATGAATTGACTAAGAGAATATATGTTTGATTGATAAGTGTAGGGCTAAAATTATAGATAAATTTTCTGAAGACCACCACCACCACCCAAAGTCCACCATCGATGAGGAACAAGGAGAAGATAGAGGTGGTTTGGGGTAAAAATATTAAAGAATTAGGATTTTGGATCAATTGATCTTTATTGATTTGAGTTTTGGGGATTTAATTAGCTAGATTTAACTTAATTTGGCAATTAGTACGTGGTTATGTTCTTAAATATTGAGGATAAATAAGAAAATAAATAGAGTTGAATAACAACTAGTACAATATTAGCGTCATGTGACGTTAATATTGACAACTAGTACAATATTAGCGAGTTAAATAAATCGTTTTGTGTCATTTAGCTCTTATTTTTTGTCTTTTTGGTCAATGGTTTTTAGCTCGTATCTAATAAAGGTTGTACAATGTTCACGTATTGACTTGAGATATTGCTCAGATATTTGTTCTCCCTAATGTTATAGGTTACTGATTACTTGTTTGTTGGCATCTAAAATTTGTCTATAATTGTAGCCCTACGTACACTAATCAATCAATATATATTCCATTACTCTCTGAGTTAGTCAACTCATTTTTATTCGGTATGTAGCTTGGTGGATATCATGTAGAGGAAATGAGTGATTATGTACGCCTTTTCTTTTTTTTTTTCCCTTTCTCCGTAGTTTTCTGTATATTTTTATTTGTAATTTTCTATTTATGAACGTTTTTAATAATGATAAAATTATATAAAATATAAATGTTAATTAAAATTTATATTTATTAAAAATATATGTGAATAGAAAATGACAAAAAAAAAAGCAGAGGGAGTATTATTTGTGTAAGTATCAATTTATACTATTAAGTATTATTGATAACTATAAAATTATTTAAAAAAATTAATGAAAACTAGTATTATTTCCGCGTCATGGCGCGTCTGTGGGGATAAAAAGGAAATAAAATATAAAATATTTATTATAAGATGAACAAAAAACAATGAAAAAAATACAAGTAATATCTATTATAAAGAGTTAAATGCAATATTATTGTTTAATATTTGGGGATGATAAAGGTATTTTAGAAATTGGGAAGAGAATGTAGAAGGAAAAAATTACAAAATTCGCTATTGATTGAAATAGTCAAAATGAAAGTGAAGATGACTTTGAGAAAAGGTCTACGCAGAGTCATAATTGAAGGTGATTGTCTAGAAGTAATCAAGGCTATAAATGCCGACACAAGACCTAGATGGGAAATTTGGTGGCAGATCGAGTTAACCATGAAGATGCAAGCGGATTTTGAGCACATAGAGTTCAAGCATTGCTTCCGTGGAGCTAATGGGGCAGCAGATTACATAGCTAGATCTAATGTCAGTTTTAATATGGATAATCTCCCTTATAACAAGGACTTTTGTAACATCATCCGAAAGGATGATCAGGGTGGCATTCTGTCTTAAGAACCACCCCCTTTTTGCCTACTAAAAAAAAAATGAAAGTGAAGATGACACGCAAGCAAATGTAAATGTTAACACCAAGTATTATAATTTTTAGTGGTGTGGAACCACAATATTTTGAGACAAAGAGAATAGTACCTTGAGTGAGTATTGGGCCTTAAGGAGTTTGGGCTTTGGAGGATCATCTGATGATCCAACAGCGCACTGAAAGGTACGGATAAAAAGCCCATTAGCTCATCTAGCCTTTACCGACCATGAATTGGGTGTATATTAAAATGTGAAGATAGCAAAAAGTTTCAATAGTTTTATATTGGAAGTATGAATAATTCAAAGTATTGACTAATGGAAATGTTTTATTATGGAACTTTACCGAACTTATATATTGGACTACTAGCATATTTGTGTCCGTCAATATAATCCTTGATCATAAGTCTCAATGGGCTTAAATAGTGTGTATATTGTATAGGCAGGGTCGGATCAGAGATTTGAAAGGCCTGAGACAAGATACGAAAATAGGGCCTCCTACTAGTTTTAATTATAAAAAAAATGAATATCAAAGTATTAAAAAATATACCGACAATCAAATATGTCATACAATAATAATACATGTAAATAAATTAAATTATGAAAGTTTCAAGGTTTGTTTGGATATCAATGTATTACACTTATAAATCACTTATATACTATATTTTCAAGTGTTTGGATACAAAATTTAAAATGTGTTTATAATAATATAATCCATGGAATTCAAGCACACCCGTTCAAATGATTTCAGGAATAAAAAAAAAACGCATCAAATATGTTTTTTTTTTAAGATTGAAGTGGATCAGGCCAAATGATCAACCTAAATGATTCCATGGTTTTTTTTAAAAAGATTGAAGTGGGCCTCTTCTTAACACCCCTTTAGATCAGCCCAAAATTAATCTTCATTTTTTCCCAATACCGATATACTCCCTCCCGTCGGAAATAAACGATGTTTGACTTTTATACACGTAGTTATAGGAGCTAAAAACTATGTTTGATTTTTATACACGATGTTTTAGGACGTTTAAGGGAGTAAATAAGATTTTACATAGTTTTTAACTCATAAAAACTACGTGCATAAAAGTCAAACATCGTTTATTTTCGACCGAAGAGTATATACTTTAAAAAAAACGTATTGGACCCCCCGTGGTTAATGGGCCTGAGGCGAGAGCCTATTGGGCTACGTCTCAGGTCCAAACCTGTGTATAGGTCCAAGCATACTACCTTAATCACGTGTTTGAATTTGACATATTCCCTTAAGCGTCCTTATTCCGATCAACAAATGGATGTGTGAAGCGGTTCAATAACAACTTCATAGATTTCGTGCTCAAAATCTCTAATTTATAGGTGAACATTTATTTAATTTATACTACGTATTTGTACTCAAAATCTCTAATTAAAAAGGAATTGAAGAGTTATTTATGCTGACCTCTCTCTCTATATTTGGAGGAGGTATGGATCAATTGGATATTTGGATGAAATGTGTAAGATTACATGCATTTAGTATAAGACTGTATTTAGAATTTTGAAGATTACTGGAATATAGATTGTATAGGGAAAATCCGCACATTAAGTATAGAAGAAGATCGATGTCCAACACCAAGATCCAAATTTTGAACCACAAGAATAAGCGAAGTTAAGGTGGGAGAGTTGTCTCTCCCGAAAGACCCTTCAATACTCAAGTTAGATATTCTTTTAGAGAATTGACATGAAATCTAATGGAGGTTAGAGTTTAGAGTGTAGAGCATATTGACAAAGAGTTTGAAGAATGTTTATCGGTTTTTCTATCTTATGTCCAAGAGAATAGGACAAGAGTACTAATTTAGAAATACTTTTTAAATTAAAATTACTTTAATTTTTTTTAATTAGATTTTTAGTGTTGATTATTTTTTTATAGAGAATCTTTTCTAATTTACAATTTTATCCTATACCTTTAGAAATGCCGAATTTTTATTATTAAACTAGAGATTATATCTCTCTCATAGCTATATATATAGCAATAAAACTAGGACGAGAATAAAATGAAATTGCAATAACGTGTTCAAATGGATCTAAATAGTTTCTATATATTTTATATATACGCCTCATTAAACTCGAACCAAGTACGTACGTACGTCACATGTAGTATAGACTATATATAGCTATATAGAGAGTCTTTTTTTTTTTTTGAGTAATAGCTATATAGAGAGTCTTGAATACGTACGAACGATTTTGTTGTTAATTAATTAATTATTTTGTAACTCCATTGTTGGGTGACAAAGGAGCCATGTGATCTTCTGATGCATGTGCTCGATCGATCCCCCAATATAGCTACTTAAATTAAATTCAAATATATATACACATTTCACACCTAGATAAATATTTCTAAATGCTCAATATGATCGACCTACATACATTATATATATACATTAATTTTTTGATCCTCCATATAGTTCATTTAAAGGAGTATACGCTCTTGCTAATCAATTAATCAAATATAATTTAGATTTATAATCTTGTCTCAAAATAAATAATTGCAATTAAATTGCAGTTGATTTATAAATACATCATTGTGTTGAATACAATAATAGATATATTTCATCCTGTGATATCAAAGTCTTGAAGGATATTTTTTTTGGAGATGCAAAGAAAATGACCGCGATATTAAAAAATTGTCATTATGGGCCCTCAAAATTCTTATATATATAGGGAAGCTTTAAAATGTAAAAACTCTTTAACGTGTAAAATCCGCTTAACGTGTAAAATTTATTTTTTTAATCCCGCGCTCCACGTACAACAGCCAGTGGCTTCTCTCTCGGCCTCCCGCTGCCGCGCACCCACCCCACGTCGAGCCACCTCCGGCCACCAGGGCCTAGCCGCGCTCGAGCCCACCCGCCGAGACTGGACGTGGCCTGGTTCGAGCCAGCCCCTGGACGTGGCCTGGTGCAGCGCTGCTTCTCTCCTCGCTGTCCACGCCACCCACGAGCCACCTCCGGCCACCAGCCCCCACCTGCTCGAACCCCCTCCCTCAGGCGCACCCCCCGAGACCGGAACCCCCATGGTTCGAGCCCAGCCGAGCCCACACCGAGCCCATCTTCCCCAACAGCGCTAATCGGTGCTTTTGGCTCGGAATACCTTCGAAATCCCGATTTTGCTCCTTGTTTCCACTCGAATTTGGTATGATTTCTAACCCTAAACTTGTTTATTACAACTATTTAGATTGTTTGAATGATTTAGGTTGAGATTGAAAACCTAGGGTTTGATTTAGGAGCGGAATTTGGGGCTTTTTGACAAAAGCCAAATTGATTGAAATTGATGATATGGTTGTGTTGTTGGGTTGATTTTGAGCTAATTTCATGTTCATATCATTGTCAAATTGTTTATGGATCATGAGCTAATTGAATTTTAGAATTTTAGATTGCGATATGTTTTAGAATTGGCGAAATCGGGTATATACCCATGGAAACTTTATTAATTGGATATATACCCATCAAAACTTCAAAATTGTTTATATACCCATCAAATCATTTAAATTTTGTTTGATTGTCCATAATATATTTGATCTAATATTATTGAGTGAAAAATAGATTAAAATTTAATTATATACCAAACTTAAATAATTAGAAAATTTATCACTTTACAATTATTGGATAGAAAATATAATTAAAATTTTAATATAAAAGTTAAACTTCAACGTACTTATAATTATATTTTTATCCAATGATTTTATTTAATATCAAGTTTCATGCATAAGTTCAAAATAATTAAGTTATAAAAATGGCCATAAACCATAGTAAAGAAATAAAATACATATTTTTTTAATGTAAAGTCACATCAAATTAAAAAAAAATTACTTAGTTTGAGAGAAATTGAAATTAATGTCTCATTTTAATAATTATTTGAAAGTTAACTAATTTTAATATTTAAATAATTAAATTTTAATAATTTTTACATTTAATAGTATAAATTAAATATATGATGGACAATTAAACAAAATATAAATGATTTAATGGGTATATAAACAATTTTGAAGTTTTGATGGGTATATACCCAATTAATAAAGTTTTCATGGGTATATACCCGATTTCGCCTTTAGAATTTGGGGCTTTTTGCCAAAAGCCAAATTAATTGAAATTGATGATATGGTTGTGTTGTTGGGTTGATTTTGAGCTAATTTCATGTTTATATCATTGTCAAATTGTTTATGGATCATGAGCTAATTGAAGTTTGGAATTTTATATTGCGATATGCTTTAGAATTTGGGGTTTTTTGCCAACAGCCAAATTGACTGAAATTGATGATATGGTTGTGTTGTTGGGTTGATTTGGAGCTAATTTCATGTTTATAGCATTGTCAAATTGTTTGTGAATCATGAGCTAATTGAATTTTATAATTTTATTGCAATATGCTTTAGGTCGATTAGGTTCTTCTATTTTAGCATAAAAATCATAATTTAGCCTATTAGCTCAATTGGTAGAGCAATGTGCGTTTGCACAAAAGATGTGGGTTCAAATCCCACATAGGTTACATAATAGACAAGAGCGCAACAATCGCAAATTGTTAATCATGCACATTATAATCTAAGTTATGCACTTTTTAACCTTAATTATGCACATTTTAATCTTATTTATGCACTTTAATTTTAAAAGCTTATACGTAAAAAAATCGATTTCAAACTTACATCTATCAACCTAAATTATCCGAGAGGTGAACCCAAACTCTTAAAAGTAAAAAAAAATAACAAAATTAAAACATCGATTTCAAAAGCACATCTTTTGACTTATTAATGCACATTATGATCTTACATTTGCACAATTGTATTCTTAATCTGCACAATTGTATCTTACTTTTGCACAATTGTAGTTTAAATTTGCACAATTGTATCCTACTTTAAATTTGCACAATTGCACAATTAAGGTTGCACAAATGCACTTTACAGTTGCACAAATGCACTTCACAGTTGCACAAATGCACTCCACAGTTCCACAAATGCACTTCACAGTTGCACAAAAGGTATCGAAAACGGGAAAAAGTGCATTTACCCATAAAATTAGACATATTTACCAATTTACCCATAAATTAAACATATTTCAATTATAAATTTTTATAATTGAAATAGGCACATTTACCTATTTACCCCATAATGAATTATTTGTCTGCACAAAATAAACCTATATTTGCACAATAAGATGTTATATGTGCACAAAAGCAAGTTATACTTGCACAGCATAAAGTGTTACCACGAAAAAAAAAATTCTAGGCAAAAAAAAAAAAAAAATTTTTTTTTAAAAAAAAAAAAAATCGGGTCCGAGAACGGGGGTAAGGAGGGGCACATGCATGGGCAAGGGGGGCAGACATTCTACTAATGAAATTAGGCCCATTAGTAATTAAATTAGGCCCATTAGCTAATTTTACGCGATAAGCAAATTTTACACGTTAAGGAGTTTTTACATTTGAAGTAAACCCTATATATATATATATATATATATATATATATATATATATATATATATATATATATATATATCGAGGTTGGGTCAGGTGTTTACACCCCTTATTGTATTTTGTGTTAACAAATATAGGCAATTGATTGATTAGAAATGAATGGGTGAGATTAATTGAGACTTTCCCTTTTTATTTAAATAAAAAAGAGTAGGTCCCACCACTTCAATAGCCAACTTGCTGTAAAGGAAGCGCGTGCGTTGATTTTTTTAGGTAACGTTTTTTTTTTGTGGGGATGAGGAGATTTTGCTTCCACTATGCGTTCGATGAAAATATTCGCTAGGATAATAGTAAATATTCGCTAGGATAATAGTAATTATTCGCTAAATTGATTGTTATTATTCGTCTATAAATATGAGTTATCAATAATAGCAAAAGGGTTGGTCAATCTTTCAACTATTCGCTAGGCTGATAGTAATTATTCGCCAAGTTTCGCTAGGCTGATAGTAATTATTCGTCAAGTTGACAGTAATTATTCGCTAGGTTAAAAGAATATATAAATGTAATTCTTGATTTCCACCTCTAATTAATCACATACATATGAATAATTCTTTACTATCACCGAATAATTCCTTATTATTACAGAATAGAAACTGTGAACTTGTCGAATAATTCCTTACTATCACCGAATAATTCCTTATTATTACCGAATAGAAACTATGAACTTGTCGAATAGTGACTCTGAACATGAGATTAATAGAACAATCATATGAATTCCACCGAATAATTGCTTATTATCACCGAATATAAACTATGAAGTTGTCGAATACAAAGACAAAAATGTTGATTCAACAAAACAAAAAAAAACCCTAAAATTCAAAGACAAAAATGTTGATTCAGCAAAGAAGAAAAGGAAAAAAAAAGAAGAGAGATGACTTGAAGATAGAGGAAGTTATCAACCATTGCAGCGGAGCCGAAGACTAGGCGGGGCGGCGGAGCCATTGCAGCGGCGGTGCCACCTAGGGTGCGGAGCCATTGCAGCAGCGGCGGAGCCGAAGACGGCGGCGCGGCGTTTCATCGTCATCGTCACTGTCACAGGTCGCCACCTGCTCGTGATTGGCATCCGAGTTCTTCCTCTGCAATTAGCAATCGCCTTATCCCTGCCCTCAAGATCCGGAACCACCATAGCCAATCGCCTCCGCCTGGGATCGAGATGTTCTTCATCCCTGCCCATCGCCGCCTACCTGCTCGTGGCCCTCGCTCGCAACCGGAGGCTGTCGCCGGAGATCTTCTGAACATCGCCGCCGACCTACCGCCCGGACATCCGAGTTCTTCTTCGTCGAACCGCACCAAACTGCTACCGCAATCGCCGCTGGACGGCCTCCGCCTATGGCTGCCGGAATCACCGCCGTACTGCCGGAGATGAAGGAGGAGAAGACGAGGTATGCACTGAATTGGGTCCTCTCGGCAACAGGGCCAGCGGTGATACCGGCAACAACGATTGCAAAGGACCACTGGAAGAGGAAGAAGGCGTAGTCGGCGTTGGGGATGCAATTGAGTACCACTGGATCCTCTCACTTTCTCTCGATCTGCATCAATTATAGAGTAGGGTTAGGGTTGAATTACACGCACTTGTTTTGAACGTGAGATTGTGGTTTTTAATTTTCATATATCAATTAACCCAAAAAATAAAAAAATCTCAGCCTTTCATTTTCACTCAATCAACGCCTCAGATTTGTTAACACAAAACATGTTAAGACTTGTAAACATTTGATCCATTCTCTATATAGAGGTCTCTCTCTATATATATAGTATGAATCAAATGTTAACAACTCTTACGGTGTTAAATGTTAACAAATCCTGAACATTGATTAGAGATGAATCAAGGGTGGAGATTAAACGAATTTACTGATTTTTTTAATTCAGGTAACGTGGGACCCATACCAAATCAACACCCACGTTATAACAAGCGCGTGTGTTTTGATCAAAAACCCTAATCCATCTCTCATCCATATTCTTCCATTAATCTCCAACCCAATCCCTCCCGATCTCAATTAGATTGGATTTGAGGTAGCCGATGGCTAGCATCGTCGTAGCCGGAGCCCTAAGTGACGCCATCCGCGGAGCAATCGCACATCTCCGGGAGGAAGAAGAGATCGATCGAGAGAAACCGCCGCCGAGGAACAATTGCACATCGTCGGAAACCGCCGGTCCGCCGCTGCTGCAATCATCATCCTCGAAAACCGCCGCCGCTATAACCATCTCCCTCTCCTCTCCCACGCTAGGATCCGGTGCGATGAGGGTTTCGACAACTAGCGGCGGCGAAGCAACGATGGAGATGGCGAAGCAGCGAAGAGGTGATGGCGAAGCAGGCGATGGCGAAGAGGCGGCATCGATTTGAAGGAGGACGATGGTGGAGCTAGAGAAGGCTGACGGAGGACGAGGTCGACGACGATTTGGCGATGACGGCGTCGGCTATTTGGTTAAATTAGATGCCTTCCTTCGATTTTACAGAGTATTCGTCAGTAAGCCTATTTATGGTGATGACCTTCGGTGGTGACGATGACTCATGTTGGCGATGATGACCTTTGAATTTAAGTAAGCCTTTGATTTTAATCTGTATGCATAGTGACTTAGTGGATTAACTTCATCTTTCACAGATTATGGATTAATGGATTAACTCTTGCAATTTGTTTTTAATTTGTATTAACTCCTGTACGTTGATACTGATGAAACTTGTTGATTCTAGTCGGTCGGTGTAGGTAATAAATGATAACTCCTCCTTACAGACGAATAATAACGATCAATTTAGCGAATAATTACTATTAGACTAGCGAATAGTCCTTTTGTTATTATCTAAACAATAACTTCTCTTTATCCACAAATAATAACGATCAATTTAGCGAATATTTACTATTAACCTAGCGAATAATTGCAAAATTGACCAACTATTTTGCTATTATCTAAATGATAACTCCTTTTTACAGACGAATAATAACGATCAATTTAGCGAATATTTACTATTAACCTAGCGAATAGTTGCAAAATTTACCAACCCTTTTGTTATTATCTAAAAAATAACTCCTCTTTACACACGAATAATAAGTATAAGTTAGCGAATAATTAATATCACCTTATCGAATAGTTCAAAGAGTGCACCAAAAAAAAAAAAAACATTACCCCACCAAAAAACGTAACGCCACAAAAAAAGACACAAAAAAAAAGAGACGCACGCACACGTAACTCAACAAGTGGGCAAGGAAAGAGGTGGGTCCCATTGATTTTAATTAAAGAAAAAAAATCAAATTGCTAAATAATCTCAACCACCCATTTCATTTAATCTGTAAGACCCGGGGTCTTAAGAGGCGCCAGCCCATGCCACCTAGTCCTCTCAGGTCCGTTGTCCTCACTTGGAGCCTGAAAAGGAAGAGCTCTTGTGACATGGGTAGGGCTTGAATCACTTATAAATCACTCCCAACATCCTTATAATATCCGATGTGGGACGGGGGGTGTTACAATCTCCCCCACTTAAAGCACTGACGACCCCGTCAGGCCCAAGGGACTGCCCTCCGGGAGGAGCGTACCCGAGCATACTGTCGGCGCACCTCCGAGCCCGGAGTCGGCTCTGATACCATCTGTAAGACCCGGGGTCTTAAGAGGCGCCAGCCCATGCCACCTAGCCCTCTCAGGTCCGTTGTCCTCACTTGGAGCCTGAAAAGGAAGAGCTCTTGTGACATGGGTAGGGCTTGAATCACTTATAAATCACTCCCAACATCCTTATGATATCCGATGTGGGACGGGGGGTGTTACATAATCAGTGACCCAGATTTGTTAACATTTAACACCATAAGGGATGTAAACACAGGACCCAATCTCTCTCTATATATATCCCATATAATATGTATGTATGGGAATGTTGTTTAATTTAGTGAGGATAGTCTCTCATACATTGCAAGGATGAGAGTGTAATGTGCATTTTAAACAAAAATGATATAATGTGATAATGCATATTTTAACATGCATAATAGGATAATTTTAGGTACATTGATAGGACAGTGAGAGGCTTCATATGGGGATCTTCAGCCGCCAGAAACGCATACATCTCCTAAGGAAAGAGATCCTCTATGCTCCGACGTCGGTGGGCGGCTTAGGCATACGCCCAATGAGAGAAACCAATCAAGCGGTGCTTGCAAAACTGGGTTGGCGTATGTTACAAGAGCCGACGTCCCTCTGGAGCCGGCTAATACGGGGGAAGTACTGCAATGGAAGAACGGACGTCGACATGTTTGTTCGGCGTGCAAATGCGTCAAAACAATGGGCTGGGGTGGTCCACGGAGCGAGTCTGCTAACTCCAGGACTACGGACAGATGTGGGGAATGGGCAAAGGACCTTGTTTTGGAGCCACCCATGGTTACAAGAGAGGCCGCTAGAGGATATGATGTTTGAAAGACTGCTTGAGGAGCTCGCAGGACAGACGGTGGCGGAGGTTTGGCGTGGAGAGGAGTAGGATTGGGAGACCATCTCAGCCTACTTGCCAGAGGAAATTCAGCAGAAATTGCAAGCAATTAGGGTGATTAATCAGCCTGATAAGGAGGATAAGCTGTACTGGGGGCATACAACGTCAGGTAAGTTCACAACGGCTTCGGCTCTGCAGCTCCTACGGAACAATGGGGGTCTTAGCGAATCACCAGAATGGAAGAAAATATGGAGGCTGCCAGCGCAGCAGATGGCATGCACATTCACTTTCTTGGCTGCGCACGATGCAATGCTGTCCAATGCCAACCGTAAGAGAAGACATCTACTGAGTCATGCCGATTGTCCGAGGTGTGGGCTTGAAGAAACGGGCATCCACATGCTCCGTGACTGTGAAATGGTTAGGAAGGTTTGGCGAACGCTAGCAAACGATAGGCTCCCAGCAGAGTTCTTTTCTATGGCCGAGATTAAGGAATGGGTCTTCAGGAACATCTCGAAGGGAGATCGATGGAGCTCGATTTTTTCAACCATGTTGTGGATGACATGGAAGGTACGGAACGGCCTAGTCCATGAGAGCACTGACACGATCAAGGGACTGGAGAACGGGGTGTGGAAAACAGTGTCCAATTTTTTCCATGCCAAAGCAAGGATCAACTGGACAGCGTGTTCTGGAGCGGATGTTAGACACACCCAAGCGATTTGGGTCCCCCCCGAGACAGGTTGGACCAAGCTCAATACCGATGGAGCCTCAAGAGGTAATCCAGGACCAACAGGTGGTGGAGGGATACTTCGAAACGCCGGAGGGGAGTTCTTGCAGGCCTACGCATTTCGATGTGGTAGCTGCCCAGCTCTCACAGCAGAGCTGTGGGCTGTCTTCCATGGTCTTAAGATAGCGAAGGAGATGGGAATTGAAAGGTTGGTAGTGGAGTCTGATTCCACCATGGTGTGTAACCTGCTTAATCGGGAGAGTGAGGACTGCTTTGCGAACAAGCACTTGGCTGGCCAGTGCAGGGAGCTTCTTAGCAGCAGTCCTTGGGATTTCAAGGTCAATTACATCAATAGACGGGCAAACACGGAAGCAGACATATTAGCTAAGATGGGAGTTACTCTGAATGAGTCTTTTATTCAATTTACTACTATCCCAAATTGTATTGCAGGGGCTATATATCCCCTCCTTTTTTTTTGCTAAGTTTCTTATAATAAAACAGGGCTTTTAGCCCTCTCAATTGAACAAAAAAAAAAATTAACCTAGCGAATAATTGTAAAATTGACCAACCTTTTTACTTTTATCTAAAATTATCTAAATGATAACTCCTCTTTCCATACGAATAATAACAATCAATTTAGCGAATATTTACTATTAACCTAGCGAATAATTGCAAAATTGACCAACCTTTTTGCTTTTATCTAAAATTATCTAAATGATAACTCCTCTTTCCAGACGAATAATAACAATCAATTTAGCGAATATTTACTATTAACCTAGCGAATAATTGCAAAATTGACCAACTATTTTGCTATTATCTAAATGATAACTCCTCTTTACAGACGAATAATAACGATCAATTTAGCGAATATTTACTATTAACCTAGCGAATAGTTGCAAAATTTACCAACCCTTTTGTTATTATCTAAAAAATAACTCCTCTTTACACACGAATAATAAGTATAAGTTAGCGAATAATTAATATCACCTTATCGAATAGTTCAAAGAGTGCACCACAAAAAAAAAACATTACCCCACCAAAAAACGCAACGCCACAAAAAAAAATGCAAAAAAAAAGAGACGCACGCACACGTAACTCAACAAGTGGGCAAGGAAAGAGGTGGGTCCCATTGATTTTAATTAAAGAAAAAAAATCAAATTGCTAAATAATCTCAACCACCCATTTCATTTAATCAGTGGCCCAGATTTGTTAACATTTAACACCATAAGGGATGTAAACACAGGACCCAATCTCTCTCTCTATATATATCTCATATAATATGTATGTATGGGAATGTTGTTTAATTTAGTGAGGATGGTCTCTCATACATTGCAAGGATGAGAGTGTAATGTGCATTTTAAACAAAAATGATATAATGTGATAATGCATATTTTAACATGCATAATAGGATAATTTTAGGTACATTTGCTTTGCAATATATCATTCATTCTAGTTTGTTTAGTGCATTACACTCTTTGTGGAAGAAGTCGAAATCTGCACTATTTCAGTGTTTTATTTGCAGATCATAGATCCGAGCTCGAATAGTGGACAAAATATGGAGCAATGGAGCTAAGGAGAGCTTGAGAATGGAGTCCTAAAGAGTGTAGAGCAAGCCGAAGAGCAAAAGAGTAAGGACTAAGGAATCAAGGCCTAAGAGCTGAAATGACAGCGAGCCCCAAAATTAAGATGCATGCATTGGAAAGCTCTCGACAAGCTTTACATCATCATACACTCAGAAGAAATCGATGCCCGCAGATAATGACTCGGTGCCCATTGATGCTGAGTGGCGCATGTCGATGCTGATAAGTTCGAATCTTTTCAGGATAAACAATGATGATGACAAAGCTTATCCATGGTCCAATCTTAGCTCACCCATTAAGCACGGTGGAAACTAGGGTTATTAGCAGCATATGAGCCTTATAAATAGACCTCTTGCATGAAGGATTTTCATCATTCAATCTTCAACCATTCTAAGTCTTTCTTCCACTTTTGTTAGTTTTATATATTGTTCAAGACTTGAAGGTTTTAGGTACGCCATGACTTCAACCCCTTCTCGGTTTTCTTGCAAGTTGTAGACATTGTTGGTTTGTGAGGATTCTAATATAAGTTATCTCTATTTTATTCAGTGTTCTAAAAGGTGCTAGGCGGCCGCTAGACGGTGGGTGGCCGCCTAGCGCCTAGGCGGTTATTTAGGCGGGCGTCTAGGCAGACTTAGACTAAACTTGATTAATTCCTTATATTTCAATGGATAGAACATGTCAATAATTTATATAATGTAGTAATATCTATAATATAACTCATAAACCCAAATTTAGTGTGATTAACTAACACTAAAGTCAATAAGTGTAAAAGCGCTCGTCCGGCTGATAACTTTAAACCTCCTAAAATCCAAAACCATAGGCTTGAATCAAAAGTAAATGCATCCTAACTTGGGGGATAAAAAAAACTATAAGCTGACTAATCACTCTCCTAGAAACTAGATCTAAATAATCTCCCACGTACCTAAGCGGGCCTAGGCGGGGACTATACGACATCTAGGCGGGATTAGGCGGCGCTTAGGCGGAAATCCGTCTAGGCGTAAAAAGTCCTAAGTGCCATGCCGCCTAGGCGAGATTTTTAGAACATTGATTTTATTATTTCCATGTCCTTTATCCTTCATTGTTTATGTTGTGATTGTACTTAGATTCGCATTCTAGATATAATTGCATTAGGCTAGGGTTTTGACTACATTCGCCTAGCGGGTCAAATCTATAGTAGCAAACATATCATGCAGGAATGGTTTGAGAATTTGGATAGTGTAAGAGGATAGACAACTAAGAACTATCACTTTTAGGGGAGGCAATGACTAGGTTGGCAACTAGGCGACAAGTTGCTAAAACAGAAGTAGTATTGTTTACATGCTAGTTAATTGAGATTAGCTTAGTGCTACTCGACCCCCATGCTAGAGTAAGAAGCATGATCACATATCATGTATATATAAACCAATGTCTAGATTAATAGATAGAACCAAAGGTAATTAGTAGGGAGAATCTAAGGATTAAAATATCAACCATTGTTGCGAATTTGTAAGGAAACTGACTCATTCTCTATTGATTACAACCCACTCATACTTTGTTTTCATTGTTTTCTTCTAAAATTGCTTCTATAACTATCAGCACTTCGCTTATATACTTGTTGACAAGAGAAATACATAAGAAGATCGAGATTAAACTTCTCCTGGATCAACACATGTACTTACTCGTTATATTAGCTTGTTGAGTGTGGATTATATTTGGACGGAACTAACAACTTTTAAGAGGTCGTATCAATTCAACATGCTAAAAAAACATATTAGTTACATATGCATCATTTCAACCTAATTGTACAATATTTTAAAAATTGATGCACATAAAAAATAAAAATTGTGTAGATCAATCCACACAATTTTGTTTCACGTAACGTAATTGGCCAAAGGGGTGATTACTAGGATGTCCAAAATTTTGGGCTTTATTAGGAAAATGTTCACCACCCTCTCCATATTAACAAAATGTCCACCCACTGCTGAAACGAAGTTGCTGAAATTGAGTTTTTTTTTTCCCGCGAAATTGAGTTTTTTTTTCCGCGTTGCTAAAACTGCTGAAACCGAAGTTGCTGAAATTGAGTTTTTTTTCCGCGAGATTTTTTTTTCCGCGTTGCTGAAACCGAAGTTGCTGAAATTGAGTTTTTTTTTCCGCAAAATTGAGTTTTTTTGAAACTGCTGAAACCGAAGTTGCTGACGCTGAAACCCCGATTTCAGCAACGTTGCTGATGCTGAAACCCCGATTTTAGCAACGTTGTTGATGTTGAAAACCCCGAATTTCTAAAATTGTGCCCCTGTGCCCCCTACCTATTTTTTTTTTTCACGTTACTGATGCTGAAACCTCGATTTCAGCAACATTGCTGATGCTAAAACCCCGATTTCAGCAACATTGCTGATGCTGAAATGGTTATTGCTGACACTGCTGAAATGCTGTCATATATGCTTGTAAGATATAGTAGCTCATACAATTTTATAAGAATTAATTTCAGCAAGGCAAACAAAAATTTGCTGAAATTACACAACAAACATTTGTATCAATAACAAATACACCAGTACAATAGTCAAATACAGCAGACATTTGTATTCACACCTATTTGCTGAAATTGCACCAAAAAAAGTCTGATATAGTGCACAGATCAGATTAATTTCACAAGAATTAATTTCAATATTTCTTAACTAGACTAGTTGAATTTCAATCTTTGACAAAAAAAAAAAGTTGAATTCCAATTGCTGAAACATGTGAATACTTGTTCATCATGTGCTTTACCTCATACCATTTCCTCCTTGTGCTGCAGAAACTATGCCGAAATCAATCCTATTTCACTTCCTTAGAGACAGGTGAGCATCTTCGATTCTGCCATGAAATATATATGCTATACATATACTGCACAAAATTGAATTTAGGCATACAGATACTGCACAAAAATTTACCATGGAGAGGAGCAAGGTGCTGAAATCCGATTTCACTTCCTTGTCCAGCGAACAACGAGCAACCTCTTTTGGAACCATGACCACTGATCACGAGCACGGGTTCATTCTAGATCTGGTTAATTCTAGATCTGCAATTTCAAAGATTAATAGAGAGCACCACCTTGGAGTCCCTCTATCAAGGAATTGGATGACGTGGAGGTTGTCGCAGGGGAGGAAGACGACGAAATCCTTATGGGTGAGGGTTTCGGAACCCTAGGAACATGAGGACGAACAACCGTCAATGTCGAAACCGAAGTGTCAAGCAGCTCATCGGAGTTCGACGGAGAATTCCTGCACGTATCGCTCTCTAATTCCTCCTTCTTCGTCTCCGGTGCCCTGGGATCCTAAATCGCCAGAGACTGTCGCCATCTTCCTCCACCACTACCTTCGCCGTCGCCGCCTCCTATGCGAACTAAACTGGACCTCCGCCTCCTCCACCGTCGTTGCCTGTCGCGGAGAACACCGAGGCGGATCTTGCGGTGGTCGTTCCCGCCACTGTCTTCTGCGAAGTCGGTCATGGCGGAGCTAATGCGGCGGCAGGGGAGGACGAGGAAGGAGATGGAGGAGCGGATGAGGATTTGGTTTTTTTTTTTTAACCTTTTGGTGCTGAAACGGTGAGGGATCGATGAAGACATTGATGGAGATCTGAGATTAGGTTTAGATAAGAGGGGTAATTTTGTCCAGAAAATTTTTGGTGGACAAAATCCCAATTTGCCACACATGGTGGACACTCCCTCAATATGACCAAAAATCGGCGCAAATTTTCTCTTGGCCAAATTAAAATGTGCAATGTTAGTATAATTTTTGAAACAAAATATATATGCTGATTATTTTAACTTATTATATGTATCTCAACTATTCCCATCATTTAATTATAGTGATATAAATCTAACAATATATATGTGATGTAAATATTATACTCCCTCTGTTCGTGAAAACTTGTCGTTTTAGAGGGTTAATTTTGTTCAACAAAACATGTCATTTTATGTATTTTGACCCCTACTTTACAAAAAATACTCTTGTAATGATTAATAGATCGTTAGTTGTAATTTTCGATAAAGTAAAAAAGTGGTGTAATAATTGATGGTATCTATATCTATATAACTACTTAATTTCGTATACTTTCCGCTGACGTGGCGCGCTCTCCTTATTTCACTCCCTTCTGACCAATCACATTCTTTCCTTTTTTTTTTTGTTAATTTGCTTTCAATTTTCTTCCCCTTCTTCACAATTGGGAAAGAACGCTTTGTTAGGGTTCAGTTGTCCTCCGCCGACTTCGACCGTGGCATCCTTCGCGCCTCATGCCTTCGTCTTTCTCCTCCGTTGAAGATATCCCGCCTCAGAACTCCGTCTTCTTCCTCCGAAGACCGCTAAAGGGAAGGCCCCTCCTCCGCTTCATCCTCTCGCCCTCCCAATCCCTTCTTCCAGCACAACCTTCATTGAATTGTCGATCAAGATTTGCTTTGTTTTGATTTACGCATATCATTCCAGGTTGGATGCCCTTTCTCTATTTCCCCTCGCACTTTTATAGCTCCAAGGACCCAAGTTTTGATTTCCAGGGTTTCTTGATTTACTTATTTTATCTGCTCTGGGATAAAATTTGACCGCCCTTGGTTTCCAGGCGTCGCCTGAGAACTCTTCGGCAGATGACAAGTCCAATTCAAAGCCAAAGACGAGTACAACCCATTTGGATTCGGAATCTCGGGAACCAGAGGCTCGATCCACTGATCCGCCATGTCTCGGGTTGCCAAAGCCCTCAGATTCGGCGACTTCTCTGGAGAAAGCTCCAATGGAAGGTATGCATTTTTTAATTCTTCAATTTGAGATTTTTGGTGTTAATCTTCTTCTCATAATTGAGCCTTTTAGGATTTTTGTTGTTGGTCTTCAATTTGAGATTCTTCAATCTGTTGTTCGTGATGCCTTTTTGAGATTTTTGCCCAAATCATCTTGACATGTATACTCATAATTGAGCTACTATTTCACTAATGTATTTAGAATTGTAGAAACCGATATTTTATGAGTTTATCTATATCATCTTTACATTTAAGGTATTATGGAATTGTGTATCCCATACTTACATTCATTCCCTTATTCCTTATTTCATTATTTATATGTTGCTCTACTTCACCCATACTTATATTTTTCCCACTAATTTGTCAGTCTTGGGCAGCTCCAAAGGGAAAAATTCCAGGAAAGAAATATGAGGTCTCAATGTATGGTTTTGTGTCTTTAGTAAAATTACTACTCTTATCTATTCTCAAATTTATATTCTTACGCTTTCATCCTTCGTTGAAAATGGGCTTTTGGCTTCCTCTTCAAGAATTCAGCGGCAATGTTATTTGGTTTTGTAGTATTCCTCTGTTATTTACTGTGCATTTGGAGGTGCACTTTTGTTCATCACTAACACATTTTAGTTGGCACTTTTGGAGGTGCACTTTTGTACTGCCTGAATTAATTAGTAATCCTAGATGCATTCAATGTTTGATATTCACATTGGCCCTGAAATGACTAATTTACTTAATTTTAAGCACTCGGATTTATTTCTCAAACTAGAGCTGTTCCAACAATTTTGTGATAAGCATGTGAGCATTAGTCCTTCTTCGTTGGAAGAAACTGAAATATTTAATGCAGGCTGAAATTAATGGCTTCTTCTTTATCATGTTTTAATGTTTTAGATTGAGAAATGATAGATTGAAGACATTCATGTTTTATTATGTGCATGGCTTTTGGTGTATTCCTTTCTATATCCGCTAAAAGTTTGTTTAGTCTTGAATTGTTGGACTTTTTTTTTCTTAAATGGGAATTGCAGAGATCATTGACTAAAAGAAATACTCATTTATGGCTTTCAGTATCATATTTTCCAATTATGTATAACATGGATTCTTTTTGCAACTATGTACATCTTAATGCAGTTTACAACTAGGTTAATCAGCATTTCACATCTTTATTGCCAGATTTGCTACAATATTGAGTTTGTGTGTAAACTCCATCAAGTGTGGTTCTGCTAAAGAGGTGTTATTGGCATCTCGTGTCATTGGTAAGCATTGGTGTAAATAACTTGCAAACTGGTATCATCTTTTCAGCCTGACATCTTATCTTGACTTCATTGTAGGGCTGTTGGCTCTGACCTCTGGCAATGGAAATAATGCTCGATAAATCCTAGAAGAAGCAGTCACCCTAATATCTCAAGCTTTCAGGTCCCGATCAGAATCTTTCAGGACTTCAGCGGTAGGATTGATTCATCACGCACAGTGCTTCTACACCCCTTCCTTTATCCCAATTTTAATTTTGGATTTCTAATTGCAGTTACTTGAGTGTTTGGCTGTCATTACTTTTGTCGACGGAAGTAATCCAGAGGAAACAGGGAGGTCAATGCAAATAATGTGGGAAGCTGTTAATCCTACGGTATAATTTTCTCTCTCAATTTATGATGTTTGGCATATTGCTATGTTACACATAAAACAAGTCCATCTATACTGATTGATGCCACCATATGAGAGAGTATCTATTTTAAATAAGACCATAATATTTACTTGTCACCCTTTTAATGATTTTGGACTCAAATACCGAGAGTTACGAATTGAAGATAGCTCAGATATGTGTCATTTCGTTTTCTTTGACCTACTTGCTAGAATCAGTAGCACTAGCCATAATGTATTTCACTTCCGTCTTATTATGCTCTATTAACATGATCCTTATTTTCTTCTCTTCTTATTAACCTAATATTTGACCTTTTCTCAATAGCCATTTTTCTGGAAACCAATAAAAGTGTAATTTTGTTTAAAATTCGACACTTGCTTTTCTTTTATATGTCATTGTGTATTTTTAAATAATGCACTTGCTTTTCTGCTATTATCTTTTAAACAATACTCTGTTAGACACTTTAAAGGGAAGAAAATATTGCTCTAAAAGTGTTTGTGTGACCAAGAGTTTTCCAAACATAAGTTAATTAACTAATTCTTGGTCTTGAACCTCAATGCAGCGTATTGGAAGTGGGATAATCCTATAACATATTTTATTACGTTCAGTGCTTTGCTCTTGGACTAATGCTTAAGTGTTCAAGAATATGGATTCCTTTCAACTTTCAATTTTCAAACCTATTCTAACATCTTTCCCAAGTTGGCCCATTGCTTCTTTTATTCCTTTTTATTGTCCTACTGGCTGTGTTATGCCTTTTTTGTTCTATGTCATTTCTGTCATTTGTGAGCATATGTATTTCTATATTTTACGATGTGTTTTGCTTCTTTGTCCACCTAATCAAGTTTGAGACGATGTGATTTCAGGAATTTATGAAAACTCATGAACCTGGTGTTGAAAAGCTTTAGGAGCCTATCTGTCAATGAGATTACTGAAAGGCCATTAACCTGGTGTCGAAATCTGACCATCTCTTGCTGGAATTTGTTAAATTGAAACCATGGTAAGTACGATTCAAGTTTTTTTGAGATCTATTGTTGCTTTTTTGGACATCTATGGTTGAAATCTCGAACCTGTCTTGTGCTTTCAAATCTGTTTCATCCGTTCAAAATCTGGAATCTGTTCGCGATTCGCAGCTTGTGTTTGTAACTGTAATCTGTTGGCTGTTGCTGTTTGAATTTGCTCGAATTCTCGATCGAATTTGTGTTGAATCTGCTTCTGTGTTAAGCTGTTTGAAATCTCAAAATCTCGAACCTGTTGCATCTGTTGGCTACTTGGCTGTCCGAATCAGATCTATCACCTTGATCTGTTCCTTTTCAAAACAATTTTGTCGTTTAATAACAATATTGTTGTTTTATACTTTCCAAACATTTGTTTATATTGTATTTGGTTATTCCTTATAATAAATATTTTATATTCTCATTTATTTTTATTTTTCCATCGCAACCGCGCCATGGCGCGGGTATTACACTAGTAATAGTATATTTGCTTATTTTCTTAAAACTTGTGAAAAAAGTTAGAATGACAAGTTTTGGTGAACGGAGGGAGTATATAAATTGAGATGTATACATCGTAGTACGAGGCGCTAGCTAGTTAAGTAGTTAGACGTAGATGGCGCCCAAAAAGACTTTAAACGTATTTATTTAATTGACTAATGATTGAAGTTAGTGCTAATTTCTTAATTAGCGCGCACCTACCCTTAGTATATGGAGTACATTGTATAGTGTTAATTGGTTGCATATATATTAACCAAGAAGAACCATTGATTGATGGTTGGATGGATTAGCCATTATGCGCGCGCCAACCAATCATATATTTTTTTTTGGTAAACTCCAACCAATCATATTATAATTATTCATATATAACAAAAAGAAAATTACATCAACTTAATTATATACTCCGTACGAGTTTAAGACGGTGTCGCACCTCTCGACGAGTCTTTTAGACTAGTTTGACACAAATATATTTATAACAATAACAAATTAACCATTATATATAACAGGGTGTGGAAACTGTTTCCAAGAGTATTCCGATACTCAAATGTATACACACATTGTTGTGAATAAAGCTTTTCTCTGTATTTTGGGTTGTTGACTGGATAGAAGCGGTTAAGACTTCGAGTGGTTAGAAGAAGAGAAATTTTTCTAGGTTGTATCCAGAACTCATAAAAAGATGAGAAATAAAAGCGGTTTAAATACTACGAGTTAGATAACCCTAGGCGGAGACGTATGTTGGTTTAGAGCCGAACTTCGTTAACAATTCGTGTGTTCAAGTGTGTTTTAATTTCCGCATTTTATTTTAACACAGGTTATTGAGATAGTTCAAGACCTTGAGATTCATTTCAAGACTTTGAAGTCTCTTCTGCAGAAAATTTGCGAAAAGTTTCCATACTCTATTCACCCCAAACTTCTAGAGTATTTCTATTCTATCTCTTACTATGTTCTTCAACAGGGGCCGGAAAATTGTATCCAATCTTTAATCCGATTACCACCTACACGAAGTAGGGATGACACAGTTGATAGCAAGATGGTGATCTTTTGAGAATGTGAAAGCGATCAAAGAGTCTCACATTGATAATATGAACAAATAAGTCTTAATATATAAGCTAGTGGGCTACGCACGTCCTCCGACCACGAGTCTAATGGACTTCAATACGATCCCATCACCATGGTCCATAGATGATGGAGCCGAAAATTTAACTCAAGTCATTTTGATTTTGAAATATTTTTTAATGTTTTAAAAAATCTATCTTTATAAAATATATTTTTAAAATTTTATATTTATTACTAATAAATATAAAATTATACAAATACATTAATTAAAAAGTAGGTCAAATAACCTAAATTTTGCGATGGAAGAATAAAATGTGAGACAATCGTACTAAACCGGTCTATAATAGAAAGATAATTAATTAATGTTAATTAAATTGGATCGAGAGTGGCATAGAACTTGGTAGCCACATGGGGTTAAAATGAGGACCCATCATATTTGGGATGATGTCTAACAATATCGGACTAAGGAATTTCTTTTTACAGAATTTTTTTTACATGTATATACGAAAAATAATTTTTTTAACTTAAATATATATATATATATATATATATATATATATATATATATATATTTAAATTTGTGATTTAAATAGTTAATTTTTAGTATAAAAAATTTATTATAAAATCAGACTTTTTTTTATATACATATAAAAATATTTTTTAAAAAATATATTAGATAAAATCTTAATTTATTATTTAATTAAACATTTTTAATACAAGAAAATTAAGAGAAATAAAAATTATAAAAAAATGAAACTAGAGACGTCTAAACTCAAAACCTCAAATAATAAATATACTTTTTTTTATTAATTAAATTATACTGTTTTTTATAACTTTTTATTTTTTCAAAATCTTTTATCTTTAAAACTAGTAAATTAAACCGAAAATAAAATTTCGCAACTAAATCCGCCACTAATAAAATTTGGCCGGCACTGCACAACAGCAAGTCAGCAACGGGGTCAGGCCCGGGCCGGGTCGGGCGGTGCAATTTCTTCTACACACAAATTAAAATGAATTTTGCATCTCGTCACGATCTTCATAGTGTAACTCTAGTCTCTTAATTGATGGCATATATTCAACATAGCACAAAAGTAGATGCCAATGCAAATGGCCGGCAAATGCAGGCCGGTTTTGACTGTTGATAAATTACGCAATTCAAATGAAATATATAACCAATCTTTATTTGGTCAGATCAACTTGTTTAATGTACGTAGTTCTGCAACACCTTTAACTTGATTCCAGATTAATTAAAATTTACATAAATATTAATGGCACATGCTCCATCTTCTGAATCTTGAATCATATCTTAGTGAGATTTGCAGGTTCCAATACGTACTTCTCGTCTTCATTTTTTTTCGCCCCTGCAACAATCAAACCACCTCACATGTATACTTAATTGATTGTTACAATTTTTTCTTAAAAAATCCATATTTTTAATTTACGGTTTTTTTTCTTTTTTTAGATCCTTTCCAGTTCAAGTGGGCTTAGCCCACTCTACATCTGGATCGGGTTACTGTAGGCCCATTTAAGGGGTTGACCCTCCCACTCACACGCGTCTCTATGTTTCCACGGGGATTCGAACTTCGAACCTCGAGGCATGGGATGTAGCCCCATAACCACTACACCAACTTGTGATTGGTGGTTTTTTTTCTAACTATCCTCTAAATGCATATGTTAAAAAGTTCAATTAGAAATTCTCTTAAATTAAATCATTTTAATTCTTTAATATTATTTTTTAGGGTCGATGAAAGTGTGCGTGAATAATAGAACACACTCCTAAGAAAAACACACTCATACGAATTTTAACACTTAAAAAAATGTGTGTGAATAATAAAACGTCAACTTTTAATTAACGGATGGAGTATTTGTTAATTAAGATTGTTAGGGTGCATATAGGGTGTGTTTGGATTCCATTGCATTTTCATTATAATGCAATTATTTTACATCATTTTATGTGTCCGTTTGGTGGTAAAAATAAAAATCTCGTAAAAACCGAGGTAAAACCGTAATTTAACCAAATAATCACATAAATCGAGATAAAATAATTGCATTTTAATTAATATATCGTGGAATCCAAAAATATCATAATTTAAAAGCCTTAAAAAATTTGTTAACCAAACACCGCCTTATCATTTTGCATTATAATGATAATGCATTTGGAATCCAAACACACCCATAATCTAGTTTGTTTTGGGAATTATTTATCTTTCGAGAAAAACACACTCATAAGAATTTTTTTTTGGAAAACGAGAGTGCGGGTACGTGACCCAACAAGAGCCCTATACACAAGAATCTTTATAATTTAAAGATAAAAATTATTTTAATTCAGTTTTCATATCGGAACCCTTCTCCAGACATAGCAAAGAAAGGGCGAAGGGTGCGTACAACCTGACCCTAAAACCCTATTTGTAGCGGGTCACACTAGAATTGTTGTTGTTTTGCTATTGTACTTTAAGCTAGATTATAAAAATCATTTTATTTTATAAACAAATGAATTATTTTGGTTGTTTTAATTTAACATTGATCAGCTAATTAATTAGGGATACTGTTACAAGTTGAATAACATGATGAGATCCCAATATAATTGCACACTTTTGGAAGGGTAAAATATACGCTACACCGAATATTGACTCAAAATAATGGATCATGTTCTAGTAATAAACTCTGATTTTTTCCCCTATCTATCATGCTGATTTATTTAACCTATAAATTAAAGTGATTAATATGCGTTTAATATTATATTATACTCTCTCCATTAATTAAAACTTGACGTTTTACTATTCGATAAAAATGATATGAAATATTAACTTTTTAAATAATATTTAAATAATTTCATACCTAGTAAAATTAAGTGTGAATTGATAAAAAAAGTAAAATAATGTTAATGTTTTTTTTTATATTTTTTATCATTCTAAAAAAACGTGCATAAATAGTAAACGACAAGTTTTAATTCATAGAGGGAATATATAGTTATTTTGTCAGGATGTCTCGAATCTATCTATTTGTGACTTATTGATAGATTTATCCTAATAGGATTAAATTTATTTTAGGATATATATAATCTTCTATAGGAATACAACTCAATTCTGAATTGAGGAAAACAGACAACCACATAACAAAGATTGTCGATCGAAAAACGCAACTTGCAACCAAATGGACTAAACCACTCCCTAACTATCACAAACTTAACTATAATGGTGATCTCTCTGCTTCTAGTAAAGGAACCTTCGGCTTCATCATTAGGAACCAACTGGGTCAGCTTCTTTGCTCCAACTCAGGATCCTCGCCCTTTTCCTCTGTGGTGGGGGCTTAGAGGTTTGCTATTTGGTCTGGTATCCAAGCAACCTTGAATCATCACATTACCCATCTTTGCATGGAAGGCGATAATCTTACTATTGTCAATATATAGTCTTAAAGGTATTTGTTCACCTTCGGGTGAAGTTGAGATAATAATCTTCGATATTTCCCTATATATGCGTCTTTTCGCCTCAGCCTCTATACGCCATATATACAGGGATGTCAATAGAGCTGCTGATCACTTGACGCGTCTTGTCTGCACTTTCTTAGGGCCCTTGGTCCCCGATGACTCTGAGCTTGGTAATCTCATCCTTCAGGATGCTCTTGGTTAAGATTTAAGAATGCTCCCTCACATTCTGCCAAATTCTTTCCGTTTCAAGAAAAAAAAGGTTGAATTTTTAATAGTGATGGATAACCATGTATGTAGCAGAGGTTCTGAACAACGGAGGTCCAATGGGTTTGGGGGTGAAGCCTTAACCAGTAGAGGTAAGGTCCAAGGGGCTAGTGGTGGTTTCGCTGAAACGGCATTCCATGTTTCGAGGTTCATATGTTTATCGTTTATCGGTCAGTTTGGACTTTGGATGACATCTTATAATCCTCGTTTTCAGACAATAAACTGTGTGTCGATCTTATTTGTTCGAATATCAGTTTTTTCGTCACAATATTTTTTCAATGTAACAACAACTATCCAATGCCGCAAAACATGTTATCCAGTGTAGTATGTGTTGAGTATAATTCTAGTTTTCCTAGGATTTTATACATTTCTTGTAATATGCTTTTATAGCATTAGGATTTGTTATGCCTTTGGGCTTGTAGCTAGCAGCTTCAGCAATCAGCAAAGGCCCAACAACTTCAGCCCATCTCACTTGACATAGCTTCATCAAACCTACCTTAACGCTTCATTTTGGTAATCAAAATTCAGAAGAGCTTTATAAGCTCTCTTCTTGTGTTCACCAGATATGAGAAGCGACACTGTAGCAGATAACAACTGTGAGAGAAGAGAGCATTAAGGCTTTAGGGAGGCTGTCGAGAGAGCTTGGGAGCTTCTCCCATGGCTGCTCCGGTGATGATAAGGCGGAGGGATCTCCGGTGAGAGGAAAGTCGAGAGAAGAAGAGAGCAGGGCCAATTTCTGAACCGCTTGAGTGCTCGAGAGGTGAGGGAGGAAATTCAGTCTATGATTACAAACAAAACATAGATATTAGTGCCTAAGCCTAAAAATGCCAGAGTAATCGACTGTAAATGGATCTACAAGTTAAAAGAGAGTGTAAAACCTACTGACCCACCTAGATTTAAAGCTAGACTAGTGGCTAAAGGCTTTTCACAGAAAGAGGGAATTGATTGCAATGACATCTTTGCTTCAGTAGTTAAATATAAGACTCTAAGGTTGATGCTTGCTATAAGTACTGTCTATGATTGGGATTTGGAACAAATGGATGTCAAAACTTCATTCTTGCATGGTGATCTTTATGAAACTATTTATATGTCACAACCTAAAGGATTTGTTGATAAATAGAAATCTGATCATGTGTGATTGCTAAAGAAATCTATCTATGGGTTGAAACAAAGTCCTAAATAGTGGAATCTAAAGAAATCTATCTATGGGTTGAAACAAAGAAATCTTTAGCAATCTAAAGCTTGGCTTTCTGAGAAGCAGTTATGATACTTGTTTGTATTTTAAGAGTGCCAAGTCTAAATCTCCTATGTATGTACGTGCTCCTTTATGTAGATGATATCTTGATCATGTGCAATTCTAAGGTTATCATATCTGTTGTAAAAAGGGATTTAAAACTACATTTTGACATGAAAGATTTGGGGGCTGCTAAAAGGATTCTGGTAATTAACATCACTAGAGATAAAAAAAGAAGATGATGTGGTTGTCTCAAAGTGATTATGTGCAAAAGGTTTTAGATAAGTTCAACATGGATAATTCTAAACCCTCCAGTATCCCTTTAGAAGGGCACCTAGACTTGATTAAGAAACATTGCACGTCCACACCTGATGAGAAAGAAAAGATGTCTAAGATTCCCTATGATGTAGTTGTAGGGTCAGGGTCTGTGATGTATACTATGTTGTGTTCCAGATTTGATCTTGCATTTTCCATTAGCGTACTAAGTCATTTCATGTCCAATCCTGGTGAAGTTCATTGAACTGGTATGAAGTACTTACTCAGATATCTGTGTGCTACCCAAAACTAATGCCTTGTGTTTGCTGAACATGCTTCAAAGCATGATTTGTATGGTTTTGTAGACTCAGATTATGCAGGTGACAAAGATTATAGGAAATCAACAACTGCCTATTATAACACATGGGCTGGAAATTGCATTTCTTGGAAGTCTCATCAACAATCTATTGTTGCTCTCTCTTCTAGAAAGGCTGAGTGTGTAGCGGCTATAGAGGCAGCAAAAGAAGCTTCATGGTTGACAGGAATACTTGGTGAAATCTTGCCTATGTCTTTTTTACCTGTCTTGTTTACAGATAGTCAGAGTGCCTTATATCTGTGTAATGATCCTGTCTATCATGAAAGATCTAAACACATTGATGTGAGGCATCACTTTATTAGAGCGTAGGTTGAGAATGGACTTATAGATATGAGAAAGATTAAGGGAGACCTTATTCATACAAACTTTGGCACAAAAATTGTCCCAGCTGACAAGTTCTCATTTCGCAGGGATGCTCTGCATATATGGGAGGCCAACTGAGCTCTAAGCTCTTCTTGAACCGACGACGAACGGGAGAACATCCAATTCACTACTAGTGACCAAGGAAGACACAATCACAAGGATTAAGAGGGCATTTGTTATGTGTTTTAATCCTTGTAAGCTGGTTGTAACAAAACAATGGTTTATTTGGTGATTAAGATGCACAAGTGTCTAGGCTAGGTGATACCTTACTTAACCATATACCAACCTAGCCATACCGTGACCAGGAAAAGCTCGTTGGTTCCATGGCCTGACCATGTATGTCACCAATGGCTAGCCTGGATCCACTAGGTGTGGCTAAGGATGGGTGTATTGGTTTATGTAAGGTTGTTGGTTGCTTTGGTTGCTCATTTTCGAGTTGTGTTTTAAAGCAAGACGAGCCTATTCCTTTGGCTCAGCTCACATGTTGTGATCGTTGCTAGCTCGTCTATATATATGCTCACATCAGAAACCTTAGAGGACTGTAGCATCCTCACTCTCTCTCAGGTAAGCCAAGGGGCTAGGGTTTGGGAGAAAAGCTAGGGTTTCTAGCTCGAGAGTGATATGTCGACGACGATTTCTTCAAGGGATCGGAACTCGTCTTGGTCGGGTGCTACCTGAGTTTATGCTTACACGAAGAAGAAGAAGACTATATATGAAGGAGAGTTCTTGTGTTGAGAAATCTCTCTGAGATTTCTCGGTGTCCTCAACGGATGATCTCTAATCCTATATATTCTCTTCTTATCTTCATTGTTGTGTTTCTCTAGAAATCGTTAGCTTAGATCTTGTGCATCTAAAACCTCTGTAACCTGTTTTGAACTTGGATGCTTAGTGAAATTGGGTGAGCGTCCCCTCCTGAGGTTCCGCGGATGTAGGGTAACTGAACCACGTAAACAAAGGTTGTGTATTCTTGTGTTTTGTTTCGTTTGTTTGTTTACATTATCTGTCGTTTGAATGTGAGAGCGAGACAACCCTAAATCTTATCAGTCTGTAATGTACAAATATCAATAATGACCGATATGAAAAGTTGTTCAAATAACCATACTAAACGCACACAATGAAAATGAATGATAGTTAAATATTAACATAAATACGATATTGACCAGAGAAAATGTATCGGTATGGATTAAATATTTTTATTAATTAATTCTCAATTAGAAAATGTATATATGAAATTGAAATACAATCAAGCAAGAGTTACAAAAAATTGACAATAGGTGAGCCTTCAAAGAATCAAAGGTCAATTAACCACCATGTGAAACCTAACAAGTTGATTTTATTTAAATAAAGATTAATTATATTTAAATACAAGTCTCTTAATTGCCGGTCTGTATCACATACAAAGTTTGTTTTAATTCCAAACTAAGGGCAGTTCCGCCAGCAACTGATCATCATCATCATTCATTTTGAATAAAATAATATTCAATTATTTTTATATATATTAATGAAATTGAAATATAAAAATTCAAACCCCCATTGGTCTCCAAAATCAGTTTAAATACCCAAATGCAACCACTGAGTTCATTCATCCCCACCACCAAATTACAACCAAGAAACCTAAAACAACAACAACAAAAAAAAAATCCCAATTTGCGCATACATATACATACAGATATACATACAATGGATGCGAAGAAGTCTAACAAAATCAGAGACATTGTAAGGCTTCAACAGCTGCTGAAGAAGTGGAAGACCTTCGCGAAGAACAACAGCCGGAACCGAAACGGATCAGCGGGAAGCACCGGCAATGGCGCCACCCTAGGCGGTGGCGGAAGCAAGAGCATCAAGTTCTTGAAGAAGACGCTGTCGTTCTCCGACAGCAGCGTCTCCTCCCACTCGTCGTTCGCCTCCATGGACGTCGTCCCCAAGGGGTTCCTCGCCGTCTGCGTCGGGAGCGACCTCAAGAGGTACGTGATCCCGACCGAGTACCTCAGCCACCAAGCCTTCGGCGTCTTACTGAGGGAGGCCGAGGAGGAGTTCGGGTTCCAGCAAGCCGGGGTGCTCAAGATCCCCTGCGAAGTCTCCGTTTTCGAGATGATCCTTAAGGTGGTCGAAGATAAGCGCGACGATCAGTTCTCGTTGCAAGCTCAGCTGGATCATCTCATCGATGCGAATACGAGTCGATGCTCCCCTGATTGTGAGATTTTTCAATCTGCGCCACATGTTTCCTCAAATGTGCAGATGATTCATTGAATCTTTATAACTTGATCTTGATTTTTGCACCCTTAATTTTAATTTTAATTTTTTTTTTTTTGGGTTTGTGAATCAATTGGTATAATAGATTGAGTTGTTAGATCATCCATTGTTAAGACATGACATGGATTGAATCGTTGTTCTCAATGGAATCAAAATATTTCAAGTGTAAAATCACTCATTCTATTACCATAAGATCTTCTTCGTCACACATTGAAGATTTAGAAATTGCAGTTGACTCTTTTGTCGAAATGATGAACCATTGGCAGATCTAGGATGACACAGGTATTAATGTATTATAAAATTGCAATTTAGGCTTTACTAAATTTGTCAACTTGCATTCATCTTCGTTTTTGCATTTATTCCTGAGAAAAATTTGGGTAAAGTAGTAAAACAATTTAAAAAACTTAAATAATATCAAGCCTATTTTGAACTTTTTATTAGGTGATTAGCACCCAAACTAATTTAATTAGGTAAGCTAGCACCCTTTCCCAATGGAGTAGTAATGGTCAATTGTTTGACCGTTGACCGGTTAACGTTGACCAACTCCTTCAGATTTTATTTTTTTTTATTTTTTTTAAATGGTGACATATTTTGTGATGACATTTTTTGCCGTTTTGATGCCAATTTTTTATTATATTTTATTTTCGTTTTAATGCCACTTTTATAATGAAATGGTTTGATGACACTTTTTAAATGCCATTTTTTTCAAACTTTGATGACATTTTTTTTTATGTGATGTCACGTTGACCATTGATGCCTTTTTTTTTACTGTTGACTATTGATGACATTTTTTTATGTCAAATGTTTGATGATATTTTTTTTTACCGTGATGCCATATTTTTTCAAAGTAGTGATGTCACGTTGACCATTGATGATATTTTTACCGTGATGACATTTTTTGTTCACGTTGACTATTGATGCCATTTTTTTGTTACTGTTGGCTACCGATGACACTTTTTTGATGTCAACTTTTTGATGATATTTTTTTTACCGTGATGCCATATTTGTTCAAAGTAGTGTTTTGATAACATTTTTTTTCTTCAATGTGATGCAACTTTTTCAAAGTAGTGTTTTGATGTCATTTTTATAATGTAATTATTTGATGTCATTTTTTTAATCAAATCGTTTGATGCCACTTTTTTTTTTAATTTAATCAATTGTATATCGATATATTTTCGTCGAATCTACTTTTATTCACTGATGACACATTTGTGATTGCACTTCATTGATGCAATCACTTGTGGTGACATGTTTACTACACATTTTTATTCATTGATGACATATGTGATTACACTTCATTGATATCAATAATTTGTGATGATATTGTTTGTTGATGACGTTTTATTTGATAACATTTTTTGTTTACTATGATGCCACTTTGCTAAGTGGTTTAATGTAAAAGTTCTCTATAGTAGATTAGGGGAAATTTTATAAATTACACAAATTTCGGGTTATTCAAAGTTGTCGTACATCCATTTGAATCAAGCATACAAATATTGACTTGGGTTTAGTAACAACCTTATATGTGTTTTTTCTTATACAAAGCATAGTGTTGAACGAATCCAAGGTAAAGCTTCATGCATTGCTCAGCAGATTTACTAATGGCTTGCAACTTACAAGGTTAAGCCCACTGGACAAGGGCTATAAAGCCATAACACACTAAGAACATGACTGCCAACTGCAATAACAAATGGTTGTAGGAAAGCACCAAGAACATAAATCATGTGCCACCAAAACCTGAATTGCAAAACAAGTACAACAATAAAGGAAATGATGAATTCGCCACGCTGGCTGCCAAATGCCGCGTAATGGCATCAATTGGGCATCAAGACGAGCTATATGTAACAAGCAGCAACATCCATCTTCATGACTTAGTATTTGGTAGTTCTTAGCATCATCATATCCTGAAGATATCAGTTTGAAACCGTTCATTGTACAAGTTCCAATGGCCATACCTTTCAGTATGGAAGACAGACCTGGGGATGAAGAAGCTCAACCTCCTAATTGTCTTCAAGTGCTTCAACTTTGTGCATGCGTTCACTACTTCTCGACTTGTCAAGTTTGCACAGCCAGAGAGATCCATATGCTCCAGGCTCTGGCATCCTTCAGCGATGAAAGCAAGCCCTTTAGCTGCGAACTTACAGAACTGGAACTCGAGATGCACCAGATGGGGCATCGATTTTCCTATTGCAGCGGCTTCAGAATCTCCATCTTGAGGGCTGCCTCTTAGATACTCATTTGGGACAATGCCCGTGTGCTGCGAAGGGTCCAACCAATTCATGAAGTTGTGTTTTAGGACGATAAGATTTGGACAACTCCTTCCGATTAAAAGAAGAGATTCATGAGATACCTCATTGCAGTAACTGATGTCAAGTTCTTTCAGAAGTGCACAACTCAAAGTCACTTCCGAGATCCCTGCATTTGTAACACTCTGTGTTTTAGGAAGATAAGATTGTGCTCATTGCCTCTCAAAATTGACACAAGATCAATAATCTTGATGATACAGGGCAAGCTGACCACCTTCAAGGACCATAAAGCCAAAAGCACAGTATAAGGAAAGTGCATGAGAAATTAGCAAGAGTCATGCAGACAATACCCACTTTTAAAGAAAATAAAGAATCCCAACATTAAAAAACTTAAGCATAAGAAATTCGTCTGGATTGCAAATATTGTTTGAGGTGTTGTCATTTATCTGAATTGGCAGCCAATAAGTTAATACAACAACTAAAACAAAACAATTGAAATCAACTAGAAGTAGAAAATGGATTACCATCAAATATGAGTTTCTTTCCAGGGGATATATCTCTGCTTTGATATGAAAAAGAGGATATAAATTCTGTAATATAACAATCAGAACTTCAAGAAAAAAGATGAAAGAAGTCAAGGTCAATCAAAGTTGTGAACCTGAATAGGTTCAGATAGATGAAGACAACAAATTCCTTCCACAGACAAGAAACCATTCGTATTTGAGACTTGGATCATTGATTCCAAAGCTACCCTCACAGAGCTTTGAACAATTCCTTCTAACATTGCTAAGATTTATCATTACCATGAAAAAAAAATCAAGAATGAAAACATAAACAATTACTTATCTAAGGCTTCCAGGTTAATATTCTCTCTAATCCCAAAGAAACACTTCAGTTCCATCAAAGGAATGCCAACAGCTTGGTATAGTCATACCTACAATTGTCAAGATTTTTGAGTAGTAAGAAAATGAAGTATAAAAGCAACATGAGCAAAATTCAAGAAGAAAATTACTCTGGTGCTAAATCTATGTTCAAATAAGTAACAGATACACTAAAAACACTACCATCCATATTGCATACATTTCATAAACTCAATCTATAGCTTTAATTTTGAGGGATGAGAATTCAAATGTAAAAGCCAGATCGTCAGTTTCCTAATGAGTCTCCAAGTGTAAACTTAAACAGATCAGAGCATCAGCAACCCAATTTCACTCAAACACACAATCGTCATTCATACAAAATTACAAAGCACTCAATTTGGACTCTTACGCTCAATTTGGAATTCATGATTATCTGATGCACAATCAATGTCGGAATTCCAACCGCTCAAACAATCTAGACAAAATTAGTCAGAATCAGCAGAGCTAATAAAAATAATGTGAGGACATGTACCTGATAATCAGCAGACTTCCCCTTCAAATCGGCTCTGACGAACACCTTCTTCTCCCTTCAAGTCAAGCCGGTTAGGGATTAGATCGTCGAGGAGGAGAAAAGGAGATCTCCAGCGCACCGGCGAATCCAAGAAGGCGGTGCGGCGGATGGAAGGTGGATCCCAAGCGGACGACGGAGGGAGAGCGAGCGGCAGAGGATGATGAAGAAGGGGAACTCCGGTTGGGCGGAGCGAGAGCGGAGACGCAGATCTGATGCGGAGAAGGGAAGGAGAATGGAAAGGAAAGTGACTGCCACGGGCCTAATAGATTTTCAAAGGGTGCTAATACGGCCAATAAATAATGTAAAAGTGTTAATTAACTAATTAAATTAACAAAGGGTGATATTTCACCAAAATTTCTCAAATATCAATTATTATTATTATATCTATATAAACTCTTAATTTAAAAGAGTTTAAGATGATGTGTCATTCTTAGAGACATTTTAGGAGTCTTTACTAATCATTATTATTATTTTTATTTTTCTTTGATTTTCTTTAATTCTCCTTTTTTTATTCATTTTCCTTTAATTCTCTTTTTTCTTTAATTTTACTAACTACTCCGTATTGGACTTAATTCAAAACATTGAATTCAATCTAATATAACTATTGGGTTTAACCAAATTTATTTACTAACTATTGGACTTAATTCAAAACATTGAATAATTATGGATTATGACACGTCACATTTAAACAATGTTATAATGATATTGATATTATTATTACTAAGTAATTTAAAATATCTATATTTATATATTATACTCTACATAAGATTTTAAAAAAAATTATGAGATAATTATAAGATACATTTATTGTAAATTTTTTTTTATGATTTTTATCTTAACATTTATTAATATTTTTATATATTATATTTTAGTTTTAAAAAAACACGCCATGACGCGGGAATCGTACTAGATTATTATATAGAAGAAGTCGTTTGTGATATGTGTCGGTATTTCCTTAACCGTAGTATTTTTAACCAATTGTATTTATCTCTATTGATTAATACTCCACAATATAACATTAATATATACTCAAGATCGATAAGATTTTATTGATTTTTTTATTCAATTCCGCTTAATCAATATAGAAAAAGGGAAAATATATGCTTAAGATAAGATTTTTCTAGATATCGATATGTTTTTACAAGATTTTATTCATGTTTGTTAAATATGGATATATTATACAATATTATATCTCTTTTATTGGTAGTTAATTAGTTAAACATATTGACATAAAATAATTAGTTAAATGGATGTTAAAACAAAATTTATTTAAATTTTTTAAAAATAAAACAATATATATATATATATATATATATATATATATATATATATATGTATATATAAAATATAGAGGTAGTTAGAGTTAATGTTTAATTACAATTTATTTTGTAGATTTTTTAATATCAAATAAATTCACAAAAGCGCAGGTACTTAACTAGTTTAATATTAAAATACTATTAGAAAAAAAAACAATTTGTCTATTTTATTTGGCGAGGTGGTATTAATTAAATTACCATAATTTTATAGCATTTCTCAATATTTTCTAAAACTATTTTGTATTTTTGTTTGTGCTATGAATCAGAATTCTTGACTTTGTCTTTGATTGTGTCCATTCTTACAAAAATTTCTAGCTCCGCCAGTGCACTGACCTCATACTGTATTGATTACATGCTTAATCTTTGTTATAATCTATATGAGATACACTATCACATCTCACATTTACTGAATGTGGATTAGAAGATGCACATAACTGAAATTTATTCGAATGTACGTATGATGTATTCAATAGATTATAGATGAAACCGTAATATATAACACATAACATCTGCCTTATATCTGTATCAATGTAACATCCTTGTTTTAGGGCTATGGCTTGCAAAGCTTGCATTTGTTGATCAAGTCTTCAAATTCGGTTTCACTGCAGGGCAATTTCAATGCTCCGTGTTGCTGAAACCCGAACTCTTCTTCAGCTCTCTTCAACACCTCATTGAATCCCGGCAGCGATAAATAAGCTGCCGGGATCACAACCCTCGTTAAGTCTGGGCCCACATACACCGGTAAGAATCCCTTCGGTACATGGGGCTTGTTACGACGGTCATGATTCTTCGAAGAATGCAACTTTCCATTATCGTCATAAGGTGAGGGCGACAATGTTTCTCGAAGAAGCTCCTCCAAATCACTAGCCTTCTTGCGGTGGCTTGTGTTGCGATGCCACCCTAAAATGCACACAATGCTCATGGATTTGCTCGGAGATGGGGTAAGTCGACCCATCCTCGTAGATGATAGCGATTTCAACGACGAGTTGATCCCCTATAGCTATGTGAATATATGCCTAGCTAGTTGTGATCGATTTAGAAATAAGTACACATTGATATGCATATTCAAATGGATGACCGATCACAATGTGGTTTCGAACCCTACATCGAACAAAGGAGATATTGATAATCTTCGAGCGGAGGTTGTTTTTTGTATGAATGAGACATTGTTGTATGAAATAAACTCCTCCTGTACGTACAGGAGGAGATCAAAGTGATTTTCGTGTTTAAATAAAATCTCGATTTTTCACCTATATATATGTTTTTTTCTAGTCGAAATAAGGATATGTTTACTTGTAAATATAGAGATAAACAGACAACTTTTTTACAGAACGATTTCCCCTGAAATCTCTTTGATTTACTTGATTTGGATTAAAGTCTATTTTTAGTGCAATGCAAATGGATTTAGCTAATTAAGGTTGCAAAAAAGCATTGTTTATATCAAGTTGATGAGTAGGCCAATTTCTATCAGTAGCTAAAGCGAGAATACACCTTGTTGTAAATTTGGCAACAGGAGAGAAAGTGTGCTTGTAATCTCTGTTTTTTAATTTACGTGGTTGTATCCTTTAGCTACTAGCCTTGCTTTATACCTTTCAATGGAACCATCAAGCTTGTGTTTAAGCTTAAACACCCATTTAGATCCAATGCATGTTTTCTTGGAGATAATGTTAAGTGTTATTTTTCTCCAATACTTGAATCTCTAACTTATTCATGGCCTCAATCCAGTTATATATGATCATATCCTTGGCTTCATTGTATGTGTAAGGATCAGGTACATGTACTAAGTTAGCAAAGGACTTGACAAAATCATGAGAAAAATAAGTAGAATTACCAATTATGACAGACATATATAAAAGACCGTGACACAGAGTCATTAGGTGGGATAGAAAGAACACAAGAAATCCCTAATTAAGTTTAGTAGGAACTTTATGTTCTCTACCTGGCCTTCTTGGAAGATCAATCACCTGATGTGAAATTGCATTAGAAACATCATTCACATAATTAGAAACAATCTCAGTAGGTTGAGAATTGTGAATATTCTTAGAAATATGATCATTATGATCTTGTTGTAAGACAGAATTTCCTATGTCATCATCAACTGAATCAGAAGGTTGAGTCAAAGGAGAAGAATTCCTTACCAATGTAGAAGGTTGAAGATCAGAGTCATGACTCATGCCTATACCATACTGGAGTACTGGATATTTTATCAATGGACATACCAACTCCTTTATAAGGGAACTTGTCTTTAAAAAATTGCACATCTCTACTCACAATATATACTTTTTAGTATCCAAACAGAAGAGCTTATATGCTTTTTGAGCAAAAGGATACCCAACCAAGATGCACCTTTTTGCTTTAGGACCAAATTTTGTCTTTATTTGCATTAGGATCAAGGGCAAAACATAAGCAACCAATTGTCATGAACACATCTAAGTTTGGAGTTTTACCAAATAAAACCTAGCTCAAAAGGATATTTCCATTTCAATATAGCTGTAGGCAATTTATTAATGATATGTGTGTTGCAGCAAGAACACAATCAACCTAAAACTAAGTGGGTAAATTAACCAGCATGCTGCACAAACTCATTGCCAATATTGTCACTTCGAAAACACTTAAGAGGTATTGATCTTATTGTGCAAATAGTTAATAAAGGAAGACAGTATAGAAAAAATATTGATTATTAAGTCTTATTAGGCATCAAGAAAGTCCAAGTAACACGACTTTTATCATCAACTATATAGTAAGGAAAAAGGAATACTTGGCTTTAAAAGAAACATATTGACTAACTGGAAAAGGCAATATGTGCATCTTAGCTAGAACACATATGTTTCACAACTTCTAAATGGACTAATTTGCTCAAAGATGCATGCCCTAAATGAATATGTAAATGTTGCAATTGTTCACCAGTCTTACACACATTCGCTACTACACATTTATTCACAATAGGAACACAAGTAGAGTTGATCTAGAAAGACAGGGGATCAACCCGAGCAAGGTAAGCTTACAACTGTCAACTAATATTTATGCACATATCCTGATCCATCTAATTATGACTTGGCTAGTTCTAAGATCCCGGAAAACCAACTTTGTGCAGTAAATATAGCTGCTAGATGAGAACACAAGTACGCTCGACATGGTTTTCTATATACACAAGTCGAATTAAACTTTAAATTATATTAAACATGCTTTTTTAGCATGTTAAACACCATAAAAATCAAGGGCACGTTGATACTCATAAATCACCTAAATCGAATTATAAAAATTTCCAGCATATTTTAGAATGTTTAGACTTGTATACGAGGAGATATTTTTTGTCAATAAATTGAAAGAATGCAATAACAGAAGCCAGTAAGGATAACTGATCGAAATCCCCTTTGCCATATTAAAAATTGAAAGTTATAAAATTGAACAACACCCTTAATTTTCAGCAATTTAAACACCATAAAAATTAATGTTAAAACTTCTAAATCACCTAAATGCAACTAAATAAATGGCCTAAGGCTATAATTAATATCACAAATTCAAAACCTAACTGTGAAATCACCTCCTATATATACACACACACCCACGCACAATTTCTATACAAGAAAAAACTTATTAAAAAAAAACAAGGGAAAAAAAAGAAGCAGAAGAAGATGAAGATGTCATCTCATAACTTGATCCTCGTTGCGCTGATGTCAGCAATCGTGGTTGCTGCGACAGGCTCACCATCGGTCCCCATCGCAACGATAGAAGTGGAGCCTCCGGTGGCGCTGAGGGAATCGGCCGCCCCATTGTTCAGAATAACGGTGGTGATAAACAACATCCTGGAAGGGAAGCAGAATCTGGAGGTGCATTGCAAGGACAAGAATACCGATTTCGGAGTGAAGAAGGTGCCTTCCGGAGGGAGCTACAACTTTTCCATGGAACCAAACTTGTTCAGCGCCGACTACTTCTGCTCGTTCGTGTTCGACAACGTCGTCCACTGGTTCGACATTTACCAATGGAAGATGGATTTCAACCGTTGCGTGAATGACACTTGCAGGTGGTTTGTGTATGAAAAGGGGATATGCTTGAGTGACCCACACTCCCCAACTCACTGCTACTCTTGGAATCAGGTTTAGATTAATAATCTCTTCTAATCGCTTTTTTCGCGGTTTTAAAAATCAAACTGTGTAAGTAATTTGTAACTTATATGTTACATATGTGTTGGGATCAAGGTCTTCTGTTACTAATAAGTGTATGGATTATCAAGTGATTAACTAAAAAACTGATTTAAATCCGTCGAAACGTGAATGTTAGATCTTGAATGCGAGAACTTTGTCCAGTTTATTTTGTTTTTTAAGTTATAAGATGGGAATGCACATTTTCCTTATATTTTGTGATTCTTCTCTCTATGGGAATTTGATCATTAGAATTATTTTCAACAACAATATAAGGAATATGGAAGATTGGTTAAAATGTATAAAACAATATAGGACAAGTTGAAGAAAAACAGACTGAGAAATAAGAAGAGATGGAAACTACAAGGCCAAACATCCACCAAAAGAGTACTAAAAGAAAGAAAATTGTTGAAGGGGAAAAACTCAAGAAAGGATATATGAAACTAAATTTTGACGGAGCTAAGGTTGACTCTATACTTGCTACTTCTGGGTTTGTCATACGCGATGGCCAGAGTGTTGTCCTCTCTTGCGGAGGCAAGGCCCCAAGAAGATTTTCGCTTTACAAGCGTAGTTGCTTGGTCTCCATGCCAGGCTGGCTTGTTGGAAGCTATGAAGAGAGGTTTCTCTCATCTTGAGGTAGAGGGCGACTGTTTGATTTTGATCAATGCCATGAATGGAACTTCGAAGAGCCCGTGGGAGATCGAGATGATGTTAAATAACAGTGGGTCATATACGATGTGGGGGGGGGGGGGGGGGGAGGGGGGCACGCACACCCAAGCGCAATATGCGCACCAACTAAGCCGAGCACACAAGCTGAGTGAGGTTCCATCCTAAAACCAATTGGTATTAGGTGGGGTAACCCACCCACTTATGTACAAGACTTGGATTCACTTTTTAATCAATGTGGTATCTATCCCACAACTTCAATTTATATTCTCAACACACCCCCCTCAAGTGCAACTGCCTGGCCACGCATTATTGCCAGTTGCACTTGACGACTTAAGTCTTAAGGTCGGCCAGCCAATTAGACCAGGAACCCAAACCACACCGCACTTAGCCGAACCTCGGCTGTGATACCATGTTAAATAACGGTGGGTCATAAACGACGTGGGGGGAGGGGGGGGGGGATCACGCACGCCCAAGCGCAATACGCGCACTAACCAAGCCGAGCACACAAGTCGAGTGAGGTTCCATCCTAAAACCAATTGGTATTAGGTGGGATAACCCACCCACTTATGTACAAGGCTTGGATTCACTTTTTAATCAATGTGGGTATCTATCCCACAACTTCAATTTATATTCTCAACAGATGACGATTTCAGATGTTCTCCTTGTAGTGCCTTCGAGAGAGTAATCAGGAGCTAATAGGTTGGTGCACTTGATTCTCACTTTGACTTTCGTTGAGGTGCGCCTTCCAACTCAGATGGACATTTTTGTCCGTCGGGACGCTCTTGGGTACGTGGTGGGTCAACCACAATTGACCATCCCCAAAATTAAGTTAGATTAATGATTCAAAATTAATGATTCAAATTAAGTTAAGTTAATACAATAACAACAAAAAAACCTAGTAAATCCCACATTTAAGCGGGGTCTGGGAGGTCAGGATGTACGTACTATTTCTCCAAACAAGTCGAGAGAGTGTTTTCGAAAGACACAGAACAAAAAAACAAGTATAACCACATGGAAACAAGCCAAACAAATGGTAAATGAGAGAAAAACGAGACATGCAATAATCAGAGACAGGAAGACACAAGTCTATATCCCAAAACTCTAAACATCAGTAGCCCTAATGCACCTCATCCAATTGTCGATCTCTATCCAACGTCATATCTTCCGAGAGGTTCAGAAGATGAAGGTCTTGTCGGATGACCTCCATCCAGCTCTTCCTAGGTCTACCTCTCCCCTGCGGGTAACTCTAAGGTCCAAGTTCTCATACCTACAGACTGGTGCTGATGTAGATCTCCTACGAACGTGCCCAAACCACCGCAGTCTAGACTCCCTCAATTTGTCCACAATATTCGCAACTCCAACCCTTCTCCTAATTAATGTCGACATTTCTGATTCTGTCAAGTCTCGTGAGCCCACTCATCCATCGCAAAATTCTCATCTTTGCCATTGATAACTTCTGTTCTTGAGCTTTAGTAATCGACCAACACTCAGAGCCATACAATAGGGTCGGTCTTACAACCACCTTGTAGAATTTCCCTTTCAATTTAGCTGGAACTTTCTTGTCGCATAACACCCCCGATACTTTTCTCCATATGAGCCACCCCACCCAGATTCGATGGTCGATATCCCTATCAATACCCCCTCCAAGATACTTGAAATACTCTTTCCTAGTGACAAGTTGTTCTCCTAAAGCAACTGAAGTCCCTGGATCTTTGCCTTCTCCAAAACGAAATTGAACATCTACTCAACCTGAAACCCTTAGCCTCTAGCACCCCTCTCTAGTTTTCAAGCCTGCACGCCAAACCTGAAATTGCTGTTCAGGTTACTTGTCAGTAGCCGATCAGTTAGAGAGATTTTAGGGTTAAGTTAGTTATTAGATTAGTGGGTTAATTAGTGGATTAGTGGGGATGAACTTGCTCTTCAGGTTTAGGTTTAGGTTTTCTATAAATTATAATCAAGATTTATCAAATCAATTGAATTGAGGAGGACTCAAAAATCGTTCTGGCTCCCCTCTTCCAACATGCCAACATGGTATCAGAGCTTAGGTTCAAAATCTTATTCCGGGTTTGATTCTATTGAAGAATGGAGAGAGTGCTCCATGAAAGAGGTCTTTCCTTGAGGAGGAAGACAAAGAAAAGTCTCCCATTGCAAGGAATGAAATTAAAGAGTTGGAGATCAAATAAATTCTCCATGTGTTGAAGATGATTCCAAGGAAGGGAATCACGACGAGACCGAAAAATGGTGCTAAAAAAAGGGGGCCAAGAGACGGTGCTCCGAGGAATTGTACTCTTTCCATGGCAGGAAAGAGAGGCCATAGATGAAGGCCAAGAGTGATCTGGAGTAAGTGTCCGTAGAAGTGCCCTAAATGGACTAATTTCCTCAAAGGTGCATGCCCTAAATGAACGTGTAACTGCCGGTGTTGCAATATATTGTTCACCAGTTTTGTTGGAATGTGGTTGTCCCACATCGGTAATCTAGAGAATGCTTGAACAACATATAAGGTTGAAGGGCTACTCCTCTCATTGCCATGTGGTTGTCCCACATCGGTAATCTAGAGAATGCTTGAACAACATATAAGGTTGAAGGGCTACTCCTCTCATTGCCAATTGGTTTTGAGATGGAACCCCGTTCGGGTTTATATGTTGTTCGTGTCCCCCATATGTGGGCCCACACACGATCTCCCCCCTCTAGCGTCTTGACCCCACCGGGCCCAGCCGAGTTAACATGGTATCAGAGCCGGGTTCGGCTAGTTGCGGTCTGGGCTCTAATTGGTGGGGTTGCTGGCCGTGGCATGTTGCGGGTATTGTGGTACCCATTTAAGCGCATGTGGCAAGTGCAACTTGTTGGTTAAAAATGCCGTTGCACTTGAGGGGGCGTGTTGGAATGTGGTTATCCCACATCGGTAATCTAGAGAATGCTTGAACAACATATAAGGTTGAAGGACTACTCCTCTCATTGCCAATTGGTTTTGAGATGGAACCCCGTTCGGGTTTATATGTTGTTCGTGTCTCCCGTATGTGGGTCCGCACACACGATCTCCCCCCTCCAGCGTCTTCACCCCACCGGGCCCAGCCGAGTTAACAAGTTTTACACATTTATTCACAATAGGAATACAAGCAGAGTTGATCTAGAAAGGCTAGGGATCGATCAACTTGAGCAAGGTCAGCTTGCAACCAGGGGCGGATCCAGAAATTTTTTCGGGGTGGGCACAATTGTTTATGGATAATTTTTATATTATTTTATAAGAACTAATTTTCAAAAAAATTATATGAAGAGAATAATTTAAATTTGTAAGAAAAAATATTATTATTTAATTATAAAATACAAAATAAATTATAAGAATTTTAAAATAATGAGAAATGGATTGAGAAAAAAATAAATAAAAATACGTGTCTATAGGGATTTGAACAAGGGTTAATTGGTTTTTATTTAAAATGGGGTGGGCTCAACCACTAAGCCACTATAGATACTTATATTTTATTTTTCAATTTTTATATATATCATATATATTTTTGTATTTTTTCGAATCTCGAATCCGCCCCTGCTTGCAACTTGTAATAATCCATTATGCACAGATCCTGATCCAATGACTTGGCTAGTTCCAAGGTCTTGCAAAACCCAACTTTGTGCAGTAAATATAGCAACTAGATGAGAACACGTACAAGTAGAGTCGGCATGGTTTACACAAGTCGAATTAAACTTGAAAATTAAATTCAACATGTTTTTTTTAGCGTGTTAAACACCATAAAAATCATGGTTACGTTGCATTGAAACGCGTAAATCACCTGAATCCAATTATAAAAATTTCTAGCGTTTTTTAGCATGTTTGAGACTTGTATACAATCGATGAGATATTTCTCGAATGACCGCTCTTTATTTACCAAATTCAGGATCAAGGAGATCTTTTTTGTCATTAAATTCAAAGAATGCAATAACTGAAGCCAGAAATGGTCGAAATCCCCTTTAATTTGTCATATTAAAAATTGAAAGTTATAAAATTGAACAACGTACATGCTTAATTTTCAGCAATTTAAACACCATAAAAATGAATGTTAAAACTTCTAAATCACAACTAAATAAATTGCCTAAGGCTACAATTAATATCACCTCCTATATATACACACACCCACGTACAATTTCTAAACAAGCAAAAACTTATTTACAAAAAAAACAAGGAAAAAGAAGCAGAAGAAGATGAAGATGTCATCTCATAACTTGATCCTCGTCGTGCTGATGTCAGCAGCCGCAGTGGTGGCTATAGGCTCGCCATCGGTCCCCATCGCGACGATAGAAGTGGAGCCTCCGGTGGCGCTGAGGGAATCGGCCACCCCATTGTTCGGCATAACGGTGGTGATTAACAACATCCTGGAAGGAAAGCAGAATCTGGAGGTGCACTGCAAGGACAAGAATACCGATTTCGGAGTGAAGGAGGTGGCTTCCGGAGGGAGCTACAGCTTCTCCATGGAGCCCAACTTGTTCAGCGCCGACTACTTCTGCTCGTTCGTGTTCGACAACGTCGTCCACTGGTTTGACATTTACCAATGGAAGAGGGATTTTGACCACTGCGTGAATGGCACTTGCAGGTGGTTTGTGTATGAAAAAGGGATATGCTTGAGTGACCCACACTCCCCAACTCACTGCTACTCTTGGAATCAGGTTTAGATTAAACTTCTAATCACTTTTTCGTGGTTTTAAAAATCAAACTGTACGTTAGTATTTGTAACTTACATACATTACAAATAATTTAATATGATGATATACGATGATAGCATTAATTTTATTTTATTTTTAAATTATCTTTAGTAAACTTATGAACCGGACTTCCAAAATTCATTGGACGGTCCTGTCCATTATGAAACCCCATATCATTGCTCATTACCTACAATACCTCTTCTTCAAAAGGCCTCATATAGCCCATTCTGTTAACGAGGTTTGCTAGTGTATGCACCTCCTAGGGAATGCCATGCCATTGGCATCAACAAAGTGCATCTACTATAACAAGTCTGACCCTTATCCTGTCGTCCAAATCATATTTTTTCCTTTCCCCCTTTTGTGATCCTAATTGGACAAGTGACCTCATTTACCGACGATCAACAATCATGTATATATTGTGTCTACCCGGCCGGGCTCTAATTTGTTGTCATGGACTTCCAAGAAATAACTCACTTTTGCACGCTCTTTAACCAAATTAAGCCAAATACATAACTCTCACTCAAGCTATGTGCGGGCTTATCTGCCTAACAACTCACTCAAAGTGTTTAAAAACCCGCATTATATCCATGTTGCAATACATATAATCTTTCAGAGATCCCGATTTAGGCTCTCAATTAACTGTGTGCTCCGCATATTTTTAATGAAAAAACCATCTTTCGTATAACATTTTGCCCACTTTTTCTTCAAGGTGTAAATACTATAAAACCAAGAACCTTTTTGTTACTTTCTCACACAATGCATTGAAAGCTTCTTCAAAGTCAATCTCTGTGTCATAGTCATACATGCAAGCCATAAAATCGATCTCGAATAACATCAGCCCCATCATGAATTAAATGTTTCATTGCATTTTGCATTAGGTGTCATGTACATAATCCGTGAGAAGTTTATGGCATACCTCCACTATGACCTTTCCCATGGTTATGTCTTGATCGGTGAAGATAGTTTTAATTGGTTGTTTATCATCATGTGTTACTAGAAAAGTTTTAAATAACCACGATGTATCCAAATGACTCCATAGCTTCTGTTGGGCCTATGGCCCATTTTTGGGTCCAGCCCAAGTGTGGCTCTTTGTGTTATATAAAAGGCATCATTTGCCTTTTGTTTTGGTACACAAGAAAGAGCAAAAAGAAGCAAAGGGTTTTTGCTTGAAGGGTGCCGCCAGTAGCAAAGGAAAGAAAAGAGGAGAGAGAAAGAAAAGAAAGAGGAGGGAGATTGGAGAGAAGAGGTAAGAGATTTGAGCGGGTGTTTCGTCTCTTGACCCGGTGATCCGTCTTCATCCTTCGACAAGTCAACAACGGGAGTTTGTTGATAGGTATTTTCTCCTTCTGGAAATCTAATCTGATTACAAGTGTTTAGCTAGGTTTTGGAGAGGAATCCTTTCTAGATCGGGTTGTATTTAGATTGGTGTTTGAGATCTCCATGTTTATTTGTCTCGGGTTGAGACTGGATTGTTAAACACTTGTATTGACCTATTGATTAGTGGATTGGTTGCTCTGGTGGGCGGAAGGTGGGTTTTTTTGATCCTCTGGTAAGAGAGGGTTTTTCCCACGTAAATCTTGTGTCAATATTTGTGTTTTTATCTGTGTTTGTGGTTGCTTGGTTGTTTGGTTTCTGGATTGGATATTATCGGTTGGTCACTGGTTTACTGGCTGATTGTTGTTGGTTCTCTTATCACCGAATTCGCTTCCGAGTGCGGCTGGAAAGTGGTTTCTAGCCCCAACAAGTGGCATCAGAGCCTTTGGTTGATCTTTGGATGTGTTGTTTTTGGGTAATAGGAGCAGAGATGACGACAAAGACCGAGGAATTTGCTAGTACAATGATAAAGCTAACGGCTTCGAATTTCTCTATCTGGAAGACGAAGATGGAGGATGTTTTGTATTGCAAAGACCTGTTTGATCCGGTTGAGTTAGGATCGAGGAAGCCAGCGGAGACATCCGATAATGATTGGAAGAAACTGCATAGGAAGACAGTTGGAACCATCCGTATGTGGGTGGATAATAGTGTTTATCACCACATAAGCAGCGAGACAGATGCACAAGTATTGTGGAAAAAATTGGAGGAGATGTATGAAAGGAAGTCAGCTCAAGGTAAAGCTTTTGTGATAAGAAAGCTAGTGAATCTCAAGTACAGAGATGGAAAGCCTATTGCAGAGCATTTGAGTGAGTTTCAGGAATTGGTGAATCAGTTGAACACTATGAAGTTAGTCCTTGATGATGAGTTGTAAGCGTTGTTGCTCTTGAGCTCTTTGCCTGATAGTTGGGAGACTCTAGTGGTGTCGATTAACAACTCTGCCGTGGGTGGGGTTGTGTCCTTATTTGCAGTGAAGGATAGTCTCTACAACGAGGAGACTAAGAGGAAGGATATGGGCACGGATTCGTCACATGCTCTCGTGACAGTTTCAGGGAGTAGGTCTAGAGGGAGATCTCAGACTAGGGGGAGCTTTGTTTGCTATCATTGTGGCAAGGAAGGGCACATGAAGAGGAATTGCAATGTGTGGAAGAAGAAAAGGGATGAAGAGGAAAATCAGAAGGGTACAACGTCAGTTCTGCAGGACAGTGATGATGAGCAGGTTGTTCTCACATGCTTGGAGGAGCCTGATTCTTGTGTAGAGTGGATTGCTGATGGAGCTGCATCCTTCCATGCTACATCAAGGAGGAAAGCGTTTATTTCGTACCGAGTGGGACGCTTTGGCAAAGCAAAGATGGGGAACGGAAGCTTGTCTGATATTATTGGTATGGGAGATGTTTGTGTGCTGACAAACACGGGTTGCAGGATGACATTGACAGATGTGCGACACATACAGGATTTGCAGAAGAATCTGATATCTCTTCAGATCTTGGATAAAAAGGGTTATGATAACTTCTTTGGAAGTAGGAAGTGGAAACTCAAGAAAGGGTCAATGGTGATCGTTAGAGGTGATTTGAGCGGTACATTGTACAAGACTCAGATGGAAGAAATCAGGGAAGCTGTGACAGAGGTTCATGGTGATGCTTCGCTTGATTTGGTGCAAGGGCTTACAGGATGCTTGAGTGGGAAGGGGCTGCAGAATCAGAAGAGAAAGTCTCTCGTTTCTTTTGCTGATAAGGAGACCTTGAGCACTTGTGATTTGTCTGGATTGCAGACAAGATTTAGCGGAACTTCTAAGACGTCAGAAGAGGATAGCACAAGTGTGGAGTTTGCTTCAGAGGATTGTGCTGATGAGATAGCCGTGCCAGAGGGGAGTTCATCAAGTGCTATGACTAGTGGTAGATCTGAGCACGTCGAGCCAGCACAGATAGAAGAAACTATCAGAGGGTCAGAGAGAGGACGTCATGCATTCACCGGGAGTTCTACCTCGGTGTACCAGAGAGTTACGGAGGAGGGGGAGCTAGTGGGTGATGGTGACATCTGGCAAGCATCAGTTCCGCGTCTCGGGGGTGAGACGGGACTTGGATGTGGGTGAGGCCAGAACGAGCCGGAATGTCTTCCCCTTGGGCTGGAGGGGGAGATTGTTGGGCCTATGGCCCATTTTTGGGTCCAGCCCAAGTGTGGCTCTTTGTGTTATATAAAAGGCATCATTTGCCTTTTGTTTTGGTACACAAGAAAGAGCAAAAAGAAGCAAAGGGTTTTTGCTTGAAGGGTGTCGCCAGTAGCAAAGGAAAGAAAAGAGGAGAGAGAAAGAAAAGAGAGAGGAGGGAGATTGGAGAGAAGAGGTAAGAGATTTGAGCGGGTGTTTCGTCTCTTGACCCGGTGATCCGTCTTCATCCTTCGACAAGTCAACAACGGGAGTTTGTTGATAGGTATTTTCTCCTTCTGGAAATCTAATATGATTACAAGTGTTTAGCTAGGTTTTGGAGAGGAATCCTTTCTAGATCGGGTTGTATTTAGATTGGTGTTTGAGATCTCCATGTTTATTTGTTTCGGGTTGAGACTGGATTGTTAAACACTTGTATTGACCTATTGATTAGTGGATTGGTTGCTCTGGTGGGCGGAAGGTGGGTTTTTTTGATCCTCTGGTAAGAGAGGGTTTTTCCCACGTAAATCTTGTGTCAATATTTGTGCTTTTATCTGTGTTTGTGGTTGCTTGGTTGTTTGGTTTCTGGATTGGATATTATCGGTTGGTCACTGGTTTGCTGGCTGATTGTTGTTGGTTCTCTTATTACCGAATTCGCTTCCGGGTGCGGCTGGAAAGTGGATTCTAGCCCCAACAGCTTCGTCATAAAGAAATACAACACCAAAAATGACTTCTCTGAAATAATTAAATCCAACAAATACATCAAGAGGCCTATGCTCCCTATTTGTACTAAATGTAGTGTCAAAAGCAAATACATCACCAAATAAAGCATAATCTATAATCATTTTTTCATTGGACCAAAAGATGTTTGTTATCTGCTCTTCACTAGTTTGAGTATAAAAGGAAAGATTCTCTATAGTTTGAGTATGAAAGTACCTCAATAAACTTTCGGCTTACCCATACATCAAGTTCCATTGCCGCTTGTAGGTAATTTCTGTGATCTCTTTGCGTGTAGCCAAGATTGGTTGATCCACCAACATGTCCTCCTATAAACTCATGAGTTGTTGTAGTTCTGATTCCAGAGTCATCACTCTGTTAGGACATAGTATATAAGAGGTCCTATGTACATTTTGGGATTCATTCTTAATCAATCAAAGTGTTATTCCCTTCTAAACTCTCTCATCGGCTCTCAATGGCTCTCTCTCATTCACAGTTCAAGGTCCTAACAATTGGTATCAGTTAGCTTGCGATCTTCGGCACTCTTCAACAATGGAGGAATGGCAGACTCGGATGGATCAGTCAATGACTCGGATGGATCAGACAATGACATAGATGGGGGAATGGATGCGAGCCTTGTCGCAGAAATTAGATCGGCAACTCAATTTCGGAGAAGCTCCGATCTTGGCCATGGAGGACGACACCAGGTGGCAGGCAATGGAAGAGAAGCGGCGCCGAAACGAAACTCAATTGCAAAGCCTCCAGCAACTTGTCGCTTCACCGCAATGGGGGATTCAAGACTCGGCAGAACGTCAGACCGCCACCATCTGCAAGATCGACACCATCACTGGAGGCGAGACAACAGAAACGGAAGAATTTGTAGACAAGAACCAAGAAATCAAGCCCCTGTTGAATTCCCTGTTGAATTCAGGAGTTGATTCGACTAATAGAGATGACGAGCCCCTGTTGACGGGCGAAATCACGATCACTATGGCATTGGTTCAAGAAATGCAAAGGGTTTCCTGCGGGAGCAAAGTGGAGGCATCAACAGAAGAAAAAGTTTCAGTTGAAGAGGGTGTTCTTGGTGAAGGATCAGAAACGGCTTGGGTTGAAGAAATTGCAGACAAGAAACAAGAAATAGAGGGGATTTCGAAAGATCTTCGTTGTCCAATCCAGTGTGGGTCTTCAAGGGCAGAGGGGTTGCCGCAACCTTCAAATCCGGAGCACGAAGGCAGCCTCGAAGATCTTCAGATGGTAAGCGACGAGTCAGAGGTAAATCTCAAACCCTATGGGAGTATGAAATGCAACTATGCACTCAATGAATTGGATGAACTTGTTAATCTTTTGATTGAATTGATGGAGCTTAGGTTAGCCAATTCTAGAAAGGTTGGCAGGACTGATAGTTCGACAAATCTAGTTGGTTGTCTTGGGAATTTTAGCGCGTGCAAGGTGTTCGTTAGCTTTGATTTCGATAGCTTTGAGCCTAATTAAATCTGTTAGTTTTGGGATAGGAAGTGTTAGTTTGGATATTGAATCAGGCCACGAATGGACCAACTTGCCTTATCATAGGGGAAAATCAGGAAAGGAGGCAATGTATGGTTGTAAATCAAGAAAGGAGGCAATGTATGGTTGTTCATCGTTGGTCCTGGGAGATCATCATAACTGCGAGCTGAGAAGTGCGGGTTTTGGTGATGAACTGAAGCAAAATCGCACCACCTTGCCTTATGATATAGGGAAGGAGATATCACTGTTTTGTTATGTTGTTGGGACATTTCAAAGGGTTGTTGCTCTGCAACCTTTATATCGAGTGGTGAACTTTTAGTATTTGATCCAGGTATACTCGAATGCTTGGACCATTTGGAAAAATCATCAATTGGTATGGGTGAAGCTACACATAATCATAAGCTACGGAAGAAGACCTTGGTTTTCGATCCCGGAGGCTATTATCGATTGTGTGTTGTCTTAATAATTACTTGGTATTGTTCTGGTGGACTGAATTGGGATAGCAATTGCATCTATTGTTCTGGTGTGGTTGCAACCTTGCCAGAAGGATTTAGTGTGTGTAAAACAAGAGAAGCAGCTGCAGAGACCTTCACCTACCGCGATAGAGTGGCCTTTCTTTTTACTGGTGTGGCTGCTAGGATCCGTTATGGGTGTGAGCGTGCAGAGCAGGACATATACTTCCAAAGATTACTGTCATACTTCCAATATTGCTGCAGTCATGGGAAGTTTATGCTGCTACCATAGCATCTACAAGACAGTTGAGTTCCACTTCAAGTTCAATTGGTGGAAGATGGATCTAGAGGGAAGCTTACAAATTCCGATTAAGTTGGAATTTAGATGTGGTGTGAGAGATGCATACAAATTGCATACATATTGTTGTCATACAATCTTATTCATTCATATATAAGATTCATAAACAATGCGTGTCATACAATTTGATAATTGGGAGTTGGTAGCAATTTTTTTCTTTGAATTAGACCTTGGGGCAAGGTCTTTGTAAGGGAGGGAGTAATGTTAGGACATAGTATATAAGAGGTCCTATATGTACATTTTGGGATTCATTCTTAATCAATCAAAGTGTTATTCCCTTCTAAACTCTCTCATCAGCTCTCAATGGCTCTCTCTCATTCACACAGTTCAAGGTCCTAACACACTCATCAACTAACTCAATTTCAAGTGCTTGGGCTTCCGAAACAGTTTCGGGTAACTGGAAGAGATGATTATGCTCGGATACAAAATCATGCATGTATTTTATATTTTCAAATTTCCTTGTTCAATTGTTCCGATACAAGCTTTGCAAACAGTTCTAGTTTCAGCCCGAAACCATTGTTGTAAATTCTCTGCCTTACCAATCACAGGATGCCCTTCCTTTGCACACACATACCTTCTCAAACCCATTTTACCTCCATATACTAGCCAAAACATCCAACTAGAAGCCTCCATATTAATTGATTAGCTTCAACAACAACACTGCGATTCTGGGAAAGGCAGATAATTGCAAGAGTAAGAAATAGATGCATAAAAGGTTTTTGGTTTGCAATTGATTTGATTAATCTGAATAAGATAAATTAATTGGAGGAAAATGTGTAAATTTTGATATTTGAGGATCATACAATTACAAATGAATCAAATTTGTTACCATTTTTCTAATAATTAATATGGGAAGAGAGTCAGACTTCCTCTATTATTTTTTTTAAAAAAAAATTAAATACTAATCTCAACCATTGATTTAATCGAATTGTGGGAGATTGCTCGATCAATTGTAGGGTTCCATAGAAATATGTACTGTATGTCAAGTGAAAATAGCCAAAAATAAAAGGCTATCGGATCCGGGTATGGACAATGTCCCTGCCCAAATGGGTCAAGTACCCTTTGCCATCAATTAGGTTCAATTTCTGTGAAAAGTCAGACTTCCGTTTTTTTTTTTGCATATCAATAATAAATACAAAAAATGCAATAACAGAACTAGAAAAGATAACTGAAATCCCCTTTGTCATGTTGAAAGTTTTAAACTAGCTTGTAAAACTTCCGCTTCCGTAATTAACATGTTTTTAAAAATGTAAACACCATAAAAATCAATGTTTAAACTTCTAAATCACCTAAATGCAACTAAATAAATGGCCTAAGCCTACAATTAATATCACAAATTCAATGCCTAATTGTGAAGGTGAAATGATCACCTCCTATATATACACACACACACCCACGCACTATTTCTAAACAAGCAAAAAACTTGTTAAATAAAAAACAAGGAAAAACAAAAGAAGATCGAAGATGAAGATGTCATCTCATAACTTAATCCTTGTTGCGCTGATGTCAGCATTTGCGGTGGTGGCGATAGGCTCGCCATCAGTCCCCGCTGCAACGATAGAAGTGGAGCCTCCAATTGGTCTGAGGGAATCGGCCGCCCCATTGTTCGGCATAACGGTGGTGATTAACAACATCCTGGAAGGAAAGCAGAATCTGGAGGTACATTGCAAGGACAAGAATACCGATTTTGGAGTGAAGGAGGTGGCTTCCGGAGGGAGCTACAGCTTCTCCATGGAGCCCAACTTGTTCAGCGCCGACTACTTCTGCTCGTTCGTGTTCGACAACGTCGTCCACTGGTTCGACATTTACCAATGGAAGAGGGATTTCAACCGCTGCGAGAATGACACTTGCAGGTGGTTTGTATATGAAAAAGGGATATGCTTGAGTGACCCCAAATCCCCAACTCACTGCTATTCTTGGAATCAGGTTTAGATTAATCAGTTCTTTCTAATCGCTTTTTCGGGGGTTTAAAAATCAAATAGTGTTAGTAATTTGTTACTTGCGTAGTTGCGTTACATATATATGTGCCCGATTGGGATCAAGGTCTTCTGTTACTAATAAGTGTATGGATCATCAAGTGATTAACTAATAAATTGATTTAAATCCGTCGAAACATGAATGTTAGATCTTGAATGCGAGAACTTTGTCCAGTTTATTTTGTTTTCAAGTTATAAGGCGGGAATGCACCTATGCCTTATATTTTGTTTCGATTTATCCTTCTCATTGTGTGAGATGTCACAACACTTCCGTTCAACGTACGAACTGCAAGCGGCCGGCTTGAATTAATGAACAATTTTTTCCCTTTCTTTGGCCTGAGCAATTAGCTTGTCCACTTTTTTTTTTTTTTTTTTTTAATTGACGGTCTCATTTTGCATCTCATTCTTTTTTAGCTAATCCCTAAAGACAAGAAACAACTAAGGGGTGAAATCAGCACAATGATAATTGTATTTTACTTTTATTATATGCCAGCCAATTACAATTGATAATCATAAAATTGATATTAAAAATGTGTTTTGATCGATCTCCATGTTGACCTCAAAGAAGCAGTTATATTATCACCTAGCTACCTAGATTCACTCACTCACAGTTCCCTCATCATCTGTGCAAATTGCACAAATCTCTCTTATGGGTTTCGGCAAGCACCAAGAGCATGGTTTCCAAACTAAGTGACACTCGTTCGCTTGGGTTTTTCGTCAACAAGAGTTGATTCATCCTTATTCATATATAAACCGAGTCGAGTATGTGTTGATAATGACTTTGTTCTTGTCTACATTGATGACATTTTCGTCATCGCTTCCCAACAATCTCTTACCACCAAATTCATCTCTATGAACTGGGATCACCAGTTCAAGAAGCAATGGAAACGAGAAATTATGGAAGAAGAAGGAAGAAGAACAAGATACAACTGTGAGATTTCATGCATTCTCCCAAATTGATATCTGTTACACACTACAGGAGGGGCTTTGAAGACTCCACCTTGATTGTAAGATCTTGAGAACTAACGTACAAGTGATCTAAAGGATGATCAAAGACAAAAGGCTGGGTTTCAAGGTCTTGAAACCCAGACTAAAATGTTTGATCACTTATGCATTTCTCTATTCTGACTTGTTCTCTTACAAGAAAGAATTCGAGGCCAACCTTTTTGGGCCTAAATTATAATGGGCTTTATATTGGGTTGTGAGATGTGATTTGGGCTTTATCGATTTATATATGAGTCTCTCATCTAACCCATTTTATGTACTAGATACATTATGCATGTTCTTTCATGATTTCACTTTTTCATACAAGGAAAGAACCGATCTCTAATTGATCATACTTGATCATGAAGAAAGTCGAAGGAACATCTTGGAAGGCACACAAAGGATCATTTTTGGAAGGAATTCAAATGTCTTGGAAAGAATTTGAAATTCAAACGGTTCTCCCTCTAAGAAACTCTACAAGTGTTCCGACTATAAAAAGACGAAGGCTAAGAAGGATGGGAACTAACCAAGCAAGTACTCAAGCACTCATAGCATCCTAAAGCATTCGTCAAGTTTCTCTTACATTCTCCTAAATCCTAGTTGGTGATCATTGTTTAAGAGTTGAGAGAAACACTAGCACTTATTGTACAAGTCATTCATTTTACACTTAGAGTTTTCATACTCGATCAAAGCACACTTGGTGTGTGGTGTGAGCTTTTATTTCACTTGTAAGGTTGAGAGCTAGAATAGAAGCGGTGAGGCTTTTTATAGAGAAAGGGAAGTTTCTCTAGGAAGTTCTAGGCTCAAAGGAAGTGAAATAAGAAGTGTTTGAATCCTACGGATTGGATAATCCTAGGCGGGGACGTAGGCAAGTTGGTGCCGAACCTCGTTAACAATTCGTGTGTTCATCTTTTATATTCCGCATTTACTTTATCACATTCGATTTTACTTTGTCAAGTCCTGATAGCCTATATCAATGTCTTGACAAGTTGCACTAAATTTCTATTGTTGCGAAAATCGTCCATACTCTATTCATCCCCCCCTTCTAGAGTATTATTCATCGCCTTATAGACTCTTCAATTGGTATCAGAGCTTGGCTCACTGTTTTGATTTAACAATCTTGTGAATTTTCAGCATGTCTACCATAGGCGATGGAGGTTTTGCTCAAGGAAGGTCAACCAATAGACCTCCACTTTTCTGTGGCAATAACTTTGTCCACTGGAGATCACTGATGTAAATGTTCATCATTGATCAAGACCTTGAGCTATGGGGCCTGGTCAAGAATGGACCACACGTTCCTAAAAAGACTGTCGATGGAAAGCAAGTCGATAAAACCGAGTCTGATTACGATCAGACTGATCTTGAGAACATTGCTAAGAACTACAAAGCTATGAATCTACTATATTGCGCTCTCGATGCAAATGAGTTTAACCGTGTCTCGGCTTGCAAAAGTGTCAAGGAAATTTGGGAGAAGCTTATAGTTACTTATGAGGGCACAAGTCAAGTTAAAGAGAGTAAGATCAATATCTTTCTCAGGCAATATGAACTGTTCAAAATGAATCCTGATGAGACAGTAAAGGAGATGTTTACGAGATTCACTCAAATTTTAAACAACCTCGACTCACTTGGAAAAACCTTCTCCAACCCAGAAAAGGTTCGAAAGGTTCTAAGGAGCCTTCCAAAAACCAAGTGGGGTCCTAAGGTTACTGCAATTGAGGAAGCTCAAAATCTCTCTACACTACCATTAGATGATCTTCTTGGAAAACTTATTACTCATGAGATGATATTAAACGAGGAAGACGGAGAAGTACCCTCAACAGCAAAGAACCTTGCTCTCAAAGCTAAGAAAGATCACTCACAATCTGAGAGTGATGAATCAGACGACGAAGATGATCCTTTTGCTCTCATCACACGGGGATTAGCTTGAATTCTGAAGATGAAAAAACAATTTTCCAACCGTGAAAATGCTGATTCATCTAGATTCAAAAGCAAGTCTCCCAACATGTCAAAGAAGCCGAAAGTGCTAACATGTTTTGAGTGTGGCGAGACAGATCATCTTGTAAAGGAGTGCCCTATGAAGAAGAGAAATAAGTTCAAGAAATATGAACAAAAGAAAAAGGCTATGCTTGCAACCTGGAGTGACTCAGATTCATCATGTGACTCAGACACCGAAAAAGAACAGGCTAATTTCTGTCTTATGGCTGAACACGAAGGATCACAGACTCAAGACCTTGAACAAGTGGTAAGAAATCTAATGTCTAGTCCTCCCGATGTTCTTTCTGAAGTCCTAAGAAATATGATTTCTAATGAAGATGCTTACAACAGTGAAATCAACACCTTGAAGGAAAAGCTAATAGATCAACAGAAATGTATTAGTGATATGTCGCTGTAAATGAAAAATCTTGAAACATCTCGGACGGCCCTTGACATTAAAGTCAAGACCTTGAGCTCAGAAAATTCTGATCTCAGGCAAAGCCTCTCCTCTCTAAAGAATCGTAATGAGGATTTAGAGATAGAGAAGGCAAAGCTAACCGATAAGTGTCAAGACCAGCAGACTTCACTCATACAATTCACCAGATCTAAAGCTAATCTTGATAAGATGTTGGGTGAACAACAACTCTCTATTAATAGAAGTGGTATTGGATACAACAAGAATTTTCCAAAGAAACCTAGTACCACTTTTGTTAAAGCTAAAGGCTATTGGCGTTCACCTACTTGTTTCCATTGTTGTAAGAAAGGGCATGTTAGAGAAACTTGTCCATATAGGAGAAAAGATCCCTACATCATTAGAAATACATTTCCAGTTCGACTTAATGAACAGATAAAACAAGTTTGGGTTCCTAAAGGGACAAGACTACCCAACATGGTCTATCCTCATTATGAATCTAAAACTATGTATTGGTCTAGCTGGAAAGGTTGATGTTGGTATTGCAGGATATCATCAAGAGCAAAGAGCCAAAATGGATAATGGACAGTGGATGCTCACGACACATGAGTGGAAAGAAATCTCTATTTCAATATCTTAAGGAACAAACCACTGGAACAATTACTCTTGGTGATAAAGGGAAGTGCAACATTATTGGTATTGGTAATATTGGTAATTCAGAAAGTTGCATTAAGGATGCTTATCTTGTTGATGGATTAAAGTATAACCTCTTAAGTGTCTCTCAGTTGTGTGACAAAGGAAACAAAGTCGGCTTTGACAGACACAAGTGTGAAGTCAGGAATGAAGAGACTGATGATCTAATCCTCACTGCTCACAGGCACAACAACACTTATGCTGTAAATGCTAATCATATTACAGGTACAAAACTCAAGTGTCTCAAGGTCTTGACAGAAGACCCCAGCCTATGGCATAGAAGACTAGGTCATGTAAGCATGCACACCCTCAATAAGCTCAAAACAAGAGATCTTGTGAGAGGATTGCCTGATCTAAACTTCATGAAAGAAGATCTATGCAATGCATGCATAAGAGGCAAACAGACACGCAGTTCCTTCAAACCTAAAAAGGTTGTAAGTTCCTCTCGCCCTCTGGAGTTGTTACATATGGACTTGTGTGGACCTATGCGTGTCAAATCTCCAAAGGGTAAACAATACATCCTGGTTATTATTGATGATTTCTCTCGTTTTACATGGATCTCCTTTTTAAGAGAAAAATCAGAGGCTTTGCTCGAGTTCTCTAAACTTTGCAAAGAGTTGCAGACCTTGAAAAACATACCTATTGTCTCCATTAGAAGTGATCATGGTAGAGAATTTGATCAACTTAAATTTGATTTGTTCTGTGCTAAATATGGAATTTCACACAACTTTTCAGCACCTAGAACTCCTCAACAAAACGGAGTTGTGGAACGAAAGAACCGCACTTTGGAGGACATGTCTAGGACAATGCTTTTGGAAAATGGTTTGCCAAAAATCTACTGGGCTGAGGCTGTTAATACAGCCAACTACATTTTGAATCGATGCTTAATTCGTCCCATTTTGAAAAAGACTCCTTATGAACTTTTCAAAGGAAGAAAGCTTAGCATTTCCTACTTCAAACCCTTTGGATGCACTTGCTTTGTTCATAACAATGGCAAAGATAATCTTGGGAAATTTGACGCACGTAGTGATGAAGGTATCTTCCTTGGTTATTCTACTATTAGCAAAGCTTATAGAGTTTATAACAAGCGCACCAAAATTGTTGAGGAGAGTATCCATGTGGTATTCGACGAAAGCAACAATGGTGTGTTGAGTGAAGGTTTTGCAGATCTCAATCTAAATCATCATGATTCGGATGGAGAAGAAGAGGACAAGGCTGAAAATAAGCAGGACCAAGAAAGAAACATGCAAGAACAAATCCTAGATACCAATGAGCTATCTCAAGACCTTGAGAAGGGACTACAGAATCAGGATTCAGTCATTGAAGAATCCAACACTCAAATTATCTCTCAAGACCTTGAAGAGAGACCTGCTACTATCTCAAACAATCAGGGTCCAAAGCTACAAAAATTCAAAATGCCTCTTCACACTCAGCTTAAGATATCATATCAGATCCATCATCTGGGGTACAAACTCGATCTAGATTAAAGAATCTTTGTGCCTTCTATGCTTTTGTCTCTCTTGTAGAACCAAAAACCCCAGCTAAAGCACTCAAGGACTCGGACTGGATAACTGCCATGCAAAATGAGCTAAATGAGTTTGAAAGAAACAAGGTATGGACTCTTCAACCCAGGCCACAACACCAATCAGTCATAGGAACTAGATGGGTGTTTCGGAATAAACTGGTTGAAGCAGGCAAGATCATTCGAAACAAAGCAAGACTTGTTGCTCAAGGATACAATCAAGAAGAAGGTATAGACTATGAGGAGACATTTGCTCCCGTAGCAAGGTTAGAAGCTATACAAATATTACTTGCTTTTGCATCTTTCATGGGCATCAAGCTATTTCAAATGGATGTCAAATGTGCATTCCTAAATGGGTTCTTAGAAGAAGAGGTTTATGTTGCAAAACCACTAGGTTTTGAAAATGAAGAATTTCCTAATCATGTGTATAAATTGGACAAAGCTCTCTATGGTCTCAAACAAGCCCCAAGAGCTTGGTATGAAAGATTGTCCAAATACCTTCTTGAAAATGGTTTTCAAAGAGGATTGATTGATAAAACTCTCTTCATCAAAACTCGTGGAAATGATCTTTTGATTGTTCAAATATATGTAGACGATATATTATTTGGTGCTACTAACAATTCCCTTTGCAAGGAGTTTTCTGATATTATGTGCAGGGAATTCGAAATGAGTCTCATGGGAGAATTAAACTTCTTCCTTGGTTTACAAGTTCTTCAAACAAGTAAGGGTATCTTTTTGAATCAAGGGAAATATACCAGGGATCTACTAAAGAAATACAAAATGGAACAATCAAAGGAAGCAAAGACCCCTATGAGCTCCACTCTCTCCCTTGATCAAGATAAGAATGGTAAGAATGTAAACCAAAAAGAGTACAGAGGTATGATTGGTTCTCTCCTCTACCTTACTGCTAGTAGACCTGATATAATGTTCAGTGTCTGTATGTGTGCTCGATTCCAAAGTGACCCCAAAGAGTCTCACCTTATTGCTGTAAAAAGAATCTTCAGATATCTAAATGGATCTCAAGACCTTGGGCTATGGTATCCCAAACAGAGTAACTTTCATTTAAAAGGCTACTCAGATGCAGATTTTGCAAGATACAAAGTTGATAGAAAAAGCACTTCTGGCTGTTGCCAACTTGTAGGATCCTCCTTGATAAGTTGGCACTCTAAGAAACAAAATTCAGTAGCCTTATCAACTGCAGAAGCCGAGTACATTGCTGCTGGTGCATGTTGCTCTCAGATTCTTTGGATAGCACAACAACTCAGAGACCTTGGAATCGATCTTAAAGGTATTCCTATTTTGTGTGATAATACTAGTGCTATTTCAATCACTAAAAATTCAGTGCAGCACTCGAGAACCAAGCACATTGATGTGAGACATCATTTTATAAGAGATCATGTGGAGAAAGGTGATGTATCAATATCCTTCATATCCACTGATTTTCAGTTAGCTGATATTTTTACTAAACCACTCCCTGAAGATCGTTTCAATTTTATTAGATTGGAGTTGGGTATGCTTAATAGGGAAGCACTTTCTTAGGGGGAGTAATTACTCCCTACATGAAAGTTCAGAATTCAAATGACATCTCAAGGCCTTGACTTCATAAGGTTTCGAGACGATCATCCGAATAAAATTTTATTGGATCAAACTCTGTTAGTATCTTATGGATATTCAACAAGAGTGTCTTTTGATTTTATTTACCCCTTTCAAAAAATCGATTTTCATATATTTTGGTTCCCATTTCAAAATTATCCCAAATCTCTTTAATTTTTGCAAGTGGATGTGACACTTTGGGTTTAGAAAAATCAGATCATCATTACTTACTATTCAAGTGAGTTAATGAATCTGTACTTGCCAATTTGAAAAGGAAGGGAGATGATTCTGTTTCCAGATTTTTTGCTTTTTAATCTCTCCCTCCTCACGGTCTAATCCACTCCTCCCTCACTCTCTTCGTGATTCATTCTCTCTCTCTCTCTCCGAATTCCAAAAAACCCTCTCTGTTTCTAAAACCAAAAATGGTGGGATCGAAGCACTCATCAGCATCTCCGTCTCCAGCACCTTCTGCTAAGAGGTACAAGATGCCAGCCAACAAGGGGAAGCAAATAATGGAGGAATCTGAAGAACATTCCGAGGATTCCAGCGAGAACTCGCCATCTCCACCACCTCTGATCAGGAAATCCAAAGGCAAAGCTCCAGCCACTTCTGCTCCTGCTCGGCCTCCCCAGGTATCTTCTGGCATTTCCCCTAATTGGTTTTTCTCTAAAGAGGTTGAGGAGTCCTGGAAACAGGACTTTTGCAACCGACGTTTATGCTTCTGTGATGCTGTCGATTTCAACCTCCTCCAAACCATGCCCTTGCCATGCATTTCCCTCCTCAAGTCCACCTGTTTCTGGACCTTGCTCAACCCTGGCAATTTCGCCTATCCCCAACTCACCCGACTCTTTTATGCCAACCTTACTGTTCATCGGGTGAATGGAACCCTAACCCTAGTATCCAAGGTCAAGAACACCTGAATCCGCCTCTCTCCTGAAAGCCTTGCCCTCATCCTTGATCTTCCAACTGAGATCCCCACAAAAGAATTCCCAAGCCGATTTGAGTGTCTCTCACGAGCACGAGATGAATTCTTCCTAAAATCTCAAGGCCCTGGATCTTCATCCACCCTCAAACCCACTCACACTGCCCTAAACCTTCAAGCCAAGCTAATCTTCACCATTCTGGCTCGCTGTATCTTCCCACGCATCCATTCCAGGGAATTGGTGACCGAGAACCTTCTCGAGATCCTTTTCCTAATCATGAACGGATACGAGCCTTATTTGCCCAAACTCATTCTCGACTACATGACCCATGTCTCTACCTCCTCTCGGCCTATGCCTTTACCCTATGCAAACCTCTTGCCTAAAATCTTTGAAGCCTTTGACATCGACACATCAGGAGAAGAAAAGCAAACCTATAGTGGGATTGTTGATGAAGGTTGTCTAGGGAGATTGGGTATTGTCAAGAACCTGAGGGGGCAATGGTTTCTGAAGAAAGACTCGAAGGGAAAACAGGTTGCTGAACCTAATATAAGTGAGGATAGATTGGCTGCTGTGGAGACTGAGATTCAAGACCTTAGGTTTGATCTGAGCAGGATGTGGTCGGATGTGGTGATTCGCCAGGACCAGACTCATGAGCTACTCTCTATGGTCAACTGCAAGCTTGATCAGATGATGCTTCTCAATGCTCTCACTTACACTGCTACAGGCTCTATCATGCCAATGGAGCAAGAAACTTTCGATCATGTGCGTGAGAAGACTGGGAATGTCATCCTCAACTGTGAAAATCAAGTGAAGAAACGTCATATCCTGCGCCCCACTCATCATGAACCCACCATTCTCACAGTCGAGCAATATGGTGTGGTCAAGAAATACAGGGATGTGGAGCGTCAGAGACAGCTTGCAGAGATGGAACGAGACAAGGTCACCAGAGACGCCCTTGCAAGGTGGGGGAAGAGGTGCAGAGATGAGGTCAGAAGGAAGTACCTTCCACCCAACAAGCAGTACCCCACCTTTGGCGAATGGGTTGAGGAAGGCGCTGGCATTGCCCCTCCCAAAGATCCTAATGCTCCTGGTGCCCCTGGCATATCCTCTGCTGCTGAGCCATCCTCTGCTAAGAAAGGCAAGAAGGCTCTAAGGAGCAAGAAGAAGAAGGCTGCAGATGGGGATTCTGACTCAAGGCCTTGATCTCCCACTCTCTTTTCTCTACTCTCTAAAAACTCATCTTTTGCTGTTCGTCTTTTAAAAACTCATGGTTGTGTTTTGGTTGGTGTTTTCAGACATTTTCACCTCTCTTCCCTTTTGTTGGAAGACAAAAAGGGGGAGAATGTTTTGGTTGCCCTGCGTTTTGGCACTAGTTGGTTAAGTGCTTGTCGGTTTTAAAACTTAGATGATCCAAACATTTTATGCTTATATTATAATATGCTTATTTCCTCTTATGATTACTGGAAATATTTTATGAATATTGTAACAGGTTTTGTCTTCCATCAAGGGGGAGATTGAAGACTCCACCTTGATTGTAAGATCTTGAGAACTAACGTACAGGTGATCTAAAAGATGACGAAAGACAAAAGGCTGGGTTTCAAGGTCTTGAAACCCAGACTAAAATGTTTGATCACTTATGCATTTCTCTATTCTGACTTATTCTCTTACAGGAAAGAATTCGAGGCCAACCTTTTTGGGCCTAAATTATAATGGGCTTTATATTGGGCTGTGAGATGTGATTTGGGCTTTATCGATTTATATATGAGTCTCTCATCTAACCCATTTTATGTACTAGATACATTATGCATGTTCTTTCATGATTTCACTTTTTCATACAAGGAAAGAACTGATCTCTAATTGATCATACTTGATCATGAAGAAAGTCGAAGGAACATCTTGGAAGGCACACAAATGATCATTTTTGGAAGGAATTCAAATGTCTTGGAAAGAATTTGAAATTCAAACGGTTCTCCCTCTAAGAAACTCTACAAGTGTTCCGACTATAAAAAGACGAAGGCTAAGAAGGATGGGAACTAACCAAGCAAGTACTCAAGCACTCATAGCATCCTAAAGCATTCGTCAAGTTTCTCTTACATTCTCCTAAATCCTAGTTGGTGATCATTGTTTAAGAGTTGAGAGAAACACTAGCACTTATTGTACAAGTCATTCATTTTACACTTAGAGTTTTCATACTCGATCAAAGCACACTTGGTGTGTGGTGTGAGCTTTTATTTCACTTGTAAGGTTGAGAGCTAGAATAGAAGTGGTGAGGCTTTCTATAGAGAAAGGGAAGTTTCTCTAGGAAGTTCTAGGCTCAAAGGAAGTGAAATAAGAAGTGTTTGAATCCTACGGATTGGATAATCCTAGGCGGGGACCTCACCCAAAGGCTTGGTGAGAATATCAGCAAGCTGCAATGACGATTGAACATGGGCGGCAGTCTTCAAAATCCCTTCATCAATGCGCTCACGGATATAGTGGCAATCGATGTTGAGATGTTTGGTGCGTTCATGATAGACGGGAGCGCAGCAATGTGTTAGCAACCTTATTATCACAGAAAAGAGTAATAGGCAACTGAGCAAAAATCGACAAATCACTAAGCAACCTAGTAATCCAAACCACTTCACCAGCAGCAGATAACATACATCTATATTCTGATTCAGCACTAGACTTAGACATAGTTTTTTTGCTTTTTAGTTTTCCATGAGATCAGAGATGAGCCAAAGAACACACAATACCCGGATAGTGAACGAGCAGAGAACTGGCAAGCTCCCCCAATCTGCATCACTGTATGCTGCTAAAGACATAGGAGAATCACTCGGATAAAACAAACCCCAATTGACTGTGTGCTTCAAGTACTTGACGACATGTAAGGCAACTTGCTTATGAGGAAGCCTCGGAGAACTGAGAAATTGACTCAAGTGTTGTATGGAATGAGAGAGATTTGGTCGGGTCAAATTCAAATACAATAACCTGCCAATCAATCGTCTATAGGACTCTGGGTCTGGCAACAATTCACCAACATCAATGGACAACTTTAAACCTCTAGGCAGAGGAAAAATTGCAGGCTTGCAATCGACCATGTGAGTGTCTGTGATGATGTCTGCAATGTACTTCCTCTGATTCAAAAGCATGCCACTTTGTGATCTAGCAACCTCGATTCCCAAAAAATATCTGATCAAACCAAGATCCTTTATAGTGAAGGCTTGATGCAACAAAGCCTTACTATGTTGAATGAAAGAAGAATCAAAACTGGTGATCAAAAGATCATCCACATAAACAACAACCACAGTTTGAAGCCCTGAATGCTCACGAATAAACAAGGAGTAATCATGCTTTGATTGAACAAAACCCATAGAAAATAAGAACTTTGACAGCTCCAAATTCCACTGGCGAGAAGCCTGCTTCAACCCATACAAAGATCTTTGTAATTTGCATACTTGCCTTGGCTGTCTAGTAAAGAACCCTTCAAGTGGCTTCATGTAAACATCCTAATCAAGAAACCTGTGCAAAAATGCATTATTAATGTTTAATTGGTGCACATCCCAGTTTATGTTGAATGAAAGAAGAAAAAACTGGTGATCAAAAGATCATCCACATAAACAACAACCACAGTTTGAAGCCCTGAATGCTCACGAATAAACAAGGAGTAGTCATGCTTTGATTGAACAAAACCCATAGAAAATAAGAACTTTGACACTCCAAATTCCACTGGCGAGAAGCCTACTTCAACCCATACAAAGATCTTTGTAATTTGCATACTTGCCCCGGCTGTCCAGTAAAGAACCTTTCAAGTGGCTTCATGTAAACATCCTCATCAAGAAACCTGTGCAAAAATGCATTATTAATGTTTAATTGGTGCACATCCCAGCCCCTAGCTGTAGACAAAGCAAGCACCAATCTGACAGCAGTAAGTTTGGCCATAGAAGAGAAAGTGAGCTTGTAATCTTTGTCTTTGGCATGTGTAAAACCCTTAGCTACAAGCCTGGCTTTAAACCTTTCCACTGAATGGAAGAAGAAGGAAAAAGAACAAGATGCAACTGTGAGATTTCATTCTCCCAAATTGATATCTGTTACACACTACAGAAGGGGTGCTCCATCTGAACTGCCAAACTAACCCTCACCGTACATGTGGCTCTCATCTAGCTAAGCCTACCTCACACCAAACCAACCTCAACCGAGCACTGCCTAGCTAAGCTGGTCCATAATCTCCTCCTCATCGAGTAATTTTTTCCCTATCAAGGACATAGGCGACTTACACTACTTCTTGAGCATCCCAGATTAGTCGCTTTCCATTTGGCTTCCTCCTAAATTGATCCAGCTACATCTCTGAACTCTTATAGAAAACCAACATGCATATATAATATATTACAGGCCCATCACCGCTCCAATGTCCCTCAATCTCGATCTCTCATATTCACAACTTCACCTCTGCTCTCGGCCCCCTCCTTCTACCAAAGCGTAGTTGAAAGCCTACAATACCCCTTCTTCAAAGGCATTATATAGCGCACCCATTATGTGAACAAGGTTTGTCAGTTTATGTTGGAATGTGGCTGTCCCACATCGGTAATATAGTGAATGCTTGAACAACATATAAGGTTGAAGGACTAATCCTCTCATCGCCAATTGGTTTTGAGATAGAACCCCGTTGGGTTTATGTGTTGTTCGAGTCTCCCGTATGTGGGCTCGCACGCACGACCTCCCTCTAACTTGTCTTAGCCCTACCGGGCTCGGCTAGTTGCGGTCTGGGCTTCGGATTAGTGGGGCTGCTGGCCTCTTGTTGACATGTCGCGGGCATTGGTTCCCATTTAAGCGCATGTGACAAGTGCAACTTGTTGGCTAAAAATGTCGTTGAACTTGAGGGGGCGTGTTGGAATGTGGTTGTCCCACATCGGTAATATAAAGAATGCTTGAACAACATATATGGTTGAAGGATCAATCATCTCATAGCCAATTGGTTTTGAGATGGAACCTCGTTGGGTTTATGTGTTGTTCGAGTGTCCCATATGTGGGCCCGCACACACGACCTCCCTCCAAGCAACAAAATGCATTTGCGATACCTTTACTCCACACAAAACAAGTCAGACCCTCATCCTATCCTCCAAACCATATTTTTTTCCCCTTTCCACCTTTTGTGATCCTAGCTAATTGCACAAGTGACCTCATTTATTGGCGATCAACAATCATGTATTGCATCTACCCGAGCTCTAATTTGGTGTCATGGTCTTCAAAGAAATAACTCACTTTTGCATGCTCTTTTACCAAATTCAGCTAAATACATAGCTCTCGAGCTTATCTGCCTAACATCTCGCTTAAAGTGTTTAAAAACCGCATTATATCCATGTTGCAATGCAGATAATCTTTCAGATCTCGATTTAGGCTCTCAATCAACTGTGTGCTCCGCATCCCTAATGAAAAGTATCTTTCGTATAAAATTCTGCCCACTTTTTCTTTAAGGCATAAATACCATCCAACCAAGAACCTTTTGTTACTTTCTCACGCAATGCATTAGCTTCTTCAATGTTGGCCTCTGTGACATAGTCATATATAAAAGCAAGCCATAAAATCCCGAAGAACATAAGCCCCATCATGAATTAAATGCTTCGTTGCCTTTTGCATTATATGTCATGTACATATATAATCCGTGAGATGTTTATGGAATTACCTCCTCTATATGGTTGTCTTGATTGGTGAAGATAGTTTTCGGTATTTTATCATCACGTGTTGCTAGAAAGGTTTCATGTAACCACCCAAAGGACTCCATAGTTTCGTCATAAAGATATGCATCACCAAAAATAAGAACTTCTCTTAAATAATTAAATCCATGCCAACAGATACACCAAGAGGCTTATGCTCCTTATTTGTACCAAATGTAGTGTCAAAAGCAACTACCTCACCAAATAAAGCATAATCTATAATCATTTTTGCATCGGCCCAAAAGATGTTTGTTATCTGCTCTTCACTACCCAATTGAATTAAATACTGAAAGGAAGGATTCTCTATAGTTTGAGTATGAAAGTACCTCAATAAACTTCCGGCTTGCCCCTACATCAAGTTCTGCTGCTGCTTTCTTTGCAGGTAATTTCTTTGATCTCTCTGCGTGTAGCCAAGATTGGTTGATCCACCAACATGTGCTTCAATAAACTCATGAGCTGCTTTAGGGTTGATTCCAGAGTCAATGAGTCATCAGCTAACTCAATTTCAAGTGCTCGGGCTTCCAAATTTTTTGTTTGTGATGACAATAAGTGAATAGTTCCGGGTAAATGTAAGGGATGATTATGCTCGTATACAAAATCATGTATTTGATATTTTCCAGTTTCCTTGTTCAATTATATCCCAATGCGAGCTTTGCAACCAGTTCTAGTTTCAGCTCCAAAGCGTTGTTGTAAGTTCTCTAGCAATCACACGATTCCCTTCCTTTGCACACACATACCTTCTTGACTTATCACTCCCTCCTTGTTCTTGTTTTCATACTTTACGTCTTCGTACATTGAAACCCATTTTACCTCCATATGCTAGCCAAAACATCTAACTATCTTCTATGGAATTGAACTCCTTGCCTACTTGAGGGATCCGAATCGCAGAAGCTTCCATATTAATTGATTAGCTTCAACAACAACACTGCGAAGGCATATATAATTGCCGGAGCAAGAAATAGATGTATAAAAGGTTTTTTGATTTGTAGCTGATTTGATTAATCTGAATAGATAAATTAATTGGAGGAAAATGTGTAAATTTTGATCTTTGAGGATCATACGTACAATAACAATGGAAAAATAGCCAAAAATAAAAAGCTAGATCGGATCGGGTAGGGACAATGTCCCTCTGCCCAAATGGGCCAAATGCCCTTTGCCATCAATTAGATTCAAATTATGTGAAAGGTTTTTAACCATAACATATAGAGGAACCTTTTTTTTTTTTGCATGACAATAATAAATTCATGAAATGCAATAACAGAACTAGAAAAGATAACTGAAATCCCCTTTGTCGATCGTGCAGAAAATTGAAACTTGTAAAACGTAATTAACATGCTTTTCAGAATTTTAAACACCATAAAAATGAATGTTAAAACGTCTAAATCACCTAAATGCAACTAAATAAATGGCCTAAGGCTAGAATTAACCTCACAAATTCAAAACATAACTGTGAAAGTGAAATCACCTCCTATATATACACACACCCACGCACTATTTCTAAATAAGCAAATATTTTATAAAAAAAACCCAAAGAAAAAGAAAAGAACCAGAAGAAAATGAAGATGTCATCTCATAACTTGATCCTCGTCGCGCTGATGTCAGCAGTCGCGGTGGTGGCGACAGGCTCGCCATCAGTCCCTGCTGCAACGATAGAAGTGGAGCCTCCGGTGAGTCTGAGGGAATCGGCTGCCCCATTGTTCGGCATAACGGTGGTGATAAACAACATCCTGGAAGGGAAGCAGAATCTGGAGGTGCACTGTAAGGACAAGAATACCGATTTCGGAGTGAAGGAGGTGGCTTCCGGAGGGAGCTACAGCTTCTCCATGGAGCCCAACTTGTTCAGCGCCGACTACTTCTGCTCGTTCGTGTTCGACAACGTCGTCCACTGGTTCGACATTTACCAATGGAAGAGGGATTTTGACCACTGCGTGAATGGCACTTGCAGGTGGTTTGTGTATGAAAAGGGGATATGCTTGAGTGACCCCAACTCCCCAACTCAGTGCTATTCTTGGAATCAGGTTTAGAGTAATCTCTTCTAATTAATTACTTTTTCGGGGGTTTAAAAATCAAATAGTGTTAATTAGTAATTTGTTACTTGCTTTACATATGTGTCCGGTTGGGATCAAGGTCTTCTGTTACTAATAAGTGTATGGATCGATCAAGTGATTAACTAATAAATTGATTTAAATCCGTTGAAATATGAATGTTATACCTTGAATACAATAATCTTGTCAAGTTTATTTTGTTTTTAAGTTATAAGGCAGGAATGCACCTTTTCCTTATATTTTGTGATTCTATTTACCCTTCTCATTGGTGTGAGATGTCACAACACTTCCAGTTCAGTTGCAACCGGCTGGCTTGAATTAATGAACAATTTTTTCCCTTTCTTTGGCCTGAGCAATTAGCTTGTCCACTTTTTTTTTTTTTCATCGATGGTTTCATTTTGCATCTCATTCTATTTTAGCTAATATTCCTAAAGCTAGGAAACAACTAAGGGGTGAAATCAGTACAATGACAATTGTCCACGTACTTTTATCATATGCCAGCGAATTAGCATTGATATATAAGGGTAAATTGCATCTATCATCCCCAACCTTTATCCATTGTTTCATTTAAGTCCCTAAACTTTAGCTTGTTTTAATATGGTCCTCAAACTTTCATTTTGGTTTCAAATATAGTCCTTCCGTCTGATCAGGCGTTAATTGCCGTTAACTTGAATTGCACGTGTGTACTGATAAGTGTTTGTCCAATGACACATATTAGATTACAATTATTTTAGATAAAAAGGACATTTGACACAAATAAGTGGAAATTTCCATAAATGAAAACTAAATGGGATGAAAGTCAAAATACAAAGAAAAGGACAAAGGAAATTTTAATTAATAATAACAGTTTTTTTATCTGAAAATAATGGTTTTTAACCTATGTCTCAAGGGTATAAGTTAGACTTGTCAAAACGTGACCCGACCCGTAAAACGTGGGTTTTTTCGCAAATATTTCAACCCGAACCCGTTCAACCCGCAAATTTATGGGTCGGGTTGGGTCAACCCGTGGGTCACCCGTTGGGTCAAGCTCTAAGATAATAAAAATATAAATAAATTATAATTTAACATAATATTGAAATTTATTACTAATAATAATGAGGATTGAATATTATCTTTTTTATCATCAACTTTACTCTATAATTTAACATTGCAAATTGTTATATATATAATACATATTACTGTTGTAGCAACATTAATTACTTCTTTTCAATAATATAACTATTATTAAGGTAATATAACAATTTTAGGTTTAGGAACTAAGTAAATAGTCATTAAAAATACTCCATCTATTTACTTTTAAATGTCATTTACTATTCATGTATGATTTTAAGGATGATAAAAATTATATAAAATTTCAATTTATATTATATATAATTTCATACTTTAAACTAAAAAGAATGAAATTATAACAAATAATTAAAAACTTGATATTTTACATATTTTTATCATCCTTAAATATATAACGTGTATGTCATTTGAAAAATCCTGGATCAGTAATGCTCATGACCCGTTGGGTCGACCCGAACCCGTTAACTATGGGTCTGGGTTGAGCATTTCATGACCCATGACCCAAAATGAACCGACCTGTAATGGACCCGAACCCGAGACGACCCGACCCAAACCCGACCCGCCCGACCTGTTTGACAGGTCTAGTATAAGTTAATTAGAGATTTAATTGGATAATATTTTTGAAAATTTTATTATTTTAGCTTAAATTTTTTTTTTCTAGGGTTCACTCTTAATTTTTTAGTAATTTTTGTTGTTTCCAATTAAAGTTCTTAAACTAATACTCCCTTTGTTAATTAAAACTTGTCGTTTACTATTCATGCACGTTTTTTTTATATTTGTGTTTATAAATTCATACTTAATAGTAATAAGTATGAAATTATTAAAAAATATATTTAAAAAGTTAATATTTTATATAGTTTTTAAGACCTTAAAAACCATACATAAATAGTAAACTTCAAGTTTTAATTAATTGAGAGAGTATGATTTAAAAACATATATTAGAAAGACCAATAAAATAATTTTAGTGGGGATTACTATGTTAATCTCTCACCTTTATAGCTAGTAGAAAAATATTTTTTCTTTAATTTTAATGAAATGCTAGAATAGTGTTAATAATATACTAATATGTCATTTGCAATTTTGCATTGCACAAACACTTATCAGTTACCACATACCCCAAAACCAAATTAACACTCCTATATTAAAAAAAAAACTAAATTAACACTTTCCATTTAACGACAATTAACGTCCAATTTGATGGAAGGATCTATTTGAAGACAAAACCAAAGTCTGAGGACCACATTAGAACAAAGTAAAGTTTAAGGACTTAAATGAAACAATAGTTGAAGGTTAGGGATGATAGATGCAATTTACCCTGATATATAATCATAAAACTGATATTAAAAATGTGTTTAGATCTCCAGACAAACCCACCCAGCACTAAGTTCGGGTTGGGGTGCGTGTAAATTCGAAGAATAAAGAATGAGGGGTCCAAGGGCCTTACATCGGACTACAATCCTTGAAAGCAAGGACGCAGCCTAAAGTTTCCAAGGGTGTATGTAATTATAAAAAAAAATCTCAAACTATATGTTCCTTCCAACACATAGGCCTTCGAGACACGTACATCTCTTACCACCAAATTCATCGCCTCCTCATCGAATAATTTTTTCCCTATCAATACATAGGCGACTTACACTTCTTCTTGGGCATCCCAGATTAGTCACTCTCCATCTGATTTCCTCCTAAATCGATCCCAGCCGCTACGTCTCTGAACTTCTATAGAAAACCAACATGCATAAATAATATATTCCAGACCCTTCACCACTCGAATGTCCATCAATCTCGATCTCTCGTATACACAACTTCACCATTGCTCTCGGCCCCCTCCTTCTATCAAACAGTAGTTGGAAGTCTACAATACCTCTTCTTCAAAAGGCCTTAAATAGCCCATTATGTGAACAAGGTTTGCCAGTTTATGCACTCCCCCAGGGAATGCTATTGGCAAGCAACAAAATGCATATGCGATACCTTAACTCCACAAAACAAGTCCGACCCTCATCCTATCCTCTAAACCATATTTTTTTTTCCTTTCCACCTTTTGTGATCCTAATTGGATAACAATAATGTATTGTGTCTACCCGGGCTCTAATTTGGTATCAATGAAACAACTCACTTTTGTGCGCTCTTTCACCAAATTAAGCCAAATACATTGCTCTCGCTCAAGCTATGTGCGAGCTTATCTGCCTAACAACTCGCTAAAAGTGTTTAAAAACCCGCATTATAATAACCATGTTGCAATGTAGATAATCTTTCAGATCCCGATTCAGGCTCTCAATTAACTGTGTGCTCCGCATTCCCTAATGAAAAAACATCTTTCGTATAACATTCTGCCCACTTTTTCTTCAAGGCATAAATACTATCCAACCAAGAACCTTTTGTTACAATCTCATGCAATGCATTGAAAGTTTCTTCAAAGTTGGCCTCTATGTCATAGTCATACAACCAAGCCATAAAATCCTGAAAAACATCAACCCCATCATGAATTAAATGTTTCGTTGCATTTTGCATTATGTACATAATCCATGAGAAGTTTCTGGCATTACCTCCTCTATAGCCTTTCTCATGACTATATCTTGATCGGTGAAGATAGTTTTTTGTTGTTTATATATCATCATGTGTTGCTAGAAAGGTTTCAAATAAGCACCCAAATGACTCCATGCATAGTTTTGTCATAAATAAGTGCAACACCAAAACTGACACTTCTCTTAAACAATTAAATCCAACAAATAAACCAAGAGGCCTATGCTACTTATTTGTACCAATTACATGTAGTGTCAAAAGCAACTACCACACTAAATAAAGCATACTGAAAAAGAAGCATTCTCTATAGTTTGAGTATGAAAGTACCTCAATAAACATCCGGCCTCCCCGTACATTAAGTTCCATTGCCGCTTTCTTTGTCGGTAATTTATGTGATCTCTCTGCGTATAGCCAAGATTATTTGATCCACCAACATGTGCTCCTATAAACTCATGAGATGCTTTAGGTTTGATTCCAGAGTCATCAACTAACTCAATTTAATCAACTAACTCAATTTAAAATGTCTGGCCTTTCCAAATAGTTTCGGGTAAATGCAAGGGATGATTATGCTCGGATACAAAATCATGTATTTGATACTTTCCAGTTTCCTTGTTCAGTTGTATCCCGGTGCGTGCTTTGCAACCAGTTCTAGTTTCAACTCTAAAGTGATTTTGTAAGTTCTCTGCCTTACCAATCACATGATGCCCTTGCTTTGCACACACATACCTTCTTAACTTATCATTCCTTTCTTGTTCTTGTTTTCATATATACTATCTTCGTACATATATTGAAACCCATTTTACCTCCATATCCTAGCCAAAACATCCTACTATCTTCTATGGAATCGAACTCCGATCCATATATACCTACTTGAGGGATCCAAATAGCAGAAGCCTCCATATTGATTGATTAGCTTCAATAGCAACACTGTGAAGGCAAAAGAGTAAGAAATAGATGTGTAAAAGGTTTTTGATTTGCAGCTGATTGATTTAATCGAATAGTGGAAGATTGCTCAACTGCGCAGGGTCCAATTAATATGCTAACTTTTTTTTTTTTTGATACAAGGCGAAAGTTTGGGGGTGGTCAACCTCGGTTGAACCACTGCCCAATGGCGTCCTTACGGACTAAATCCTCAATCTCAGCTGGGCACCGCTCAACGGAGGAAGAGGAGGTCAAACCAGCGTGCGCCTATCCAGTTAATATGCTAACTGGATAGGAGCCGGTTCCGTGAAAATATGTATATAACAAGGGAAAATAGCCAAAAACAAAAAGCTATCGGATCGAGTATGGACAAAGTCCCTGCCCAAATGGGTCAAGTGCCCTTTGCCACCAATTAACCAGCTAACATAGAGGACCTTTTTTTTTGCATGCCAATAATAAATTCAAAAAATGCAATAACAGAACTAGAAAAGATATAACTGAAATCCCCTTTGACCTTTGTCATGCTGAAAATTGAAACTTGTAAAACTTAATTAACATGCTTTTCAGAATGTTAAACACCATAAAAATGAATGTTACAACTTCTAAATCACCTAAATGCAACTAAATAAATGGCCCGAGGAATTAATATCACAAGTTATTCAAAACCTAAATGAGAATTCATCTCCTATATATACACACACAAAAACACAATTTGTATACAAGGCAAAATTAAAAGAAGAAGAAGAAGATGATGAAGATGTCATCTCATAACTTGATCCTCGTAGCGCTGATGTCAGCAGCCGCAGTGGTGGCTATAGGCTCGCCATCGGTCCCCATCGCGACGATAGAAGTGGAGCCTCCGGTGGCACTGAGGGAATCGGCCGCGTCATTGTTTGGCATAACGGTGGTGATAAGCAATATCCTGGAAGGAAAGCAGAATCTGGAGGTGCACTGTAAGGACAAGAATACTGATTTCGAATTCGGAGTGCAGGAGGTGCCTTCCAGAGGGAGCTACCGCTTCTCCCTGGAACCCAACTTGTTCAGCGCAGACTACTTCTGCTCGTTCGTGTTCGACAATGTCGTCCACTGGTTCGACATTTACCAATGGAAGAGGGATTTCCACCGTTGCGAGAATGACACTTGCAGGTGGTTTGTGTATGAAAAGGGGATATGCTCGAGTGACCCCAACACCCCAACTCACTGCTACTCTTGGAATCGGGTTTAGATTAATCTTCTAATTACTTTTTCGGGGTTTTAAAAAACAATTAGTGTTTCGTACGTATGTGCCCGATTAGGATGAAGACATTTTGTTATTAATAAGAGTGCATGGATTAGTGATTAACTATTAAGTTGCTTTTAACCCTTGTCTGTTTTTAGGCAAGGAAAAACTATTTGAAAAGTGATTTTTTAGCCAGGCGTTTCCACTAATATAACCCGGATATAGGCCAAATACGATTCGGCATCAGAGTGGTGTGATAATAGGTATAGAGCCGGGTGGAAAGGGAATGCCCGGGCTAATAGCGTATATCTAATTTTGGCTTGGAATTTTTAAAAAACAATGGAGCCCGAATGGAAAAGGCATGCCCGGGTTATTTAGTATAAAATAGCCCCGATATTTCAACCACGGCCTATTTAAGCCACAAAAAGATCCATGGAAGCAGATTTGATAGCCCGGATATTATACATCCGGGCTATTTAGTTCATCAATATGGAAGCCAGACACGGACCCAGGGGTGGACTGGGCTTTGCTGTAGCCCACCCCAAATTTTTAGAACATATGTAATTAGTAGGAGTAAGCATTACAAAGTCGAAATAGATCAGTTGGTTGATTATAAAATTTCCATATGGAAATGTAGACAAACGTCCAGGGTTCGAATCTCTTCTACTGCTCAGTAATTTTTTGTTTTCCTGAAGCGGTTTCCTGGCGGTATTTTTTGTTTTCATAACAATGTATCGTTGTTTCTTAGTTTAGTGTCCTATAAAATTTAACAACTCTTAAAAATTTACTTATTGTATATTTTATTTTTCTTTTTATTAGTTTTTTTCTAGGTGTGTATATATATGTTATACACGTGTGATATTAATAACTCTTCAAAAAAAAAAATTCATTGTATAAGACGATTTTAGCCTACCCCGATTTTAATTCCTGGTTCTATGCCTGATGAAAGCAGATTATAAAGCCCAGAGATTATTATAACCGATCTATATGGTCCATCAAAAGACCCCATGGAAACAGATTTTATATATATAATCGGTTCAGACAGACATATGTTTTACATAATACAACCTTACATAACATGCAATTTAATAAACATTTCCTCAAGTTACAATATATGGTTGTATAATTGTATTGATATCTATCTTGCAATGGGTAGAGACAAAAGGTTGCTGTTGAATGCTTGGCTTGAGCCTGTGTGGTCGTAGTTCCCGCTATCAACATTATCCGGAGGATCCTGCTCATGAAACCCCGCGGATGCATAACACAACTTGAGATCGGCTACTACCTCTCTCATTCTCGGCCTTTCATTTCCAGTCCGTTTCACACATTCCATGGCAATCTCCAGAAACTTCCATGCAGAGTTGACAATCAAGTCTCCTTGTAGCCTCTTGTCAACTATGGTCAAGATGTCTCCACTCTCGACCATTGGAGATACCCAATTGACGATGGTTTCAATAGGGCCATCTTGGCGGTTGGTATGCTCGATCAAGGCAGGTTGCCCAGACAACAGTTGCAGCAATACAATCCCAAAGGCATAAACATCACTTTTCTTACTCAGTGGCATCAATTGGCAATTACAAAAAAAATTTTTATTAGCCACACCAGTTTGCAACGGCTAAGCACTGCCGTGGCTAAAAATTCAATTAGCCACCCCAACTTACCACGGCTTAATTCTTTTCGACGCGGGTTAACAAAAAAAAAAAAGTAAAAAAAACCCCTTTCCTAAAATACTTCCTCTTCCTTCAGATAACGATATGTTCCTCAAACCCTACGCTCTTCCGCTCCATCGCCGCTCCTTTCTCTCCTCTCCTCTCCTCTAGGGTTCATCCAACTATGGCACATCCAAATTTCGATCTCCATCGCTGCTCCTTTATCTCCTCTCCTCTTAAATTGGTGTTTCTGAGAAGTCTAGAAGAAAGTGGCCCTCCAACGAGACCGAATTTGTGTTTCGATCTCCATCGCCGCTCCACATCTCCTTTTCCTCCCTGCATTTCCTTCACGCGTTCTATATACCTCCTTAATCGTCTTTTCGTACTCGGTATCCCTACCAAAAAAGGTTAGTTCGATTGCGATTTTGCTTGCTTAATTTCCCGAAACATGTGTTGTGAAATTGCGTATTTCCTTGGTTGAATTCAGCGGGGTTTGATGCTAGAGATTGGTAGAGTTTTTTTATTCCTCATTTTTCTGAATTTTATGCTTTATTTTTGGGATTGTGTAACACATTAACTTATACAATTTGATCATTTATCATTCGTTTTGTGCTTTAGTTTTGTGATTGTGTAACTTATGCAGTTTATCCCTTTTGGCAACTGGCAAGTCACTTGTGGAATCTAGTTATGCAGAAGCTAACACAATGAATTACTCTAGATCTGCTACCATTGACGTTGTGGCTGATGTTAGAACTAAAGGTAAAGGGCTTTAAGAGTTACAGGTGTTCCTCTCAATTTTGAGTCTCCATGTGTCTCTTATTTCTTCATGTTATTGAATTTGATGCTTACTGGGAGTTATTTTGACACGAGATAGTCGTTCTAGGAGACACTGGCTTTGTTGGATCCGCGATATTCAAAGCAGCAGTATCAAAGGGCATTGAGGTCACAAGTGTAAGCAGGTCAGTATAGTGCTTCCTTATGCTTCCTTTCCTTAATACTTTGCCTTTAATTAGTATCCAAAGCAAGGGATCGAGTAAGCAGTTTGATAGTATCTAGTCTTGTTTAAGATTTTCCATTTCTCTTGGACCTTGATACTGTTTTTTATTTTTATGTTACTTGTTTTTATTTTACTGCATAATAAACTACCAAGCGAAATGAAACTAATGAGCTACCATGAAGAGCAAAAGCTCTCAAAGGGCAAACATTCTGTTGCCTTAAAACTCTCATAAACTACATTTACTGCATAATAAACTACCAAGTGAAATGAAACTAATGACTTAATGAGCCACCATGAAGAGCAAAAGCTCTCAAAGGGCAAACATTCTATTGCCTTACAACTCTCATAAACTACACAATAAACTACCCGGTAGTCCTCCTTATTCATACTCAATTGGTTTGTTTCGGATCTCACTAAATTTGTTGACAAGGGTGTCCAAGTCAAGCTTGCTGCTTGAAGACAAGGTTTTTTTATTACTTTATTTTTGTCATATGATTCTCGGGCATAGTGTATTTAGTATGACTTGTAAGTTTTTAAAGGTCAAATTCCAGGGGCAACTGCAGAAAGTTTTCCTGCATTGATTAGAGTAATAGAACAGCTTTCATGATATATTTTTTGCAATTGTTGTCTATGCTATACTGCTGTAGCTAGGGGCTTTTTTTAAATTCATTTTACAGCTTTTCAAGTTTTCTGGCTGTTTGGAGATGATGTTGGTGTACATCTATGCTAGGCTGAAGTTTGGAGTTGATTTTGATGGTCATTTTAGCTCTATTTTCCTGAGTTTGGGGGCTGTTTGGGGAGGTTTCCTACTCTATCTCTATATTCTTTCTAGGCCTTTTTTATTTTATTTATTCACTATTTCTCTAAATGAGCATCTTGTGTTAGATGTTTGTATAAAGTGAGTGTTTAGTTTGCAATTACCTTAATGCATATCTTCAATAATAATAATATTGACAATTATATGAACCAAGACAAGTATGAGAGATTTGTTTAATTTTATTGTAATTTGGTTATGATAATTATTTACTTTCAAAATTGTTAGGTGTTTCATCATTTATGTTGAGTTCTGAATCCTGAAAGTTATAGACAGCATATACGCTTTAGTTTGTATGTTTATGCCAACTATTCATATGTATTTTCTTGCCAGGTAAAAACTAGAGTATTCATGTTTCATGCATGCTCAAAAGATCAGATTTTGGCAATTCTTCAAGACAGATTAGAGGTAAACTTTCCTGTTCCTTTTTGTTTTTATAGTTATATAACAACTTGTATGATTAAATTTGGAGTTGTATTCTTCCATCCTACATGTTCTGAAAGCTAAGGTACATGCATCACCGACATGTTCTGAAAATTTCCTTTTGCGATTTCTTGCTAAGACCATCTAAAATAGCCTAGATTGTTCAGGAGTGATTAACTTGGAGCTATTTATCTTAATGCCCAATTTCTTTTGCTTACTGCCTCGAATTTGATTTCCTTTTAGCTCAAATAATTCCAGATTAGAAAGTTGAATAACTTCTAGAATAGGTTTTTTAGCATCAGCTTCAAGGAACAAGTTGCTTGTGTTGCTCTTTACTATGCTTCACCGTTGATGTATTTCAGTTTTGAAGTTGATTTTATTTTCTTTCTCAATAGAAATCTTGTGCGGCTGTTGGGATTTTGCTTGCCAACGAATGAGAAGTTACTTGTCTACGAATACATTCCCAACAAGAGCCTTGACTTCTTCCTATTCGGTATGCTGCTAACATGAAAATTTTAGACCCTGAAATCATCAGATTTGTAACAATTCATTGAGGTGTATAAATTTTAGACCCTGAAAAGCAAGGACAATTGGATTGGTCAATCTGCTACAAGATCATATTAGGCATTCCTCTTTAGCTGTTTTCCTGCCCCTTTTCATTACACGCTGAAATGAATCCTCTTGTGTAGGTGGAATTCAATTTCGCAGATTGGGATTTGGTAGGTATTTAATTTCTCTACTTAATTTTTTTCATATCTATCCATTTTCAATTTGTAGTCGAAAGAGGCCTCCTATTACCTTTGCTCTCCTTTGTCATATCTAATGTTCTATCCTTCTACTAGTAAGGTATATTAATGTGGTTTAAAGAGTTATCTCATGTCATATTATATACTCCATGTGTGTATATGTATATGAAAATTTATATTGATGGCATGGTTAACGTACTTAGATTAAAAGTAATGATATTAAATGTAAACCATATCTTCCCCCTGACGCCGCCGTCGCACCAGTCACCACCATGTTGGCTCCGCCCTTCCACTGGTTGTCGGCTCCGGGCTGCTGCAGTGCACTGTGCACACCAAAGGTCAAAGGCCGGCACTCCATTGTTGTTAATTCTTACAAGGAGGTTGCTGAAGGGATCGCTTATGAGTGGAGATACCAAATCAATGTGAGCCTCCAACACCTCCCAGTCAAGTTGTGATTTCAGTGGTCTTCCTCATCGCCACCACGCTTTCGTCCTTCCTCCCTGTCAGTCACTGTTTCTCCTCTCTTATCTTCTTCTTTTGAGTGTATGTATTTCTTCTGTGCTGTGGTTGTATTTATCTTTGTTTCTTTCTCATTTGCTTCTGGTAAATGCTTATGCGAACAGCAAAGAAAAATTATAGGATTTTCTTGTTAATTTAGATTTTTGTTATCATTCTTTTTCTGAACCTATTTCCTCTTGGTTAGCTCTTTGCAAAATGTCGTATCCAAACTTATCCTCTGAGTTTGTTATTCTCTATTGCAATTGGGTGTTCTTTGATATATTTTCTCGTCACTGAAGTTGTTCATTTCTTTGATTCAAATCAATTCTTTCCAGCCCAATATCTTTATAGTATTATCTATGGATTTTGGTAAGCAAGTTCGTTTAATTGTGTATGATTTTTGCAGATACTTGACTGCAGCATTGGAAATCCTCAGTCCCTTGGTCAGCAGCCAATCACTTTCTTCCGAGAGGTTAGTTGGGTAGAGTTTGATAAGCACCAGGGTGATGTTGTATCATTTTCAATTAATCATTTTATCTGCGTTAGGTACTTGCATTGACTGATCATCCGAGCTTGTTGGACAAAAGTGAAACTTGTGGACTGTTCAGACACGTTTTTGTTATGATGTGACTTGCTTTTTTGTATCCTTGGCTCCTACTTTACTAAAATCAACTTATTCCAACTAGCTCCTTCTCTTTGGTTTCTTGGAGATAAGGTTTATGGTAACAAATTTTGCCAACTGTATTGAACTCTGCTATTCTTAATTCAGCGTAGATTCGATAAAAAGAGCTAAGAAAATCCTGGACCAAATTCCTGGAAGAGCAAGTGGGGCATATAGTCACAGTCAGGTCATAATTGCATTTTTATTCTAAGTGGTTTGTGTCCAATTCAGGGACATTACTTTGAGGTGTGCTTTCGTGATTTTTCTTACGATTTCTCTTATTACAGGGTGTTAAGGGTTTACGTTATGCAATTGCTGCTGGAATTGAAGCTCGTGATGGTTTCCCTTGCAACCCAAACAATATCTTCTTGACTAATGGAGCAAGCCCTGGGGTATGATCTAGCTTTAGTTTTCAACTCATAAATTGAAAATTAGCTATTGTTTCTCAGTTTAAAAATTAACTTTCCATTTTCATGATGATAGGTGCATATGATGATGCAGCTGCTATTGAGGTCAGAGCAAGATGGGATTCTTTGTCCCATTCCTCAGTACCCATTATATTCTGCTTCAATCGCCCTCAATGGTGGCACTCTTGTATGCTTCGAGCAATGCTGCTGCAGGGTAATCACGACATCAAAGATGTAATTTCATTCTCTAGTAGATTAGCTTAATTGTGTAATTTTACATTTACAATTTTACTGTTCAGCTCCTTGAGGAATGTATTTAAAATAGAATTTGTGGTGTATTATTTTTTTTTATAAATATGGGACTTTTTAGCCCGGGTCTGAAAAATCCGGGCTAAAAAGTAGTGTTTTTTTTATTTCCCAGAAATCATTTAGCAACGGCAACTTGCCGTGGCTAGCACTTTAGCCACGGCTATAGCCGTCGCTGATCTCTTTTGCCACCCCATATTTCCCCACGGTTTGTTTCCCCTGGCTAATACCTTTTGGCCACGGCAAATGGACTTTTAGCCACGGCAAATAGCCGTTGCTATTATCTTTTTTTTTTTGTAGTGATACCTGAATTTTGAAGCCACAAATTAAATTCTTGTATTAAATTGTTCACTAGCATTTAACAATCACAATCCATGAGTTTCTGTTATTTTTTAACAAGAACTAATCTTACTCTGGATCAAGGTACCCTCGGGTGCCTGCAAGTGTGGTCCACACTACATCACCCTGACTGTCGGTAGTGAAAAATCGAGAGAGTCCAAAATCAGCTATCTTGGCATAGCCCGCATCATCCAATAGAATGTTTGCAGGCTTGATGTCCCGATGGATGATTGGTGGTCGACAACCCCTATGTAAGTACTCCAACCCTACACGGTTTAATAGATATCACATGACATAAGTACATGTTAGGTACTCTAAGGAATTTATAATGTAACATTAGAATCATCTGTGCAGACCTTCTGCAGCATCAATTGAAATCTGAAGTCTTGCTTTCCAACTCAAAGGATTCTCATTTCTCGCTACGAAGAAAAAAGTAAGAGTCCATAATACATATTTGTAAAAAAAAATGCTTGGATGATATATAGTGACAGTTAAAGAAAGTCAGTTGAGGTTATGTGAGTTACCTGATAATCGTGTTTGCAAGTTGCCACAAGACATATACTCGTACACAAGTGCCATGTTTGCACGCTCATCACACTACCCGATAAGAGAGACCAAGTTTACATGATGAATCCTCGTCAAGAGTTCAGCCTTTAAAATTATTGAAGTACAAAACCAAATTAGTTTCGATTAATTCAAATAACTATATATAATTATGATATAGAACTAAAAGAATCAAGCCTTTTGATTTGACTTGCCTCAGCACAAAATTGCTTCACAGTTATTGTAGACGACGTATTGTTTAGTACCTTGACAGCCACCTCGGTACCATCTCGCAACTTACCATAGTAAACGGCTCCAAAACCTCCTTTGCCAAGGACTTTCCTAAAACTATCAGTGATTCTGACAATTTCTGAAGAGTTGAACTGCTTATTTTTTGGTTTAATGACTCCATCTACCAACCCTATATCAAACCAAAACAATAGGCCAGATCATGAGGCTAGAACCAGGATAGTTAATAATTAAATTGATAACATAAATTAAACAAAAAATCGTATATTATACCTTGCTTCTTTCTCCGTTTGAATTTTAGAAAAATGACACCAATGATCACGAGGAGTGAAATTGAAGCAACACAGGTAGCCACTGGAATGATGAAGTGGTGTGACCGATGTCCCTTCTGGTTTACCTCACATGAATACGACTTACAAACATCGGGATTTCCCTCTAGTCTAAACATAAGCTGAGGATTAGCCAAGTTTTGTTCTAAATATAAACCAATCAATATTAAAAATCCACAACAAAGTGAGATATGTAAATACCTTAAATCTATGGACTTATTGCTTGCCTTTTCGGCTAGCTGAGGAGGAACTGGACCCATGAGATTGTTTCTAGTAAGATCTCTATAGATATGCAAAGAAGAAGAGACAATATTACTATATTAGAGCATTAATCATTGCCACAAAAATTCGCCAACTTCGAAACTTCTAACAATATCATCTTACATGACTTTTAACGAGGTGAGATAGGCTAAGAATTATGGTATCTTCCCTCTAAATCTATTGTTGGATAGATTCCTGAAATACATATATATATATAAGCAAACTCTTAGCATGTGTTAGAAGTTAGAACACAAACAGTTCTAAGAACTAGCTTTGACACTATGTGTAAACGAGCTAGGACTAGGTGCACAAAAAGAAGGCCTAGCTAGCTAGAAAATGAAACATGAACTTACAAGTAGTTTAACGACATGAGTTTCGATAGAGAGGGTGGGAGCTCTCCAGTCAAATTTCTCGAACTCAAACTCCTATATCATATCATGAGGATGAGGATATATAGATATATCAAAATTGACATTATATTTGAACATGTTGAGTATAATGAGATTGAAATTAAGCCATCCAATTAAACTCACAAGGATGTTATTCTTGGAGGAACATTGACGTCATCATCATAGGTACAGTTGAGACCATCCCACTGATGATTAGTAGGAAGGCAGGGGTCTCCTTGCCAAATTTATAGTACTTCATACATATTCTTGATTGGGAGGACATCGTCAGCCGATGATCATATACATTCACAAGCACATTAACTATCACAAAGGAATTTAAGGCAACCAAATATATTGAAGCAAGGGGTTCATGGAATAAGCATATACCGTCTTCCTGGTTGGATGGTGAGGCTAGAAGCTCTAGGACTTCATAGATCTCAACAGCATTAACAATAGGGTGAAGATTGGACTTACCCGTCTTCGTGAAATTGAACTCAAAACCCCCTCTTTCACCGAGAAACATTCTAGGGGATGCATCAATGGTGAACTCTCTGGTTTGATTGGGGCCAACCAATTCAGCAAAGTACTTGATGCAGGAGCGAAATTCTATCTTTTAGGAGCACTTTTATCTTTTAGTTAGGATTTTAATCTTTTAATTAAAATATTATATTTTATAGGTTTTTTTAGATAAATTAGGAATTTATATCTTTATTTCAATATTTTATCTTTTTAGCCATCCTTGGCACACAAGTTAGGAACTAGGGTTTTTATTCTATTTAAGCACTTGTAGGCATAGGCCATAATCATTCATTCATATTATTAATCAAATATCGGTTTAGAGAATTTTCTCTTTATCTCCTTGGTGGATTCCAAGCCCCTTTCTGGTGGATTCCAGACATGTTTTCTAGGGTTTCGTCGCTTGCGAACCCTTTATCATCAAAGGCTCGCGCTTGCGTGCCTTCCACAACTTCCTACTGCGTCAATTGGTATCAGAGCAGGTTTTTCTTGCCTGTTTTCGATTTGAAGCACGATGGGGGATCAACGAGCTACAAAGGCAGACCTTAAAGAGTTCTCCGTGGCTGTTTCCACGGCTCTTAAAGGCCTGGAGGATCAGTTGGTGGCATTGTTTTCCAGCAAAATCAACGACGACAACAACAAACGCGTCAACAACGCCCTCTACAAAATTCGCAACATCCGTATTAACACCAACTTCAGCATCCGCAACACTCGTGCTAACACCCTCAATAGCACCTACGTCGTCAACACCAATACTTCCCTTCACAACTCCAACCACAAGTCGCTGGTGGATGACGAGCCAAATCAAGATTATCAACCACTGGGCGATTGCAATCCCAAGAAAGATGAGTCTACTTCAGGAAAAGCAGAAGTCTTTGAGGAGGTAATCTTTCAAGAGGATGTCATTCAAGAGGAGACCCTTCAACAAGAACCAGAGGCCCTTCATGATGATTTCATTCAAGAAAAGGTCTTTGAAAATAAGGTGTGTCAAAAGGAGGTCCTTGCAAAAGAAGTCTTTGAAGACTGCCTAGACAACCCAAGCGAAGTGGACAAAAGCTTCGATGTCATGAAGGTTTCGGAAAGCCAACTAGTGATTAGTGAAGGAGGATGTCCCTTTCAACAATGGCTTGAAGAGTTCTGTGTGGGAGGAGATGAGTTTGCAAATTGTGTGGACTGTCCCAGAAGCTCACTTGGCTTGGGAAAATTTTGCACCTTTTCGCAAGTTTCTTCGAAGGAGTAATCACGAAGCCATGAAGGACAAGGATGAAGATGCAGCATATAAGCAAACGTGTTTGGTAGTTGATACGGGACAACAGAGCAACTTCGATGGAGTCCTACATCGATGGAGTCCTACATCTAGTAGAGAACTCGGGGTCGAGTTCTTCATAAGTGAAGGAGACTGATGCAGGAGCGAAATTCTATCTTTTAGGAGCACTTTTATCTTTTAGTTAGGATTTTAATCTTTTAATTAAAATATTCTATTTTATAGGTTTTTTTAGATAAATTAGGAATTTATATCTTTATTTCAATATTTTATCTTTTTAGCCATCCTTGGCACACAAGTTAGGAACTAGGGTTTTTATTCTATTTAAGCACTTGTAGGCATAGGCCATAATCATTCATTCATATTATTAATCAAATATCGGTTTAGAGAATTTTCTCTTTATCTCCTTGGTGGATTCCAAGTCCCTTTCTGGTGGATTCCAGACATATTTTCTAGGGTTTCGTCGCTTGCGAACCCTTTATCATCAAAGGCTCGCGCTTGCGTGCCTTCCACAACTTCCTACTGCGTCAGTACCAGTAGGTGTAAACTTGTGTTGTAGAAAGATCTTCAGTAAATGGAGTTTTGAAGTTAGCATAACCTCCATTATATATACCAGCTGTCTTCAGCACACTAACTGGTATATTATTAGAAGGATTGGCTTGTGAAGCATCAATAGATTTATTTTTGTTGATTAATTCTTCCCAATAGAACCATGTAGGATCCTTCAGCCACAAACGATCATGTCTGTCGTCGAGCACCCTGCATCCAAAGAAACATTCACACTGTCGAAAAAATATCTATACTGCTATCATTATTTTTGTTAGGCATATATACTTACGAGTAACGTCCAGTATTAGCATCTAAACCGCCAATATCCTCACGATCCCATAAAGTGAGTGATAAAGCAGAAGATGCATGAGGGTATGTAGAGTTGTCTAAATGTCTTAGTTCAAGGGTGGATATGAAAGGGGTTCCTTGACCCTTGTTTACGAGACATACGAATATCGATTCAACTGTTGCAACGTGTATTATCTCGTTGATAATTCTATCACCCACGGTACTTAGCTTCACTATGAACCACAAATTGACATCTATATAGATATCAAATTGGTGGATGTTGTTCTGGATACATGAAACGAGAGCTCTGATCCCTCTGAGAAGCTTCTTACTTGTCAGGGAGAAGTCTTGTTGGGCCCGATCAGAAAGCCCAACATATAAGCTGGACTGGGGCATCATCCCAAAACCAATTGGCATTAGGTGGAGTAGCCCATCCACTTATATATTAGGTTCAGAATCACCCCACTTCCGATGTGGGATTTCACAAGTGTCCCAACATTACTGTCATAAGAGACCTCCAGTTAACATCACTTGTTGTATACATTGCGGATATTGCATAGTTCTTTCCAATGCCGATATAGTTGTCATCAGAAGTGTAAGTCGTGCCATTTGATGCATCGGAGTATGAATCACCTGTTAAGCCACAATTGATACTTATGTCCGGCCTCTTGATTCCCCGGCAGCAACAAAAACAACAACAAAAATCATAAGCTGCATTAATTCAAATGATTTCATAAAATTAAAGTAAAAATAATATATGATGGTTTAGTTTGCCAAAAAATATGACAAGCTATATATAGCAAGATCAGGTGCTATATACCCTTAGATGGAATGAATCCTAGATTCGTTTGAACCTCAAATTGACACATACGTGTCCAGCATTAAATACATATGACATTAAAAAAGTAACAATCAGATCAAAGATCTGTTCAATATAAGTAACATATCTGTGATCCATGCGCGCATATTGTAACAACCTAAAAATATATAGTATCTATGAAATCTAGAGATCACACTAGATTTCATATGTAAACTTATGATTGAATCATCAATCAATCCATCACATATTAGGGAGAAGCTCTTGTGAATTTTCTGTATATAAAAGAAACTTATAAGAGTTTGTTACAAAAGCATCTAGTCGACAACAGGTCTTCTAGCAAACTACTTGTACTCCTACGAGATTGCTATCATGCTCAATGCACTCCTACAACTAACCGACCTATGCTTACCTACACGTACTTGACATATAGACTATCTTAACTTAATGATGCACGTACTCCTGTGTGCAAGCTTAGCTAAAGCTTAAGTTGTGTAGCTCAATGCTCATTTGTTGCTTGCACCACACACTACACACTGCCTCTAGATCCCCTTTCAAGGTGGAAATGGATGATCAAACACGTACAAGTGCCAGCTTCAGGTAAAAAAAACGTGTTGCTGATAATGCATATTTCATATAGGCATTATAGGTGTTTTATTAATCAAAATTTATCGTCGACACTATTTTATTTTCCATTACTATATATGTTAAATGATAATTTATTGCTGATTTATATTTATATTTACATATATTTATTATATTTATATACAAGAGTTCTTTACTATTTACAATAATGTCAACAAGAGAATAAACAATATAAGATCGACTAATATATAATATTATATGGGAACCCATAAAAAGCTTACATAGGCTCACAAATTTACCACGAGTATTAATAATACTACAGTGTGATTTTACTTCGGTTCTACAATTTACCACGGTTCAAAAAACAATCACTGCAATACATATTTACTTCGGTTCAATCACAATTACCACAATACACCTTTATACTTCGGTTTACAAAATTATACTACGGTTCAAAACATTTACTACGCGACCAATTTACCACGGTTCACAAAGCCTACAACTTCGAATAGATTTACCACGGGCGAGCTATTTTACCACGGTTATGTTCACGTGGTAAACAAAATTACCATAGCCACTTTTACCTCGGTTCAGAACCGTGGTAAAGTTTGCACACGAAACCGAGGTAAAACCGGCTTTCTCTACTAGTGTTTTGGGAACATAAGAAGCATAGCACAGACAACCAAAGACACGAATATGAGTGTATGGGGGGGGGGGGGCGATTATAGAGAAGCGCAAAGGGAGTCTTCCCATGGAGTAATGAAGACGGGCTTCTGTAGATTAAATAGCAGGCAGTAAGCACACACTCACCCCAATAGTCAAGAGGAAGAGCAGCCTGAAAGCGAAGCGCTCGAGCAACGTTTAGTAAGTGACGATGCTTGCGCTCAATCCGACCATTCTCTGTTGGGGAGTGTATGTGCAAGAGGTTTCAAAGTGAATACCTTTGTCTGTAAAGAAGGGAACAAGGGGTAAGAACTCTATGCTGTTGTCAGCCGGCCCGAACACATTTAAGGGTGGTGGAAAACTGTGTGTTTACCATAGCATGAAATTGAACCAAGAGTTTGACAGTTTTTGATTTAGATTTCATCAAATAGACCCAAACAGCACGGAGCAATCATCAACAAGAGTTAAAAAATAGAAAGCTCCTGAAGAGGAGGCAGTACGTATGTAATAAATCAAAAATATTCTCTGGTTTATTGAAACTAATAGGAAAAGAACTTCTAGTTTATAATTTTAAAATAGATTATAATCTTAAGCTAGATTAAAAAGTGTGTACGCCAAACATGTTCTAGGTAGCCCAATTTGTAAGCTGTGCGTCAGCAGCGTGTTTGCTTGTTAAAAAACATGTCAAATTGGTCGACCTCCCATTGTGTTTCCTTAATGATCCGTCAGCGCCTGCGGAAATATTTGGCTTGAATTTCTCCCGAACTTGTACTGTTGTACATAGCAGATTTACAATTGAGCAGCAAGCGGTTTCCAGATTGACAATTGACCTCACTTATTATTATATTATAGATTACACTACAAGAAAACCTTCATTGTTATACTTGAAATGAGAATAATTGATTAAAATAAATATTTAATCAAATTATAACAAAATAATTTATTAAATAGATCTAATTGTTATTTATATATTATCCCATGAATAAAAGCTACAAAAGATTATATACTTTTATTGAAAAAAATAATTTAAAATGAAAATCAATCGGCTAAGATTTAGAAAAAAAAAAAGAATTCATTAATTACTTATTTAAAGAAGTAATTTGATTTATAATAAATAATAATTTATTTAAATATAAAAAAATTTAATTAGTTAATTAACAAACAAACCTATATTAAAGGAGAAGCCGCCACCTGACGTAGGTGACTTATCCTTTAGTATTATTAATTGATAATTGATTGATTTTTATTAATAAAATCCTTAATTTAAAATAAATAAATGGTTTTTTTTTTTATCAATTTCTCATAATTTTTTATCTTTTTTTTTTAAAAAAAAGGACAGGTTAGAGCGGAACTGCATGCAACTCCCACATTTGAAATACTGATGCTGTGAGCGCTACTTGTTTCATTTTAATTATAATACTATATAATTAAAACTACATATATATGGAAAAACAAATGGAACATTGGAACATGTTGCAGTGAGCGCCACTTGTTTCATTTTTTAATTATGTACAATTTCTATCTCACTCATGCCGTTTATTTGTACAGATGTATATATAGATCATTGGTACGGTTTCAGTTTTTCCTTGTATTAATTCGATCTGTTTAAACAAAAAAAAAAATCACTTCCTATGTTAATCTGTAGCAACTAGCAAGTGGTTGAACGTAGTAGAGCTTGTTTGGTGTTTTGAGTGTCTCAGCAAACGATCTATTTTTGTACTTACTTTTGCGTCTCTAATGGCGGTGAGTTGTTTCTTTCCTTTGTTAATTTATTACTCTATATATTGAATCGATTTTTCTAACCTATTTATGTATCCAATCGTGTAGATCAATTAAGAGTTTTTATTGGAAAATATTTTCTACATTTTAATTATTTTAACTTCTTTTTATAAAATTAATTGTCCATGTTAAACTCGGTTGGTCCTGGTGCGGGTCAAGACGCTGGAGAGAGGTCGTGTGTGCGGGCCCACATACGGGAGACTCGAACAACACATAAACCCGAACGGGGTTCCATCTCAAAACCAATTGGCAATAGAAGGAGTAGCTCACCGACTCATATACTAGGGCTTAATATGTTCAACTTTCCGATGTGGGACACTTTTGGTCACATTCACATCTCAACACGCCCCCGCAAGTCCAACTAGGAATGACCATCTAGTTGAGACTTGGACAACTGGGTAACCCAGACCAGGATCGACACGGGCCGTTAGGCTAACCGCTCTGATACCATACTGAAGTCCATTGGGACTCGGGATCGGGGGTCGTGTGCACGTGTGCGCCCTAGCGCTAATAGCCTAGCACATAAGCCGAGTGGGATTCCATCCTAAAACCAATTGGCATTAGGTGGGGTAGCCCACTAGGTTATATGCTAAGGCTTTATGTTTCTCATATTATTCAATGTGGGACATTTTGTCTCTTCACATTGTTTCTCATTCTCAACACGCCCCCGCAAGTGCAACTAGGGTCGTCTTTCGCCTCTAGTTGACACTTGGACATCGGGTCTAGCATCTCATTCTCTTTTTAGCTAGCCCAGGATCGAGAGTCGGGCCGTTTGGTTTTTCCGCTCTGATACCATACTGAGGTCCGTTGGGACTCGGGATCGGGGGTCGTGTGTGCACGTGCGCCCTAGCGCTAATAGCCTAGCACATAAACCGAGCGGGGTTCCATCCTAAAACCAATTGGCATTGATAGAAGTAACGGGGGCTGGACCCCAAACGTCTGAATAAACAAGCTCAAAAGGAGATAAACTAGACTGATGTGTGTTTTGTAATGGTAAACGATGACTCTTTGCTAACTGACAGGACTCACAAATAGAATGCAAATTGTTTGAAGAAACAGGCAATTTAAATCTAGAAATTAAACGACGAAGGGAGGACTCATGAGGGTGACCAAGGCGGTGATGCCAAGTCTGTAGACTGGTACGCTCGCCGAGGAAGACACGAGGAGGAGAGGATGAGGGCGGTGGCTGCGGCTGAGGAACACCAAGACGATAAAGACCATTCTCAACGGTTCCTTTTAGGAGCGTCCGACCCTGGAAATCCTTCACAAGACAACAAGATCGATAAAATAGCATGTAGACATCATTGTTACGGGTAAGTTGAGAGACACTAAGCAAGTTTTTGGTGATTTGGGGGACAAATAAGACATTATGCAATTGCAGAGTTCGATTCTGCGCAAGTAAAATAGATTTGCCCAGTTTCGCAATGGGAAGGGACATACCGTTGCCAACCTGAAGACCGTCATTGCTAGAGTAATCAGTGCTCACAGACATGTTGCCAAAGTCGTTGGTGATGTGATTGGTGGCTCCTGAGTCAACGTACCAAGCGGGATCGACGATGGCGGATGGTGGGACCTGGACGTTGTAGGCGTTGCGCTGCTGAGGAGCGGATCTGCTGGAGCCAGAACCGTCACGGAAGGCACCCGATCCTGGTCCCTGTTGCTGCGAGGGTTGGCGGCGGTATGTGGGAGGGAAGTCGGATACATTGAGTCGTTGAAAGCAGTTCAGCGCCTCATGGTTGGTACGCTTGCAGATTTGGCAGGGTATGCGAGGGCAATCCGAAGATGGCGAATCCGAGGCTGCAGGAGACTCACGATTGCGAGTCGAGGGACGTTGGTTGCGCGAGCCACCCTTGCTAGCAGTGTTGGCAGAGGGCTGCTGCTCCTGCAGAGTCTGGAGGCTTTGGTTCTGACGATCCTCCTCTTGAAGAAGAAGACCGAAGAGATCCTCCGAAGTGATGGGTCCGGGCTGCATATGAAAGGAGGTTCTGAAGGCGTTGAAGGAGGCATCCAAACCATGAAGGACACACGCAACGAAGTCATCATCGGGTACAACATGGTTGCACTTGGCAAGGGAATCAGCAAAGGAGCGCTTTTTCTCAAAGTACTCCATGATAGAGAGATTGCCTTTGGCGAAGGACTGCATCTGTTGCTTGAGATGCATCTCACGAGCCTTCGTCTGGGCATGAAACATCCGCTCCAAGGTGGCCCAGGCAGCAGAGGCAGTGGTGGCTCTAGCGACATGGGCAAGGAGAGGAGCGGAGAGAGTCGACCGGATCCACAATAGGACCAGGCGATCCTTGCGCTTCCACACAACAAAGGCTGGATTTTCAGTCGGTGGAGCGGGAGAAGAGTCGGCATCAATAGGGGTCGACGGTGATAGGTGGGTGGGAGGGGCAGAGTCTGCGATGAGGAAGGAGTCGAGTTCGTAGGCTTCAAGAGCGGATTTGATGGTTTGGCGCCAAACGGTGTAGTTGGTCCGTTCGAGCTTGATGGTGAAGTTGGGAAGGCTGATGGTGGCGGTGGTTAGGCCGGCGGCGGCGTGAAGGGGGTTCAGATTCTCGGTTTTGGTGGAGACCGATGAACTGGAGGAGGAGGACTCGGTAGACATGGTGAGTCGGAAAGGTTAGGGTTTTAGCGGAAGAGGATCGAAATTAGGCTGATACCATATAGAGATTGAATGTTTGTGACCATGTGAGATTTCGAGAATCCCGAGCCAGGTCGTATCAAATCGGGAGTCGTGTCGGGTTTATTTTATTTTTGTGTTATAAAGTCGGGATCCACCACTTTACACAAAAGCTTAAGCCAATGTGTAAGGGGCTTCTCCCAACCTTATATTTTGGTTTGTTATACCACCCACAATCAATGTGGGATGACTATTTATATCCCAACACGCCCCCTCAAGTGCAACCCGCCTGGATCGGGTTGACACTTGAAATCTCTTTTTTCTTTTTCTTTTTTTTTTCTTTAAATCTTTTCTCCCGGGTCGAGACTCTCAATCTCTTTATAGCTCGCCCGGTTTTTTACAATGAGATTCGACATCTCATTCTCTTTTAGCCTATCCCGAAGCCAGGAAAACCGGCCTGACTCGGACCTGCTCTGATACCATGTTAAACTCGGTTGGTCCTGGTGCGGGTCAAGACGCTGGAGGGAGGTCGTGTGTGCGGGCCCACATACGGGAGACTCGAACAACACATAAACCCGAACGGGGTTCCATCTCAAAACCAATTGGCAATAGAAGGAGTAGCTCACCGACTCATATACTAGGGCTTAATATGTTCAACTTTCCGATGTGGGACACTTTTGGTCACATTCACATCTGAACAGTCCAGGATTCACTTTTTCTTTTTTATGTATTGAAACTTTATGCATTAAGGTTCTTTTTTTGGTGAATGTTAGCTCATAGGGCATAGGTAATGTATTTAAGTTATCTCTTGTTGATTTTTTTTTTTTGAGAAATCTTGTTGATATTCTGAGATACTACGTAATTAGTTAATTTGTATATATATATGAAATTTGATATATACCTATTGAAACTTTATTATTTAGATTTTCCTCATCAAAATGTTAAAATTGTTTATATATCCATCAAAACATTTATTGTTTAATTATCGATATTATATTGAAGCCAGTGGTATTGAATGAAAAAATTATTAAATTTTCAAAATCAAACTCAATTAACTTTAAAATGATTATAAAAATGATTTTTTTTGACCAAATTCGGTCAAATCCAGTAACCTTTTAATCTGATTTGATTTTAAGAAAATTACAAACTTATATAAGTATTTTCCTCCATTACAATTGTTAAAATGTCATTTTAATAACTTAATTATTTTGAATTTATACATGGAACTTGAATTTTGAAATAAAATTACATTGAATAAAAATTACAGTTATAATTATATTTAATTTTAAATTTGATATTTAAATCTTAATAATTAATGTTTTGGGTTGTATAATTATAATTATAAATTACTTACGTTTATAATCTTTTGAAAATTAAATAAGTCTGGAATATAATTAAATTTTAAACAATTTTTTATTCAATCATATTAGATTAACTACGTTACAGACAATCAAACAAAATTCAAATAGAAAACAAAACAGAGGTTTTGATGGGTTTACCAAAAGAGAAAATTTGCGTCGTAGACCCTTTTTTTGGACCAAATTAAAAAACTGTTCACGGATTTTTGCCTGGTTTTTTCTCCTTTGGTCGATATTAATTTTCAGGTTTTTGATGGGTTTACCAACAGAGGTTACGATATGCTGAAAAACCAGGCATATCGACCATTTCAGCAAGTTTTTTGTGTGATCTGAAATGCCGAAATTAATGCTGAAATCGAAATGTGCTGAAACAAACGCGGTAAAATAAATAATAATAAAAAAACCACTGAAAAAAAAGGGTTTGATGAAACCGAATGTGCTGAAACCCCTGTTTCAGCAACTCCGTTTCAGCCAGCAACGCGGTAAAAAAAAACCCCATTGAAAACAGGGGTTGTGTAATGTGCTGAAACAGAGGTTGCTGGAATCGTATGCGCTCAAACCCCTGTTTCAGCAACGCGGTAAAAAAAAAAAAAAAAAAAAACTGAAACAGGGGTTGCTGAAACCGCATGTGCTGAAACAGGAGTTTCAGCATCATCACATGCGGTTTCAGCAACGCGAAAAAAAAAATGGAAAAAAAAACTGAAAAAGGGGTTGCTGAAACCGTATGTGCTGAAACAAAAGTTTCAGCAATTCCGTTTCAACAACTCTGGAAACGTAAAAAAAAAGAAAAAAAAAACTGGACAAAAAAATTGGGAAAAAAAATTGAAACATGGATTGCTGAAACCGTATGTGCTGAAAAAGAAGTTTCAGCAAATTCTGTTTCAGCAACTTTGGAAATGCGAAAAAAAAAATGATGAGGCGGGAGGGGGGGCACAGGGGCCAATAGGGGCGGTGGACATTTTACTAATTTAGAGGAGGTGGGAGCCATATACCTAATAAGGTCCAAAAATTAGGACATTCTAGTAATCACCCCTTACCGAAATAACCAAATATTGATGGGTATAATAGTAATTCGTTGCCGATTCAAGGCAATCCCTAGCTTAGGGGTCGACTTCACGTCGATCATCGTCCTACTCAGGGGCAGAGGCAGGAAATTATCCAGGGGGCTCACTCACACAAGGATTAGAAAGGGTTGAAAAAAAATGAGGGTGCAAGGGTGAATCAAACTCAAGACCTTTATGAAGGTGATAAAGGAAATTGGCGAATGATCGATCGATCCATCCTATTTGATCGATCAAATACCTTTATGTAATTTTTTAGCCATGGAGGCAGGGGGCATGCGGTGGCTCGAGCCCCCTGAAATTTTTTTAAAAAAAATTTGTTTTATACATATCAGTAAAAGAGGGTATTTAAGATACAGAATAACATTGTAGCACAAGTGATTGGAGGGTGAAGGGGGTAAAAGAAGGTCTTGAGTTCAATTCACCTTTCCTGCCTCCGCCCCTGAGTAGGACGATGACCGATGTGAAGTCGACGCCTGACCTAGGGATTGCCTTGAATCGGCAACGAATGACTATTATACCCATTAATATTTGGTTATTTTGGTAAACCCATCAAAACCTCTGTTTTGTTTACATACCCATCAGATATTATTTAAATTTTGTTTGATTGTCTTTAACGTAGTTAATCTAATATGATTGAATAAAAAATTGTTTCCTTTATCACTCTTCATCTTTAGTACGAAGATCATTAGGTTTTGTTTATCAGTTATTATTTAAGATACTAAAATTAATACTCTATCCGTCCCACAATATTTGTCTTTGGATTATTCATACACGTTTTTTAATGAGCTAAAAACTATATAAAATATCCATTTTTTAATTAATTTTTTTAAATAATTCTATACTTATTAGTAATATGTATAATATTATTTAAAAATATTTAATAAAATGTTGATATTTTATATAGTTTTTAGCTTCTTAAGAAAACGTGCATTAATAATAAAAGACATCTATTGTGGAACGGAGGGAGTATTTTTTTTATTTATATATCTCCGCCACATCAGCATAGCATCAATTTCTCACTTTTTTCTTCTTTAACAATAACATCCCACAATCCATCATTTTTTTACCAATTCAATTTACGAATATACCCCTCTATAACAATTATTTCCAACATGTTTATAATCCGTAATATGATTATAATATTATACTCGTTAATAGTATTTATTACTAAATTTTAATTATAAAATTATAATATAATTTTATTTCCAACATGAAAGTGGGCCTGTGGCCGTCGTCTTAGGTCCGGGCTTGACCACCGGCGACCGCCACTACCTAATGACCCATTGATAGTTTTTTTTTTTTTTTTTTTTTATAATTAGAATGACCCATTGAAAGATGATAGCTACGGTTCCGGCTACGGTGCTGGTATCGGTTCCTACCCATCGTTAGCTGATGGCTATGGTTACAGTTCCGAAAAGGACAGCCAGGGTAGTGCAGCTAGGAGCAGCACCAGCGTATCCGATCCGAGCCAGTTAGCAAACAATACTACGTCCACCTCCACAAAGGTATGTAATTTCATATATATATACTCCGCCTCTAATTTTAATTTATATCTGTTACATACATATACATATGCATGCATGCATCCATCCATACATGTGTGTACCCGTCTGTTGTGCGGTTTCTTAATAAACAAAACAATGTTCAATTTATATTTTCTTTCTAAAATTCTAAGGTTATAATAGTTTTGTTGAAATATTTGGATCTTTTAATAACAATAAACTAAATTAAGAGTATGTTTAGTTTAGATCAATATACAATATACAACATACTATATATAATAGATAAATAAATTATTCTTTTTCTAAAACGCATATATTAGGATTTTCTTCTTCTAAAACGTATATATTAGAAAGATTTATCTAAAAAAATTGGAGGCATTAAGCACACGTATATATTAAATAGATTTTTCTAAAATGATAAGTTTTCTCACCTACTTAAGATATAAGGTTGAATATTTATAAAAAAACCTAATTAAGATATAAGGTCATATTGGATAGATTATTGATCTAAAAAGATAAGTTTTTTACCTAACTATATTGACTTATTAATTGTTGTGGCCCAAAAATATAATACCCATTTAATTCAGAGTTTGACACGTGTGCAAAAATAATCCACTTTTAATCTAGAAAATTAATTCCATGCATCCGAAATCGCACCAGAGGCCGTTTCAGGCCTTTGTTTTAGTATTATATACTAGTCTTATTACTGCGACGTTCGTGGTTTTTTTTATAAATTTTTTATATATAATTTGTATTGGTTTAAATAAACTAATAAATTAATTTTTATAATAATTTTTATTTATACATAAAGTACTCATCATATTTCTTTTTTATATATAAAGTCATAGGTTATTTTCTTAATAAATTATATTTTATTATATTAATTTGTTTGAAATATTTTTTATTAAATTTTATGCTTGAAATATTTTAATAAAAATTTCATTCAATCGTAAAGTAAATTAAAGTAAAATAATATTTTTTGAAATTCAATATATAAACTAAGAGGTTAATTTCACTTATATGTCATTTTCTCGTGTAGTCTAATCCCTTTTAATCACATCAATTAATAATTTCATATTTTTTACCCAACTTATTTTGACCAATCTGTCTAAAATTATTAGAAAATATATAAAATTGATTGAAATTACACGTAGATAAATTGATTAGACAGTTGTACGACATGGATTAAATTGATTGGACATTCATTAATTGACATGTCGAAAACTATAAGTCATTAATCAATATTAATACAAACTTTTAAAACAATCAAAAATAATATGAACAATTTCAAATTCAACCAATTTTGACACGAAAAAAATTCCGGCCAGTTTTTCGGTGAAAATTCAACGTGGAAATCGAATGTTCGAAAATCTTATGACATTGCATCACATCGTTAAGCGGTTAATGTGTTTTTTGTAAAAAAAAAAAACAAATTTCAGTGCAAATTAGATAATTAAGTAAATTAACCTTAGAATCTAGCTAGTTTGTACTGATAATTAGTTTTTATTTTCGAACATTATATTTATGTATTTAATAATATGGTGTCACCTCATTAAATTCGAACATTAAGTAAAAATTGGCCGAAATTTTTTTCGTATCAAAATTGGTTTAATGTGAAATAATTCATATTATTTTTGATAGTTTTTAAAGTTTGTATGAATATTGGTTCATAACTGATAATTCGTATTATTTTTGCTCATTTTTCCTATATTTAATTATCAACTGCAGTGGTGACTACAGGGGTGGTCATCAATATGGTCTACCTCAGTGCTTACCTTTTTGCAATACTTTTTATTTTTGCCAATTTTCTCCTATTATAACTTTAGAAGTGTCATATTTAAATCAAATTTTATAGTTTTTTTAATTTGATATTTTTCATAAGAGTATTCATTATGCTACACATATATTTTTTTAAAAAAAATTCTAATTTTTATTCCTATGAAATTGTTTTACTATCAATCTCATATTTAAACCACAATATGGGTTTTTGCCACACTTTTCAATCCTATCATTTTTTTCCATTTACAAATGACTTATTTTGTTTAAAAAATATAATTTTGTTTTAATATTTTTCAAAAAAATATTCATCATGCTACTTATATATATGAAAAAATTTTAAATTTTATTTTTATGAATTTTTGTAATAGAATATTATATTTATACCACTGTTCTCTTTCAATATTTTTTTAAAACATTCCTTCATATTAATCATATATATACCGAGAAAAAAAATCCAACATAAAAATTTCGCTTCCCCTCTAGAAAATCCGTGTATATATACATATATATGTATATATACATATATATGTATATATACATATATATACATATATATATACACATATATATACATATATATATATACACATATATATACATATATATATACACATATATATACATATATATATACACATATATATACATATATATATATATACATATATATACATATATATATATATATATATATATATATATATATATATATATATATATATATATATATATATATATATATATATATATGTATATAGGGTGGTTCATGGGCACTCATCCCTTATTGTGTAACATGAGAACACATCTGGACCGTTGATTGAATGAAATGGAAGGCTGAGATTAATAGGCAATTTTGGCTTTTTTTAAATTTAAAAACAGTGGGACCCACGTTGTTTTTTGCCCACTTGCTGAATGGGGGCGTGTGTGGTGCACTCTCTTCAAATTATTCGACAGTATATCTAGATTATTCAATCGTATCGTCGGATTATACAATGGTATCGACAGATTATGCGATGTTATATGATTTTTTTTTGTTAATCTTTATAAATGATTGATTATTCGGTCGTCTATAAATGATTATTCGGTGATATATAGATGATTATTCACTCATATATGAGTGATTATCGGTTGATTATTCGATGGTATCGGTCGGTTATTTGATGGTATCGATGGATTATTCGATGATATCGCTTTATTATTCGATAGTATCACTTGATTATTCGATAGTATCACTTGATCATTGCCATATTTAAATTCACCCATAAACAAATTCCACCAAATTATCCTATATACATATGAATAAAGTTATACATACAACCGAATAAATCTAAATTACAGTATCATTGAAATCTTTATATTCACCACCACCACAATCAAAATAATCGATGCATAAAGGACACAAATTCGATCAAATCAGGCCAAGCAAATCTCCATTTGAATAATCCAAAATCAATTTAAGACCAATGAATAGAAAATAGGCGTTATGTTTTTGGGAGAGAGACTTGGATGAACAAGTAGAAAATTGTCAGACAACCACCGTATTCATCGACTAATCCTAAACCTAACACATCGATCCACCAATCAATTGACCAAAAACTAACCCATTGATTTACTTCATGTTCGTTGATGCTCTCCTCGCCGCCGCCGCCACAGTTGACTGCCGTCGCTGGGTGTGTGAGGACTCCTCGTCGTCGATTCGTCGCCCATCCTCGTCGCCGCCATCTGAAGGTGCGATGGTGGGACGCCGCTTCTCCGCCTTCGCTCGCCCGGAAACCGCCATTGCAGACCAAATCCTCGCTCGTCCCATCGCCCAGAAATTTGATGGTCGGATTTGGGGCTGTTGGTGGCGGCTGGGTGTGGTGGGGCTCGGATCTGGGCTAAGGGTGGCCGGATCTGGGCTTGTGGTTGCCGGAGGAAGGCCGGATCTTTGACTGGAGAGGTGCGACGGGGAGTGAGGAAGGAGAGCGAGATCTGGAGAGCGAGGGCTGAGGAAGGCCGGATCTGGAGTCCGATGACTGCTGTAGCCTCGACCGCCTCTGCAACCGCCATAGCCGTCGCCATCGCCACCTTCGCCATCGCCGGAGTCGTCGCCTTCTTTACCCGCCATCGCCGTCGGACTTCTCGATACTCCGACAACGACATCGCCATCAGCCACGATCGTATCCCCTTCTCTCTCTATTCTCTAGGGTTGAAATTGAAAATGGTAGATTGTGGGTACTAGGTAGGTTGCACGCGCTTTTATTGAAATGGGATGTGTGATTTTCCTATTTTTATTTTCAATTAATAAAATTAACGAATTAATCTCAGCGACCCAAATTCCCTAAATCAATGGATGAGATTTGTTCTCATGATACATTTTAAGGGATATTCTCATATGATCTATCCTCTATATATATGTATATATTTATCTTTTTCTTTTTCTCCAGAGTTTGACAAGAACTACTTATCTTTCATCCAATGCGGAGTTGTCCGCAAATAAGAGTGGACTCGGGAGCTCGTCATCTAAGGCATCTGGGACGAAAAAATAAGGTTCGTCAATTAGCTAATTGTGTGCCACATCAAACATTATAATTTATATCCTATCGGGCACGGCCATTGATTTTGTTAGCATGACAATGGTGGATCAACACCTTTTAACACACACGAAAAAGATACTTCTGAACAGAGGATAAAACAAGGAAGAAGATGCTTGTGAGTGGTGACAGTTGCTTGCTTCTCAAAATACAGCAACCACACAATTCTCAGAAAATGCCTCTCTACTTTGATTGATTGAAAAACCTCCAATACATACCCATTTACAAGCTTAACTGCTCGAGCCAAGTAACTAGGGGAGTTATGTCAACACGCGTAGCTCGAATTCGACTCGTACTCGCTCGATAAAAACTCGACTCCAGCTCGTTCATTTTTTAAACGAGCCGAATATGAACACATTTTTGAGCTCGAGTCAAAACTTAGGCTCGGTTCGAGCTCATTCATATTCTAAATGAACTAAATATGAATAAGCAATACTCGGCACATTCGAATCGAATAACAACCCTACAAGTAACTGCATCTACCTCCACTAATAACATGTCTAGGTAGTGCTTTGATTGAAAATAAAACTAACTTCTGACATAACTTCTAAGTAAGTGGCGGCCGCATGACTCTTTGAAAGGTGGGGCGAAATTTCTAGTGTGTACTGAAATATTGACCTTGAACAAACTCCTTTACCTAATGTACGCTTTCATCTTAGCAGTGACTTATAGAAAAGTAAACTTATATTTTCTTGGTTGCATGCTATGATAGTGGTTTCTCGCCATTTATTGAAAATTCAGGTATTTGTCATATCTAGGATTGTAAACTTAACAAAATCTAATCATGCTAAATTCAAGGGTTTTGTATATTAGGATTGTAAACTCATCAAATTTATTATAATGTCTTTTGGTTTTCAAAGACATTATAGAAATTGCAATTTGAATATGTAGGGTACGTAGGAAAACAAAAATATTGCATAAAGCTTCCCAAATTCAATTTACAAACCCCAAATTCAATTCATAAATTCATAAATTTCATTTTTTTTAAAGCTCATAAATTTCATTCTCAATTCACATATATTGATATACACAATAGTTAAAACACAAAATTTATTCCCAAAATGACAAATCCTAATCAAAATTTCACAAAACTGATTCTAATAATCAAACCCTAATTTCATAAACTTTATGAGGTTTAATTAGTTCATAACTAGATAATTTGTATATAAGCATTTTTTTGGAGGCGATTTTTTTTTAAAAAAAAACCCAAATTCAATTCATAAATTTCATTCTTTTTTTTGAAAGCTCATAAATTTCATTCTCAATATCATGTATACACAATAATTAAAATACAAAATTTATTCTCAAAATCACAAATCCTAATCAAAATTTCACAAAAGGATTTTTTTTTTAAAAGGAGGCTAGTGCAAATCCTAATCGAAATTTGACAAAACTTATTCTAATAATCAAACCCTAATTTCACCAACTTTATTGTTTTAGTTAGTTCATAGCTAAATAATTTGTATATAAGCTTTTTTTTTGGAAGTTAATTTTTTTATAAAAAAAAACCCAAATTCAATTCATAAATTCATAAATTTCATTCATTTTTTTGAAAGCTCATAAATTTCATTCTCAATATCACGTATACACAATAATTAAAACACAAAATTTATTCTCAAAATCACAAATCCTAATCAAAATTTAACAAAATGAATTTTTTTTTTTAAAAAGGAGGCTAGTAGGGATTGAACTCCAACCTTTGGTTTCATTTCATTTTCCTTCCTTCCCATCGACCAATTAAGCAGAGCAAATTAATTAATTTAATATCCATCCTAATTTTACTTATTACAACAAGTCCATATATATATAAATAAATTTTTTTTTTCTCGAAACTCCGGGGCGCGTGGGTCGAAGGGTGTCTAGGGCCGCCTTATAACATGGATCAGCTCCTAACTAACTTAATTACCTAACATGAAACTACACAACCTTTTAATCTAAGTTTGAATCACATGAATTACATTACTTTTAACAAATTTATCGTTTCTGTTGGTGAATATCTGTTTGGTGAATTCAGGACCACAATTAGCTCGACCACATCTCGATCAGCAAGGTGAGAGGAACCCAGTTAGCTCATGATCGATCAGTACATTATAGGGATCGAGTCTGTTGGCTTTAATTCAGTTGGTTAAAACGCTGTATTGTACGTTATGTACGTCGTTTTAGACTTAATCTAGAGCTGTACTTGTTGTATAAGCAAGGGCTCCAGTTACATTGTGTAATCAAGATTTTGCACATCGTCTTCTTCATCTGATCTCACTGAGATCTTTGTTTTTCAAGCTCGATTTCATCAAGCTTTTCAATATCTTCACACAGGGTCGAAAGTGATCGATTGAGAATACGCATTAATTTGCGGGTGATGAAGCTGCGGACAGATCAACAGTATATAGATCGACGGGTCTGTGCATTTGTTTATTTTATTGCTGTATTAATTTACGGGGTTGACAAGTGATAACTCTTTTAACATGCTAAAGAAATGCGATATAAAAGATAGAATAGAGTTAAATAACCAAAAAAGGGCCAGGTTTGTAAAAGTAATCCTAACTCTTAAAAATTTGCAAAATTAACATTTCCAACCCGATTTCGGACAATAAAGCCTAGCATATCCGTCAAAGCTTATTACCCCATCAATTAAAGTTTGTTTTTAGGAATCTCTAGTATGGTTTACGCCATTTAACATTTTTTCTACTTAATTTACGTTTCTGGTGAAAGTTTATTAGATGCTTTAAGCGGAATTCAAAAAAAAGCAAAAACACGATAAAAGGCTGGAATTTATAGCTGTTGCATCCTTCTTTTGTCATTGAAAATTGACAAACTTGCAAAATTATAATTAATAATTTTTACATATAAAAAGGGGGCAAAGCGTGTTACTAGCAAACCCAATTTTTATTGCGTATTGCATAGTGTAGTCCTAGATGCATTAAAGCTAGATAAATAAAATGAGCATGTTAATGGAGAAAGGCCTGGCATCTGTGGATCATACTTGATTGACCTTCAACTTCTGATGATAGTCGACAAATAAATATTAAATTTATGATGTGATTCTCATTTGGATGCATTGATGCTTTCGTTTAATTTATGCTTCTACATGTATTGATATCTTGATTTTGTAGCAAATCATTAGAATCATCCAGGATCTGTTCTGTTGGGTTTTATGTGACTAAGAGTGAGGCTAAAAGACACTTGTTGACACATCATGGACATGAGTTTAAATAAGGGTTAGAGGCTTTGCCTTAGGCTAGTGACTAGTGAGCCCCTCAGTATACCTTTTGTCTTGTGGATTTTCTCTCTGTTCTGTGTGAATTTCTGTTATGTTTGTGTGTCTCTCTAGCAATTGTTTTTTTTTAAAAGATTTCATGAAATCTGTTTGAGCCCCTCAGTATTCCATGTGCAGGTGGTACCTTGTTCTAGAGAAGAATTCCAAAGATGCCATTGGACCTATTTGTTTGAGCCGAGAAGACGATAAGCCCTATATTATTGGGTAAAGCTTGAAATTCCTTCCCTTTTTACTATCCCATTTAAAGAAAATTCGCTTCAAAGATCATTCCCCCTCTTTTTATTTGGGTGCTGTAGGAGCATAATTAATGAAGATTTTCCAAGAACACCCATTACCCTGCCTTATTTTCTTACCTTCTGATGAGACAGTGCATGGATCGGGTCATTCATTTTCAGCTATCTGGGCATCAAATTTGATCAAGTATGTTCACTTATCTTATATCATAATTTCTTATCTATTTATTTGTCCTTTATTTAACATTTCCCCCCTCTTAACTTCGATTGCTGGGAAATGATTATTCGTGCACTGAGAATACTTGACAGTGTCGATTATGGTTAAAAAAATAACATAAAAAAGTTGTAGAATACTTGAAAGTGATTGAAGCTCATAAGGGGAATCGAAAACAGGTGGAAAGTAAATACCAAAGTCAGATTGCGCTGGTTCGGACATGTGCAAAGAAGACCTAGATCGGCCCCGGTTCGGAGGTGCGAGATTCTGAATCTTGGAGCTTTTCGTAGGGGGAGAGGCAGACCAAAGAAGAGTTGGATGGGGACTATCCGTCAGGACCTCAATTTACTGCAGCTTTCAGAGGATATGGCATTGGACAGAGACAACTGGAGGAGACGCATACGGGTGGCAGACGTTTAGTGCGGGGGGAGTGGTGTTGTGTGTGCTTGTCCTGCTTTTGCTTTGTTTCTCTTTTGTTTGCTTGCTCCGTGACTAGATTTGTGTTCATGCTTTACTAGGGTTCTTGTTATATTTCGTTCTGGGTCTTTCGGAAACACTCTCTCGGGCTTCCCGGGGTAAGAGTGCGTACATCCCGACCCCCCAGACCCTGCTTAATTGCGGGATACACTGGGATGTTGTTGTTGTTGTTGTTGGTAAAATGGTTTTGCCACTAGGCTACAAGAACATCATTGATAATTAATGAAAACAAAATGTATATATACATACCAGTACAATATTGGGCCCTAAAAAAATGTGGGGCCCTGTTCGGTAGGCCCACTTGCACATGCCCTTGGCACGGGCATGAAGATATGTGAAACTCAAACTCTCCCGTCAACCTCTTGCACTCCTCCAGCACCCCCCTAACCCACTTAAATTCCCCGCCCTGCCGTTCAGCTTGGACACCAACGGAAGGCAATATATTGGTTTCGACCTCAACCGATGTACGTAACCCCGGTTCCCCGCAATACCCTTAATGCCCACATAACAGCATCCATCTCCACCAATTTCTCTATCCCTAGATTTCTCTAACTCTAGATCTGAAAAATATCTCAAATCTTAGTCTTGGATGTTTATAATTTCTCCAAATCTAGACTGAAATCAACATTTTCTGAAAATAATCAAAATATACATAAAACAAACCCAGGCCCGTGCCTAAGCATGTTCAGGTGGATCAACGGAATAGGGCCCCTAAATTTTTAGGGCCCAATAATTCACGGATTACCCTGGTATTTAATTATAAAAAATTTTCTTCCTTTAAGGGTACTGAATATTGGCACCCAGGTTCGAATCCCCACGAAACCCGTGAAGTTGATATTTTTTTAAATCTTCTTCTTTTACGTTTCGGCTATATACACCGCAAATCCCCACGTCCTTAAGGACGTGCAAGTATGGTGAGAGCCACCCGAAGCAGGACGTGCTGCACGTCTTTAAGGACGTGCATCACATCCTTAAGGTGAATCTTTATTTTTAAAATTGAAAAATAAAATAAAATAAGATATTTTATTTTAAAAATAATTTAGACTAAATTGGAATTTTTAGGTGAATCTTTATGATTGGTTAAGAAAATTAAATAGAAATTTTTTATTTAAATAATTACATTGTTAATTTTTTAGTAAAAATACACCTTTATTTTAATGCCTATAATATATAATTTTTAGTCTATTATTATTATTATTTGCAAGCCCCCCCCCCCCCCCCCCACACACACACAGAAAAAAGCAGAAATATGAGGTTTTCAATTTAAAAAAAGGGAAATGGGTGCAGTTAGACCTGTCAAACGGGTCATTTGGGTCGGGTCACTTCGGGTTTCGGGTAAAACGGGTTTCGGGTTTTTCAGGTTAACTCGAACTCGGGTTTGACCGGGTTTCGGGTCGATTTCGGGTTTATAAATTTTTTCTTTTTTAAATTAAAAAAATCATGATTTGATAATTTTGTGATAAATTTTAATTATATATATAATAATTAATCAACCGGGTCAATCGGGTAAATCGGGTCAAAATTACCGGGTCAATCGGGTCACCGGGTCGAAACCCAGATTACCAGGAAAGTTTCGGGTTTTTCGGGTTCGGGTCGGGAAAAAAATTCGGGTCAAAATTTCCGGGTTCGGGTCGGAAATTTTTCGGGTCTGTCGGGTCGGGTTAGGCGTGGCCACGGGTCAGACCCGGCGGGTCGACGGGTTCGACCCGCCGGGTCAAGGGTCGGGGAAGGGCGACCCGAACCCTAACCCGGGAATTCCACGGGTTGGCGGGTTCGGGTCGACCCGTTGACCCGGCGGATCCCCAAATTAAAAAAAAAAATTTATTTTTTTTAATATTTTTGACTAAAATTTTTTTTAAAAAAAGGGAAATTCCGTTTGGTACCCCCGAGTTTTTGACAATTCCGGATGGTGTCCCACACTTTTTTTTTGTCCGGATGGTACCCCTGAGTTTTGTCAAAAGTCCGCCTCATGCCCAAAACTCATAGTTTCTTCTTTTTAATGAATAAAACCACCCATTATTTTTATTTTTTCATAAATATGCCCATTTACTTTTAACATTAAACAAAACTACTTATCATTTAACTAAATTCAAAACAAAATTGACAAAATCACCTTTATTTTTTAAAATTAATAAGATCACACATTATTGCCAAAGTTGTAGCAAAAAATACCCATTCTTTCCAAATTTTTTTTTGAAGAAAATCAACTATTATTTTTGACATTACACAAAAGATCTGTTACATATTTTTCATATTTCATAAAAAATAAATCTCATTATTTGTCAAATATTGCATGTACATAATCACCCATTATTTACAAAATTTTGCACAAATCCACTATCTTATTATGTGAACAAAAATAGTTAACCTATACATTATAAAAAAAATACTTTGTAAAACCATACTTTATGTAAAACCACCCTTTATGCTTTAAAAAATGCACAAAATCATTTCTTGTGTAATAAAAGAAGGTGTTATTCATTTCTTTTGTTTGGAATACATAAAACCTAATAAAATAAGAATGATTAATCTCTTATTATATTTTTCTTTTACAAGAAGAAAAATAAATAAATAAAATTTACTTTTCTTTTTCAAAAAAATTATAATCAAGCATTTGGTTAAATTGATCAATCACATTTACAAATGTTTAAAGTTAATGAGATATAAGTTAAATATTGTTTTGAAAAATAATATGTGTTAAAAATATTGCAATAAAAAATTTTAGAAATATTGGAATAAAAATTTTGGAAATATTGATCAATCACATTTACAAATATTGCAATAAAAATTTTGGAAATAATATGTGATTTTGTAAAATTTTAAAAAATAAAGTTGGTTTTGTCACTTTTGTGTTGAATTTTGTTAATTAATATGTAGTTTTGTTCAATGTTAAAAGTAAATGGGCATATGTATGAAAAAATAAAAATAATGGGTGGTTTTATTCATTAAAAAGAAGAAATTATGAGTTTTGGGCATGGGCCGGACTTTTGACAAAACTCAGGGGTACCATCCGGACAAAAAAAAAGTGTGGGACACCATCCGGAATTGTCAAAAACTCGGGGGTACCAAACGGAATTTCCCTAAAAAAAATGATAGGTAAAGACTTTTTTCTACATATCACTTTTTATATCCATTTCATTTGAATATGAAGTGGAAAAAAACATGAGAAATTTTATATTTTTATAAAACTTACTTTATCCATTACAATATAAATGTAAGGATATAAAACTTCTCAAACTTTAATTTACTTCATTTCAATATAAGAAATAAAGCTTAAAGTAAAGAGTGAGGGTTAAGGGAGGATGGAGTACACATATATATACATCCATCCCTTCTCATTCTAACTCTCAACTTTCAATGTGGGACAAGACTCTTGTCCCACATTGAAAGTTGAGAAAATAGGAGATGTCTTCCAAATCTATAAAAAGGGAAGATTATATCTCCATATGAAGTGTTAAAAATGTAGGAAGATTATATCTCCATATTAATTCTTTCATCCACAATAAATTAATTGTGTGATGTAAGAGAAAAAAATATGAGAATATATTTCTCAAACTTCATTTCCAACTTAATTTCCAATGTAGGAAATGTAGGAAACAAGTGAAGTGGAAGAAATGTGGTAGTGGGATACATATATATAGCCCCATGCCTTCTCATTCTATCTCCATATTTCCGATGTGGGACAAAGTCTTTGTCCCACATTGGAAATGAGGGGAATGAGGGAAGACTTCCAAGTCTATAAAATGAGAAGGATGGGTTTATTTGTCTCACATTGCACATTGCATATTAGTTTATATATTATAAATTTATTTTATTTAAAATAAATTTTTCAAAAAAAAAATATTTTGAAAAAGCAGGTTGACCCGTCGGGTCACGGGTCACGGATTCCCCGACCCTAACCCTAACCCGCTACCCGTCCCCACCCGCCAACCCGTCAACCCGGACCCGGCGGGTCGTTGACCCGTACGACCCGGCGGGTCACGGGTTGACCCGTAACCCGTGGCCACGCCTAGGTCGGGTTGTGTTTTGACAGGTCTAGGTGCAGTAGATTTCAAATACTAAAAATTTATAACTTTAATTTATCTACATATTTATTAAGTAAAATTAACCACACTATAATTTTATTAAATTTAGATGTTTAGGAAATATTATTTATATATTATTATTAAATAAAACTTGTAATGTTATTTATTTTTTATTATTATATTTAGAAGTTTATGAAATGTTATTTGATTAAAATTTCAATATTTTTCTTAACCAATATTAAACATTCACCTAAAAATTTCAATTTAGTCTAAATCATTTTAAAAATAAAATCTTTTATTTTATTTTTCAATTTTAAAAATAACTTAGACTAATAGTGCAACAAATTCAATAGGTTAGGGACTTGAATGGAACGAATAGAACTTTAAGGACTAATATGAAATCGGTATAAAAGGTTAGGGACTTGAATGAGATGAATGAAATGAATGAAAGGTTAGGGACTAACAATAAAAAGATATGAAACGTTAGGGACTAGTGGCGTAATTTACCCGTAGTATAAACACCTTGTACCTTGTAATGGAGGGTGATCCATTGAATAATCAAGACTTTACTCTCTCTCTTGTTCTATCTCTTCCAACGCCTCCCTCCTACTGTCTACACTCTAAACTCTGTCTCCTCATCTCCTTCCTTTCACCTTCACCCAATCTCAACCCCAAATCACCTCCAATTGAGTCCGGTCATAACAGAATGCTACTCATCTAGTTATTCAAATTCATGGTCAAATTCAACATTATTATGAAATATAACTATCAAAATTCTTATTAATATAAGTTGATTCTTTGAAAGAAAACTTTATTTATGGACTTTTTTTTTGGTAATTTTCAAACGTTTCGGCTATATACACCGCAAATCCCCACGTCCTTAAGGACGTGCAAGTATGGTGAGAGCCACCCGAAGCAGGACGTGCAAAACTGCACGTGGTTAAGCACGTGCTGCACGTCCTTAAGGACGTGCAAGCCCGTCTTCTAAAAGGCGAAGAGGACGTGCCTCTTCGTCTTCGTTCCTTCTTCGTCCAGAGTTATCGAGAGCAAGAGCGAGAGTGAGAGAGAGATTGCCGGAGAGAAATCGAGATCGAGAGAGAGATTGCCAGAGAGAGAGAGAGGTCGCCGGAGAGAGAGAAAGAGAAAGAGATCGAGACAGAGAGATGGAGCCGGAGAGAGAGGAGGTGGTGGTGGCTGAGGAGGTTGGTGGAGGGGCGGTGGAGCAGGTGGCCGGGGGAGGAGCAGGTGGGCTGGGGGAGGGGGTGGCGGTGGAGCAGGTGGCCGGGAGTGGTTGTGGGGCGGCGCCCATGGAGGTTGAGGAGGGTGGTGGTGGTGACGGTGGTGGCGGTGGAGACGCATCACCGGCAGCATCTGGTGGTGGTGGTGGTGGTGATCGCGGAAGCGGCGGACTATTGAGGTTTCGCCGGTCTCGACCCCACCGGTATGTTTTTTGATTTATTTATTTTGTTTGATTTATTTTTATAGTTTTATATTATAGTTTAGATTTTAATATATAATATAATTTGATAGATTATAATTAGTTTAGTATATAGTTTGATAGATACTATATAATTTGATAGATTATATAGTTTTAGTATATAGTTTGAAAGATAGTATATAGTTTATATATTTTGATAGTTTTAATGGAAAAACAAAAAAACGATTAATATATATTACAAGATATTAAAACTTATTACAATATATTAAAAGACATTAAAATAAATTAAAATAAAATTATTAAAATTTAATAAAATAAATTATAATAAATTAAAATAAATTAAAATAAATTCTAATTGAAAGACAATAAAAACATTAAAATATAATAAATTATAATAAAATACATGAAAATAAATTGAAATTGAAAGAAAATAAAAACATTAAAATATAATAAAATACATAGAAATAAATTTAAATTGAAAGAAAATAAAATCATTAAAATATATTAAATTATAATATAATAAATTATAATAAAATACATTTCATAATAACAGGCAGGGAGGCTCATGAGGGGGGACGGTACCCTCCGGCCTGTTACGTTTGCCGACCGGGCAGCGGTCAGCCAGATTCCAGAGAGGACGGTACCCGACAGTTCGACAGCCACAGTCGACGATCTGCTCGCGTCTGCAGAGCGGTACCAGCAGTCGATGGGGACCTCCCCGGACGACGAGCACGACACCTTCTGGTCGGGTATGCCAGGTTGGGATCCTTCTGGCGATGCGATGATGGGGTTGCAGCCTTCTTTAGAGCCCCTGAGGTTTTGAGTAGCTGCATCACCGACGTAGTCGCTGGGCGACGGGCCGACATGGGTAGACCTCCTACTCGTGTTCCACCCACCATCCCGGAGGCATCTTCTTCAGCCGTTCCGGAGACTTCTGCTTCAGCCGTGCCGCTAGAGGCTTCTACTTCAGCCGTGCCAGAGGCTTCTACATCCGGCACACACGAGCCCGAGCCTTCGACCTCCGCAACACCAGCGGCGATCTCCTTGGGCTCTGCAGATGATGTGATCCTTGACGTCGTTGAGGAGGCTGACGACGGTCAGGAGGGGCAGGCTTAGGTCCAGGGGGGCCCACAGGTAGAGCCCGAGCCCATCCCTGCGCAGGCTGCCGCACCGGCTGTGCAGGTCGACCCTTTGTTGCCGCCGGGAGAGCTGCTTCTGTCTTACAAGCATCACCGTGCGTATCAGGTGTGGAGAGATCCTACGGTGGAGCTGCCGCTGCTGAAGTTCCACCACCGGGCGACTCACTTGCTGCCTTTCGAGCCCTACATATTTGAGGGCCCGGGGACCTGGGTGCAGGATCTGCTCCCATCCGGCATCCCCCAGCTCAGGTCCCTCCACTGGCAGTGTGTGGACGAGTTCACCTGCATGGCCTTTTTGGAGCATTGGCACCCGGAGACCAGCTCCTTCCACTTTCCATGGGGCGAGATGACTATCACGCTCCACGATGTTGCGTGTCTGATGGGACTTCCGATTGATGGCCAGCCCTGCACGTCACATCTGCCCGCGGCCGGTTTGATCCCCGCCATCGCTCTCGCCGCGACTTTGTTTGTGGACAAGTCGCAGAGCCGGATCCCATGGAGGATATTCGGCCTCATTTAGGACATCCCACGGACGGCCACCTTTGCATGGGCTGCAGGTGCCCTCGCATGTCTCTACAGGGGCCTAGGCGAGGCTACCCGCTCAGGTGCGAAGGGCATAGACAGCTGCACGCCGATCCTACAGATACGAGACCGTTGAGTTAGAGTTTTAGTTTACAAATATTTAAATTATATGCTAACAACATACTTTTTTGTGTCAAGGCTTGGATATGGGCGTACTTCCCTCGCTTCCGAGGTGATTTGTCCAGCGACCCGGCTAGGAAGGATGACCCTCGCTTCTACACGAAGTTCATCGGTCCGAAGCAGCCAACGCGCATGAAGGACGACGCGAAGCTGAAGAAGATGCGGGAGCTGCGGGACGAGGTGGACCGACTTACCGTCGATGATGTATGTATTCGAGACTCTATCTATATCACTTATAATTCTTAGCTGTGAATTAAATCTGATTTGTTTAATTGTAGGTTCGATGGATGCCTTTTGGGCGTGATCTGGACTTCGACGGCCAGTACCGTCAGTCCACCTATCGGGGCACCATCACCTTCTGCGGGGAGGAGGAGCCGTATATGCCCGATAGGTGCCTCCGGCAGTTCGGACGGGTCCAGGGGATCCCGCAGGCCGTCATCGCGCCGGATCAGGTCTGCCGCAACACGACCCTGAAGAACGCGCGGTACATCGCCGTGTTTGCCCCGGGCCACAATAGGTGGCGGGACCTGCAGGACGAGGGTCGCTTGTACAGGCTGACCGAGCACAGGCGCACCAGCGAGGATTGCCAGGCCGGTGTCACTGCAGATTACTTGCCTTGGTACGCGTCGCAGAGCCGGCCGTACGTGCTGCCGACCACGCCACCCCATCCCGACCCGCCGGCGCCCGTCCACCCGATCGGCATGGACCCATGGGTGGACCTCCCTCAGCCTCCCGTCATCCCTCCGGCGTTGGCGGCCCGCTTGCACGAGATGGAGGGCTATTGGAGGTCCCTGTCTACCGACCCTCGCCTTGAGGAGCTATTAGACGAGGTGACGGGTATTTTGGATCATGCTATACGCCATCCTGTAGACCAGTGATGTACTTTTGCAGTTTCTATCTTGATATTATACTTTTATATTACGGATTTTGTATCTATCTCTATATTTCTATTAGACTCTTCACATTTCTTCAGAGTCATATTGAACGTAAACATAAAAAACGAAAACGTTAATATGATAAGGTTGCCCGATAATGAAAACCAAAACGTTAATATTTCTATTATACTCTTCTCATGTCTTCAGACTTTTATATTACGGATGTTGTTTAAAATGTTTTCCTGCATATTTTGGTTAGGAACTTCCCTCAAGATTTGTGAAGGAGCACAGAAACAGATTGTCGAAGTAGATCGACAATCTGTTTCTGTGCTCCTTGATACAACTACCTTACCGATTGACTAGGGTTTAAGGGTAGGCTAGGGTTTAAGGGTTTGGCTAGGGTTTTAGGGTTTGTCGAAACTGCACGTCCTTAAGGACGTGCAGTTTCCTTACCCTAAAACCCTAACCTACCCAAACCCTAAAACCCTAGCCAAACCCTAAACCCTAGCACGTCCTTAAGAACGTGCTAGGGTTCTGCTTACAATTAACGCAACAGTGCCTATTTGAAGCGATGGAGGACATCTTCATTCCGCACTCCAAAACAAAGTCCGACTTCTTTTGATATATTCTTTCGCCGTTAGAATCGTTATGGCCGAGCCGCAAAGCAATCATCGTCTCCAAGTATCCCAGGTACGGATAGGTTTCGTAGAGTCAACATATTTCGTATTTCTTCCGTTTTGTTCATATTTCCAATTATGTGAATACAGTTTCGAGACTTTACGTCTGAGTTCTCGGACCCAAGGGTTTGGAATGACCGTGACGAAATGGTTACGAATTTCAAGGACTTGGGTCGGAGACACTGCATGATTTTAGTAATCAAGCGGTCTTGGACGGGGGCGTCGAATCGTCCAGGCGGGGTTCTCCTTGCTTGCGAGCAGTTTGGGGAGTACCGACCACGCGGGAGGAAGCTCCGGAGGACGCAGTCGAAGATAAGTGGTTGTCCATTCTCTCTACACGGACATGAAGCTCCGCCGGGTCAGTGGCGCATGACGGTAACCCATGGTGTTCATAACCACGGGCTTTCCACGAGCTTGAAGGGTCATGCCATCGCCGGACAGATGACAGAGGGGGAAAAGAAGATGGCGAGGTGGATGAAGGAAGTTGGCACTCCTCCAAAATCCATTGGGTACGGATTGAGGCAGTTGGATGATACCAGCGTCACGTCAAGGAAGATCCTTACCAACACGCTCGCCATGATGGTCGCCGAAGAAAGAGGTAGTCGGACGATGACCCAGGATACCTTGCACCATCTGCGGGAACGAAGGTACTACTACGACTTCAGACGACATCCGGATGACGACAACGTCTTGAGCGACCTCTTCCTGGCGCATCCCGATGGGATACGCCTTCTCCGAAGGTTCCATTACGTCATCATAATGGACAACACATACAAAACAAATGCGTAAGTTACTTAATTACGATTACATTATTGCACATATAGCCAATTATAAAGTATTTTATATGTAACATATTTACACTTGTAGATATGGGATTCCTTTGTGCGAGGTGGTCGGGTTCACACCCTCAGGCAATACTTACTGCATCGCCTATGCCTTCATGTCGCAAGAGAACGAAGACACATACGCATGGGTGTTGCGACAGCTTCAGATCTTGCTTGGGATGGTTCAGCCTCAAGCTATCATGACTGATCGAGAGCTAGGTCTCTTGGCGGCGCTGAATGTTGTCTTCCCCGACGTCCAACATCTCCTTTGTTGGTTACACGTGACGACAAGATGCGAGGAAGCAGCTCTGAAGATCACGAAGAATTTAAACCACGCTGGCATCTTTAAGGGCAACTGTTGGGGGCTGTTCGAATCGATGTCGGAGGAATCATTCAACCGACGTCGTCGGGCGCTACGAGCTGCATGGCACCCATTCCCAGGTGTGTGGTGGCGTATTTGGAGTCGGTTTGGCTTCCATACAGCAGGAGAATAGTACGGTGCTATGTAGATAATGTCTTCCATCTCGGCACCCGTACGACAAACCGGTACAACCTTACTTCATATCTCCCATTACAATATGATATAATATCGAATATTTAGTGGTATGCACTTCAATGTGTACAGAGTTGAGGGTCAACACAAGGTTCTGAAGGAGGCACTTCACTCATCGACTGGTGACTTCCGCATCGTGATCGATGCAATCCATAGAGTCAACGATTGTCAACTGCATGAGCTGCAAACTGCTTTGGAGATCGACCGCTTCAAATGGCCAACATGGGCGTATAAAGTCAACCTTTTCGATGAGGTAAAGACTTTAATCTCCAAAAAGTGCTTCGATTATCTGTACAAGATGTGGCAGGACGTCGTGAACCAAAAGGTTCCTCCGGTATGCACGGACCGACATTGGAGGGTTTGTTACGGGATCCCTTGTGTCCATGAGATTCAAGCATACATCAACTCCGGTACTCCGATACCCGCCGAGGACATCCACCCGTTCTGGATGGATTTGACATGGACTGACCTCGACGACACCCCACTGCCGTATGAGCTGTCATCTTCATACACGGCTTCCAACGATGTATGCGAGGATGAGCTGCACCCACCCTCATCGCCAAGCGTCCGAAGGAAGGGGAGGCCTCGGGGGTCGAGGAATGCCTGCAGAACCAACCCGTTACCATACGAGGAGGTAAGGGAAAAGGTTTGAGAGAGAAGAAGCGCGTGCTGCTCGAAATGCTGCTCGGCCTCGTCCACAAGCGACCTCAGCTCGACGTGGACGTGATGATGTGTTCGGAGGGTTCAACTGGGGTCGAAACAACGTTGATCCCTTCATGCTCGGTCATATTCAGATGGTGAGGGACACTGTTGGAGATGGTCATTGTGGCTACCGTGCTTTGGCGGCTTTGACATCACCGATCGGCGAGACTGCTTTCTCGGAACTCAAAACGTTACTATGCAATCACTTGGAGGATCACGCCGATCTGTACGCCGGTTGTTATACAGGAGAGTACCCATTCCAGCAGTTCGTCGACTACCAGAGATGGGTCGGAGCCACACATGGTGATAGGAGACGGTGGATAGAGCTACCCATCATGGGTTTAGTATTTGCGACGATATATCAGATTTTTCTCGTCGTCCTAGCTTGGCATCATCCGTTCACATGTCTCCCCATGATCTCGCCGACACCTGCTAACAACCCTCAATCAGCAACTCTTGGTGTAGCCTGCATCGGAAACCAAGACCATTTTGCCGCGGTACGACTTCAAACGTCTTTTTTATTACCTATTCATGCTTTTCATACATATGTCAATACTCTAACTCTAAATTTTTGTTCTCATAGATCTGGTTGCGTCCTAACGCTCCTCTTCCGCCGCCTCCACTAGAATGGGTCGAACATCATCATCCGAGCGTCGAAGGATGGGATGCTCCGTTTCAAGCTCAGATTGAGAGATTTAGAGCCTTGCGTGCCGAGTCCGGCCGTCCTTTACTATTTTCCTAGATTGTATTCCACAACTTCATTAAAATTATGAATGTAAACCTTTTTTTCCGTTCCTTGTAACGTTATTCGCATATTATCCGAATGAAAACCTTAACAATTCTTGTGTTCTGTTTAATTTGACCCTAAATCCTTCAAATCCACTAGCTAAACACAATTTTATCAATTAACATTACAAAACCGTCGGAAAACCTAAACCCTAAACCCTAAACGCAAAACCCTAACTAGGATTTGCACGTCCTTAACAACGTGCAAGCACGTCCTTAAGGACGTGCAAGACGTTTTTAGCGGACGTGCACCGTCCCAGACTTGCACGTCCTTAAGGACATGCAAATCCTTAATTCGGATTTGCGGTGTACATAGTGACACCCTTCTTTTATCTTTATTTTCATACAAACCAAGGGCCCACTGGAGCCTTTTACTTTTTATTTGGAAATTTTGTTAACACACTTAAGAAACCAAGGGTTCACTGGAGCTTTATACGGAGTACTTTTTATTTGGCCGACCTATTAATTTTTTTACAGTATTTGGCAATTTCTGTAGCTTTTTACATGTACTAGGTGGCATGGCCGTGCATGCGCACGGGACATGTAGTTCATCTATCTATATATACACAAATTTTGTATGTGACATTAATTTAAATATATAATATTAATTATTATTTATTTATAATTTAATATCTAACTTTTGCAAATTATATATATCGGGCGTATGGATGCATGTTTCATTCACAACACATTGTGTAATGTTGAATGTCTAGTTGTATACAGCAAATAAATTTCAATGACGTATCCATCAATCATTTTGATAATGAACTCCATAGTTACTCATATTTGTTGACATCGATTATAATTGATAAAACATTTTCTTGACCCTCGTATAAAATCATAAATATACATATTTGGAATTAAATCATGAAAATTGTAATCAATAACTCTAAAATTAATCAAATATATTCTGGCCAATAATCTTCTTTGTTGAAGTGCAATTGGTACGATCTAGTTATAATAGTCCATGAAGAGCTTGAAAATTAAGGTTTGCCACTCACGTTGGTCCATGCAACTGTAAAAATCAAATATAAATTTCATGTTAGAACATTTTTTTCCATTGAAATATCTCAAAAAATTAATATCCATGGTTTGAATTAAAAAATTATTTTATCTTAAATAAATAAAATAAATAATTTCAAACTTATCAAATAATGGAAATTTAGGAAGATAAAATTCGGGTTGAATGTCTCTTCCTTTGTCCTTAAAAAAAGCATAAAATTAGATGATAATTAATTATATATACATGCATATGCATCTATGGTTACAACATATAAAAAAAACTAACAATTTGTAGAAAATATGTCGTTCAAATTGTAAAAACAATACTATATATATGCCTATGTAATTATTTGATCGTACAACTTGTACTAACCCATGTAATTTTTCACATGCTCGATCCTTTGAATGACGAATGCATATGTGTTCCCACTTCATATAGCAATTGTAGTTTGTGAAGGAGATACACACAAAAATATAAGAATAAAAAGGTTGGAAATTAGAAGTAGCTACTAACCTCTTGGAATTTTTTACAACTTCTTTGAATTCCTCTGTGCTCTACTGATAATAATTGGAAAAGATGGTCCATATCTAAACCTAATAAGTTGATACAAATAAAAAAATCAAAATGAATTAGTGTAAATCTATATTACCATGAAATAATAGTCCAACTAAAGATAGTATAAATCTTTACATAAAGAAGAGAAATAGATCAGTTCCTGCAAACAAAAAATTAGAATCGGGCAAAAAAAAAGGAATAGATTAATTCCTACAAAACAAAAACAAACAAACAAACATGAAGGCCATTGTTAAAATAAATTCTTGCAAAACTCAAATCAATAAGAAGAATTGAAAGATGAAGCAACAAACACGGGAGAGCCTATTGCCTCCAACACCTCCATCTTAAAGAACCAGTATACCTCTGCGGCTACACATATTTCGCCCACCACGCCCCTGCGTAGCGCCAAATCGATCCGTCGTTGCCACCCCGGACAAGTATTTCACCAGAATCTTAGGTTTTGATGGTGTTCGAAATACTTGAGATGGTCATGAATGCTCTGAGGAGGGCGGAGATGAATACGTGTGGGATTGAGTTGCATGTTGCCAGAATCCACCAGCGCGCCCTTTGACTCTGGCATTGATGTTGTCGACTCCGGCTTTGATGTTCCATCAGTAGCTTATATATGTTGTAAAGAATGAATGTTGCAATTACCCATTAATTAGGCAAATTGCCTCTTGGTTTCAATATTAATTTGTGGAATTGTAACCGTTGGTGTAAAGGGACTGAATAAAGAGGCTAATTAATTACCCATTAATTAGGCAAAATGTCTCTTGATTTCTACCGGAAATAAAATAAAGGGGCTGAATTTATAATATTGTAACCCATGATATCAATATTGAAAATAAAGGGAAAAAAAATTGAATAAGCATTTATGAAGGCTTGCACACAACTTTTCTTGTTATATATATTGTTATATTATAGATTATTATAGATTATAGATATAGATGATAATAATAATAATAATAATAATAATAATAATAATAATATAAAGCTACTCTGCAACCAATCGGTGTTGAATATTTTAGTTTCGCTCCATATTATATGTAATGGGGTAATTTAATTATTTATATGTAAAAAGAAACAAAGGAAAAAAGTTAGAAAAAACAAAAACAAATAATAGTGTAGCTAATGGGATTTGAACCCTTGATAATTTGCAATAAAGCTTAGTATACAACCAATAAGCTATAATAAATTCTTGAATTTTAAAGGTAATGTTAGATATATATTAGGTTGGTTTTTTTTTATAATTTAATGAGTGCAATTAATAGGGCAAAACCCAAAATTATATATATATAGTATAGATTCCAAATGAAAGGATTTATTTAACATGTTTAATGTTTAAAATAACTTGAATTTTAGGTCGACCAAAAAAAACTTGAATTTTAAAATTAAATACCATATAAGTTGTGTTAATTCTATTTGGACTATTATGTAAAGTTTATAATTACATTTGAAGTTTAATATAATTAAATAACAGATGTTACAATGTATTTTATTTCAAACATAATTGATTTGGAATCCAAACAAACCTAATCTACCTTAAAGTGAACTGAAGTAGCTATCTTTAAATTTTAAAACTTGTTGTAAATGTATTTTTCTCAGAAAGATAAATAATTCTCTAAATAAATCCGGGGTTATTTGCCCCATACAATAATATTTTTTTAAACTTACAATACTTAATGACATTAATTGAATTTTTAAAATGTAAAAAGCAAAGTAAAGAAAAATGCCCAAAACTGTGTGTGTGTAAAGTGTTTAAAAAACAATTAATGACCATCTTATTCTTTAAAAAATTAATAAATTTAATCTAAAATTTTATAAATATAGTAGTATTTTAATGAAATCAATAAGTATAAATATAGCAAAAAAAATATAATAATTAATTAATATGATCATTTTTAATTTTGAACAGGGCCTCCAAATTGTTTGGCACGGCCCTGAACAAACTTATCTCTAAAAGGGAAAAAATAGGGAAGAAGAAGAACGGGGAGGCTTCGGGATAGAGAGGGACGATGAAGAACGGAGGGAGGAGGGTCGATTGAGAGTGGAGTGCCTTCGGGTTAGGACGGAGGGAGGAGGCCCGACTGAGCCATTGAGGACGAACAGAGAGACTGAGAGGCTGCGAGCGAATAGAGAGACTTGAGACTTCATCCTCATTAAAACCAGGGCCGGCCCATGGGGTGTGCGACACGTGCAATCGCACAGGGCCTCGAAATTTTAAGGGCCTCGTATATGTTTTATTATCTATATATATATATATAGAAATTGTAAAGTGTTTCAAGTTATTGAAGTAGATCAGTTGGTAAAAGGCTTGCTTGTGTACCAGTAATTGCTGAGTTCGATTCCCATGGCAGCCACCTGTTTTTAAAAAGCAACAACAGTGCCCCATTTTCAGCCTTTTTTTTACAGCATCCCGTTTTTTGAAAAAACAACATCAGTCCATTTTCACTTTTCAGCTCATTTTTTTAACAAAAAATTTTGTACAGCAGGTTTTTTTTCCAAAAAAAATAATTTACAACAACCCCTTTGAATTAGTTTGCACAAGGCCTCCAGATACAACGGAACGGCCCTGATTAAAACAAGTCAATATCATCCAAATTTCACCAAAATTTTAATTTCGTCAATTATATGTCATCGTTTTTGTCCTAGATTCACAGTAGGAAAAAAATCGGAATGCTTATTACTACATTCCCCGAAGGTTAATTAGGTTATTTATCTTACTATTGAAAAGTAGACATATTTTTTAAACACCGTCCAAAGGTTGAATTATTTTAATTAGTTTTGCCGGTAAAATAACAGGTTATCAGATTAGCCAAATGGGCCAATAGAACTTTGCCATCAATTAGGTTCCCATTCTCTGAAAAGTTTTAAACATAACGTACATAAAATTAAAAAAAAACATGCAATAACAGAAGCTAGAAAAAATAACTGAAATCCCCTTGAATTCCCATGCTGAAAAATATTGAAACTTGTAAAACTTAATTAACATGCCTTTCACAATTAATATATGTTAAACAACATAAAATGAATATTAACTTCTAATTAAATCACCTAAATGCAACTAAATAAATGGCCTGAGGAATTAATATCACAAAACGTTATTCAAAACCATCTCCTATATATGTCTACACACACAAACACAATTTGTAAACAAGCAAAAAGAGAAGATGATGATGAAGATGTCATCTCATAACTTGATCCTAGTCGCGCTGATGTCAGCAGCCGCAGTGGTGGCGATAGGCTCGCCATCGGTCCCCATCGTGACGATAGAAGTGGAGCCTCCGGTGAGTCTGAGGGAATCGGCCGCCCCATTGTTCGGCATAACGGTGGTGATAAACAACATCCTGGAAGGAAAGCAGAATCTGGAGGTGCACTGCAAGGACAAGAACACCGACTTCGGAGTGAAGGAGGTGGCTTCCGGAGGGAGCTACAGCTTCTCCATGGAGCCCAACTTGTTCAGCGCAGACTACTTCTACTCGTTCGTGTTCGACAACGTCGTCCACTGGTTCGACATTTACCAATGGAAGAGGGATTTTAACCGCTGCGAGAATGACACTTGCAGGTGGTTTGTATATGAAAAGGGGATATGCTTGAGTGACCCCAACTCCCCAACTCACTGCTACTCTTGGAATCGGGTTTAGATTAATCTCTTCTAATATATCACTCTTTCTGGGTTTTAACAATCAAATAGTGTTAGTAATTTGTTATTTACCTGTTGGGATGAAGATCTTTTGTTATTAATAAGAGTGCATGGATCAAGTGATTAACTAACTGATAAGTTGCTTTATCCCCTCGTTTATTTTTAGGCAAGGAATTGAAAGATAATGGTTAAACTTTTTTCCTTTATAATACAACTTTTCGGATTTATAATACAAGTTATACAATTTACAATACAAGTTTTCTAAACTAATTACCTCTCGCTTTTGTTCCCCGTCGTTCTTCAAAGCATTTTATAAGGATCTGAGTCTGTTGTTCGACGGGGATTGGTTCTGCTTGCTTGGTCTCTCGGTCATTTCCTTCTCGAGCTTGGATAATCTCCTCAACATGTCCCTTCATGTAACATAGAAACAATTAATGGTTAGAAAAAAAGATTTTAGACATATAATAGACTGTTGTAACGAGAATGATAATACCGTGCTACCTGCATTCACGGGCAGAGAAATATGGTTCTTTATTATGGAGGCAAACAAGAAACTAGGGTTAGTAATTATTAGGTTTCACGAGTATATATATATATTGCCTCATGAAACCCTAGTCAGACAATGAGCCTACACCCAAAACAGATAATAAGCCCAATTCAAGACATATTAACATATACAAAAAAATGAGATAAACATGGATAAAAATCGAGGTGGGAAACAATTCAAGCAACTCACCGGTTGCTCCTTCGCCTTCTTACACGGGAGATATGCATCAATGTTGATCTTCCGTCACGAAGAACTATCAGAACTTCTGGAGTCATTGTTGATCTTTGCGGAATTGAACGAAAAACATATATGAATGATTGTCAAAGCTTTGAGACCACGTAAAACTTGAATGAATTTCAAGTTTCAACCGAAGATTTGAAATAAAAATGAAGAACACAATGTTTGATTTGTGTCTAAAATTTGTTACAATTGAAATGCCTCATATGGCTTTATATATATATATATATATAGAGAGAGAGAATGGGTATATTGTGCACAAGGTTTAGAGTGTACCTTGTGCGCAGATCTGAACCGTTGATTGGTATGAAATTGATGGTCATGATTATGCCACGTCAATGGATGGATTTAAAAAAAAATTGGAAAAAAAAGGCCCAACTGCATCTAAAAAGCGCGTGCACCTCAAAATAAATAAAACCCTAGTCCACCTTTTATATTTAGCCCGTCAGATTTCACAAGGAAGAAGCGACCGCCGCCCCTCCGGTCAAAGTAGAGATTGCCGCCACCACCTCTTCTCCTCCTCATGGCCTTGATCCTGGTCCTCCGCTCCGGGCAGCCCCCTCGACTCACCCTTAGAGATCGGCGCCCCTCCAGGTTCTCGTTCCTCGATGGCGGAGAAGAGGCCCTGCTTCCGGGCCAGTGGTTACAGTTGGGCGCCTCCTCGATTGCGGAGAAGAGGCCCTTCAAAGGCTAGCAGTTACATTTGGGCGCCGATCAAGGAATGAGAACCGCGGAGAGGACATCGACACCGTCGGAGATGGCGGCGAGGAGGTCGGCATCGAAACACTCGGTGCCCTGGAAGGGAGACGCTGGCGGTGCCGTTGCCGAAGCCAAAGACGATGACATCAGGGACGAAATTGTCGGCGACGGTGGAGAGGTTGTGGATGTCGTTGGAGGCGGCTCTGGGTAGACGGAGATCTAAATCGGCGATTGGCTTAGTGGTTGCCTCACAGGACGATCGCGGCCACCATGGATTCAGGGCAACTGGATTCCTCCTCCCCGACAAGACAACCCGCAATCCGTCGATTCCTCCTCCATGGCTTCAAGCAGTATTTTTTTTAATGAATTTGGGATTATTCGGTGGGATATAAGATATTATTCGGTGGGATATAGAATATTATTCGGTGATATTGAATAATTATTCATAGAAATCGGGTTTTTTTTTTTATGAATTTGGAGTTTATGAAATATAAAACATTATTTGGTTAATTTTGAAGCATTATTCGGTGAAATATGTAATATTATTCCGAAAAAAACAAAACATTATGAAATATTATTCCAAAAAAAAACACATTATTCGGTGGAATTGGTAAATTTTCATATAAGATGGATTGAAAAAGATTTAAAAAAAACATTATTATTCACCAGAAAAAATATTATTCGGTAGAATGTAAAATATTATTCGTTTGAATTGACGGATTTTTAAGACAAACGAAATCAGACTATTTATATATGTAAAAAAAAACTTATACATATATATATGGTGGGGAATTATTTGTTTAAAAAAACAGCTTTATAAAAAAAAAAGAAAAAAAAATGGGATGGGTGAGGTGAGATCACGTAGGAGAGAAGAGAGAGGGAGAGAGTGGGTGATTTTTGGCAAGGGGGCTCACAAATTAAAAACCAAAAAAAAAATCACTTTTAATCATAGTCCTCCATTCCTTCTCCATCAATGGTTCATATATGTGCACAAGATACACCCTAAGGGGTGTGCACAAGGAAACCACTCCATATATATATATAGAGGATAGATCATATGAGAACAACCATGTATCATGAGAACACATCCTGGGCGTTGATCTAGAGAAATCTGATGGCTGAGATTATTCTA
>OY998253.1:10682500-10700000 GCA_963922045.1 Persicaria maculosa
ACTTTGAATAAAATTGCTGAACCATTGTGAATAAAATTGCTGAACCGATGTGAATAAAATTGCTGAACCACTGTGAATAAAATTGCTGAACCACTGTGAATGAAATTGCTGAACCACTGTGAATTAAATTGCTGAACCACTGTGAAAATAATTGCTGAACCACTGTGAATAAAATTGTTGAACCACTACTTGTCAATTTTTTTTTTCAACAAAACATATACAAAGTGGGTGTCTATGTATAGATAAAATTAAATTACATCCAAATATATATTTTTTATATTTTATTAACAAGTGAAAATGCAAAAAAATGATTTTTTAAAAGTTCATGTGAACACTTTTACTTGTACGTCCAATTTCTAATTAATTAGTAAGTTGGCGCGTGCAATTAATTAGTGGGTAGGTGAGAGTGGCGGTGTTACTAATTAATTTGGAGGAGTGTTACTAATTAATTGAGGAAGCCGCATGTCTCATATTTTAATTCACATTTTGCACACGTGGACCAATCAAATTGCTTCTTTCCTTCTCATTCTTGGTGACCTTTGCACCTGAACCCAACCCTATATATGTATATGTATATATATGTATATATATATATACATACATATATGTATATATATACATAGGGTCGGGTTCGAGTACACACATCCAAGAATGAGAAGGAAAGAAGGCTCCTGATTGGCTGAAAACAGCATCTCCCACGCGCCCTATGTTTTTGACAACTCGCATTGAACGCGTCATGCCACGCGCCATCTATAAGAGTATATTATTTTCCTCTCATTTTTCTGTTTCTCTCCTTCCTTGTTTTCCAAGCTACGAAAAAAGCCGATTTCCGATCTTTCCTCTCAGATCTGCGACTTTGATATTCGAATCTCCTCTTCGAATCATCGATGACAATCGAAGAACTGAAATCACAAGATCTGGATCGTGAAATAGAAAATATTTGCTCAAATTCTGGAAATCAAAACAAAATCGATACAATCGACAGATCTGCTGCGACTTCTTCAATGGTAACAGGTAAGAGTGAGAACAATGATAATTTATAGTTATGATTGTTGTTTCCTCGGTTAAATTGCCTCAATTATGATGAACCACTTCATAATATAAATCTAATTGCGTATATGGATTGAGTTATGGTAAACACTATCTGTTATGCATGTTGCACCACATACTATTGTACCTGCTATATCAAATTACATTGTTGATTGTGTTAATGTTTCATTCTCGAAATAATTCATCGATGTTTAACGATCCAATTATAATGAACCCCTATTCCTATATATATCTGAACAACTTCCAAGCGAAAATACTGAACCATATGCTATTATATACATAAATTGGTTTATTTTTTATTTACTGAACAGTTGATATATGCTTGTGTTATCAACATGCTTCCAGGAGAAAATACTGAACCATTTCATGTTGTATTCCTGAACTGCTTTGTTTTTATTTATTGAACATTTGAGAGAAGCTTGTGTTGTAGTACCTCAATGTTACTATGATGAACCACTATATGCTGTGTGAACTGAACCACTCTCTTCTATGTAAACTGAACCATTTCTTCACCACATTCTGCTATGCACCCAATCAATTCCCATTATATATACTGAACCACTTCCTAGTATTTTATAGTGAACCACTTCATGTTATATTCCTAAACTACCATTGTTGAAAAATCAATCTATCTATGCTTTGTTTTTTTTATTGAATAATATATGCTTGTGTTATCATACATCCAAGTTACTCTGATCAACCATTATCTAACGTTTATATTGAACCATTCTCTGCTGTCTAACTGAACCATTTCTTGACCACATCCTGTTATCTAAACCAAATCAATTCTCCATTTTAAAAGCTGAACCACTCCCTCTTGTTTATATTGACACACTTCCTGTTATATATAGTGAACCGCTTTGTTTTTATTTATTAAATATTTGAAAAAATGCTTGTGTTATTATTCATACTAGTTAATGTGATGAACCCCTTTATGTTATTTGTGTTGAACCACTTTCTAATATATACACTGAACCCCTTTCGTTTAAATGTGTTCAACAAGATACAAATTGCATTGCAAGTCCAGTTGCCATATTACCAACAGGGGTTGGTTCGCCATCTGAGAAAAATGTTGTTTTGGAAATATCACCTAGGAATTCAAAATATTGGATACCAATATGTGATGATCAGTTGAAACCTACTGTTGGGAGCATTTTTGATACACTTGATGAAGGTTCAAAGGCGTATGCGATGTATGCTTCAATTTGTGGTTTTGACACTCGATACAGCACACAGTCAAGAGCAGGGGGTGTTGTCAGGTTAAAGTATATTGTATGCAACAGAGAGGGAGTGAAAAATGGAAGAAATTCAACCGGAAAAAAGAACACACTGTCAAACAGGTGTGGTTGTAAGGCTAAAATTATTTTCACAAGGACAACAGATGGCAAATATACGGTAAGGGGATTTGAAGAACGCCACACACATGAACTTAGAGATAAGTTTACGGGAAAATTTGCACAATCTAACTTCAAGTTGGAGATGATTCATAGGAAGTTTGTGTTAGATTGTGCTCAAACGAAAATTGGTGCTGTTAAAGCTCACAAGTTGTATGAAACAATGATGGGAGGGTATTCAAAGGCTGCTACAACTGTTGTTCAGTTCAAAAACTTCAAACGAGATTTGATGGCTTACATGAAAGATTCTGATGCTCAGATGTTGATAAACCGTTTAACAACAAAGAAGGAGATATGCAGTGCATTCTACTTCAACTATGCTGTCGATGAAGAAGACAAATTGAAAATGATATTTTGGGCAGATCCAGTATCAAGGAAAAATTACTCTATATATGGAGATGTTGTCATATTTGATTCTACATACAGGACAAATAGGTACGTGTTTCCATCAATTAACTATCGAACCACTATGCTAAATTTACTGAATCACTTTCTCTATATGTTGATGGACCACCATCTATTGTAAAAATCAATCACTCCCTTTATTTTAATGAATAATAAACAGTTCTATATAATGAACCACTATCAATATATATTAATGAACCCCTCTGTGTTGTATTGATAAACAAATCTCTCTTATATTATTGAACCAGTTTCTTTTAATAATAAAACATAAACTTCTATATATGATGCAACACTTTTTGATAGACATGCTAAGCACTATTCATTTATACACATTGAATAAACATTAAATGTTATACAATTATGTTGAACCACCCTTTGTTTTATTTTATGAACGATTATTTTTTTGAATGTTTCAGATATAATATGGTGTAGACAACCACAACAAATGCATTACATTTGCAGCTGGTTTAATAGTGAATGAAGATATCTCATCATACTCATGGATGTTTCAAAATTTTAAAGAGGCAATGGGTGTTGAACCAAGGCTTTTGGTGACTGACCAAGACCCATCTATGAAGGCTGTAGCTAGATCAATATTTCCTACCACAGAGCACAGATATTGCATGTGGCATATAATGTGTAAGATACCAGAAAGAGTTGGCCCCAATTTAAGCAAATGTACAGCTTTTAGAAGAAAGTTAGATGCTACAGTGTGGAATGATGAAATTGAACCAGAAGAGTTTGAAGAGATGTGGAAATCTGTTATTGAAGAATACCAATTAACGGGAAATGATTGGTTAAAAAATATCTTTAGCATCAGAGAGTCGTGGATTCCAGCGTATAGCAAACATATACCGCTAAGTCGAGTGGGCAGAACTACATCAGTTGCAGAATCTCAGAATAAGTTCTTTAAGATGTATACAGATAAATTCTTCAGCTTGGTTGAGTTACTGATGCATTACGATACTGCTATTGATAGTCAAAGACACAACCAAATTCTGTTGAATATTACTGATCAGACAAAATCCCCAGACATTGTGACTGATTCAGCTATAGAGAAATATTGTGCATCAATATTTACATTGTATGCGTTCCGAAAGATTCAGTTGGAGTTGAAGGGAAGATGTCGTGTTATCAATGTTACAGAAACAGAGGAGAAACATTTGTTTACTATAAGAGATGTTTCTGGTATAAAATGCTTTGAAGTTGAATACCATACTACTACACAGTTCACAAAATGTAATTGTGTTCTGTTTATGAGAGAAGGTTTACCTTGTCGCCATGTTTTACTGAGATGGACAAAAGAAGCAGCGTTATCTCCAGTATTCAAAATTGATGATGTAGTTTTTCAGCAATGTGCACAGATTGATTCATGTAAATCATTGAGAAGTGAAATTCTTACAAAGGTCCATAATTGCCTGTCGTTAATTGATCAAGATGAAGAAAATTTGAAGAAGTTTAGTGATTGGATGGATGTATATATTGATTCAGTGAAAGAGGTGCTTACTAAGGTTGACCAGCCAATTGATAAACAGAAACTAATGGAAGATTTTGTTGGTGTGAAATTTCCAGATCAGGTTGTAGTAAAGGACCCAGTAAAGGCAAGCAATAAAGGAAGTGGGAAGAGATTAAAAGGGGGAAAAGAAAAGGCAACAAAAAGAATGTGTAAAGAATGCAACAAACTAGCATTCCATGACAGCAGAAACTGTAGGAAGATTCAAGCAGAGAAGCAGAAGATAGAAGAAATGAAAAAAGTTGCTGGTAATATTTCATAAAAAATTTACAGTTAAGTTTTCATTCCTGTTGTTAGTAATTTGTTATTTTCAATTTCTGCGATGAACATTTATTTTTAATTTGATGAACCACATACTATGATATCGCTGAACATCATATAGAATGATATTCCTGAACCATTTGTTATTTTCAATTTCTGCGATGAACATTTATTTTTAATTTGATGAACCACATACTATGATATCGCTGAACATCATATAGAATGATATTCCTGAACCATTTGTTTTATTATTGAACAACACCTTCATGCAGTGTCTGAACCTATGTTTTCTAATGCTTGAACCAAATCAACTGTATGGTGTGAACCACACAAAATGAAATCCGCTCTAAACACAATTGGATATCACTGAATCACATATTAGTTTACATCTGAACCATATTCTAACATATCGCTGAACAACATTCAGAAAATCTAATAGAGTAAATATAATGTATAAAAATATTACTTTTATTAATTTATATAAAATAAAACATTACATTATATATTAAACTTAGAAATTAAAAAAAAAGTAAAATCTACTGTAAATATTACATTAAACTAAATATTATATTAAATCTAAAAATGTAAATAATTATTAATTTTTGTTTGCCTAGCTTCCTCTGTACGGACCACTTCTTTCTTAAAGTCCATATGAATTACTTTCAATTCTTCAATCCATACATCAATTCTTCCTTTTTCGTTGGTCAACTGCAAAACACAATTAAAATATATATATATATATATATATATATATATATAAACCATATTTTAAATAAACTAAATAACAGTTTTTTAATTTTACCATAATGACTTCGTTTGTGTTGCCATTACGAACAGCAACTCCTCGCCTCCTTTCAACATCTCCTTTCTCCCTTAGAGTCATGCCAAAATGCATTTCATGGACAGCAGCAGCAGTAGACAACCTCTCCCTTGTTTCAGTAATATTTGTTTCTGCATCTAAATCTAAATAAAACATGTGGTATCCAGGATAGAGAAAGTCATCTAGAATATCCATGTGTTCGTATATGACTTTAACCCAACTGACCAATACACATTTGTATTCAGGGGCTGCATTTGGAAAAACAGAATTTTGAGTAGAAGTGGTGCTTGAATCACTGCTCTCCATTCCAAAAAAATGACTTTTGACTAAATGTTGTATAGAAGCGAGTATACTTCAAAAATGAAAAAATCAAGAGTTTATATAGAAAATTAGGGGCGGTTTTATAGCAGTTACAAACCAGTTTAATAACCGATTTGAAAAAAAACAGTTGAATGCCCATAGACAGTTGTAAAGCAGTTGTGAAAAACTTCTAATTCGTAACTGCAAATTACTTAAAAAATTGTAAACAAGTTTTAGTTCCTGAACATCGTAAAGTATTTACTCTGACCACCTAATCTAATATAGATTCAACAAACTCTTTTTTACCGTTCAAACAAATTGCTGAACCATTCTCCATTATATCTCTGAACCACAATATGAAATAACTCGGAACAAAACTCAATAATTCACAAATATATATCCAGATAGACATACTGTTGTTAGATATATATTTATCGTTCAAACAGAAATGCTGAACCCATCCTCAATTATATCTCTGAACCACGTACTAAAATAACTCTGAACCAAACCCAATAATTCACAAATATATAACCAGATACACATACTGTTGTTAGATGTATATTTATCGTTCAAACAAAAATGCTGAACCTATTCTCAATTATATCTTTGAACCATTTATTAGAATAACTCTGAACCAAACTCAATAATTCACAGTTATAAGCCCAGAAACAGATACTGTTAGATATATATTAACCCAGAAATGTATTTAACATTGTTTGTTAGCTAATATAATGCATTTGTGATAGACACAATACAAACCAAATGCCCCCAAAATAGAGTACCATTGTTTGAATCCATCGACACATCAGACAGCGAAAATACATTACCCAAAATACAGTGTTTGAACCATTGCTTTTGACACATTATACTTTTGGTAACTGTGGATTGAATTCCCTAATTTTTGCCAAGATATCATCCTTTATCTCATTGATTGAAGACTTGACAATTGCTTCCATGTATAGCTCACGAAGATTCACCAAAGTCTTGGTGTAATTCTTTGAAAATCCACTATGCCAATCTGATCCATTGATTCCCATGTATGTCTCCATGTGACGCTTACAGAAGACACCACAATCAACAAAGTTGTTGGTAGTTGCCCATTTAAGTTCCATCAGTACTGGTTTTGCTTTGCGAATAAGATCAGCATTGGACTTCAAATTCTTCGAATCTAAGTACTTACTTAGAAAATTAACCTACATTTAACAAAAAAAAAGTCAAAAACATATAGTTATGCAATATTTTAAGTATTGAAATGAGATAGAATTATAGATGATTAAAAGAACTTACAGCAACTCTGGGTATATTAGCATATTTACTCGAAAAGGACACTGTGAGCTTAATGTTATCGATGATGAAAACCTCCTTTGCCTTGAAATTGAATGTTATAAGATAAAAGTGCTCCGAAGCAAGAATAGGAAGCATTATCTGTTTACAATAAAGAATAGTATTTAAAATATAATTGACTTGAAAAAAAATATAACCATTTAAAATATAATAGTCATTATTAAAAATAAACATACCAACTCAACCTCAGCCAAATTCGTTGGGCAAACATCTCTAAGGAACTCATCAAATCTATCGCGAAATACATTAAATCGATCATCAGGTTCAACAGCAGTGGTCGAAACAACTGTCTCAGTCTGTAATTAAATAAATGACACTTAATTAAGATGTAAAACTGCATTAGTTAAAAATTTGCTACAAAATCAATAAACTTATAAGACAAAAGTTAAACTTACACTGAGAGTACAAGGGCAAAAATATCTCCTAATAGATCCATAGGCCCTACGTGATTCTTCAAAATTTAGTATTTTAGCCTACGCATCAATGATTTGAGCATCAACGTACTGCTCATATTGTAGTGTTTGCATTAAAGCTCGAGGGACAGTCACCCCTTTGTGTTGGAAAAAAACTTCCCTGTAATAAACATAAAATATTTATTAAAATTAATAAATTACAATTAAAACGAAATGAAATTAACATCTGAACCACACCCCCCTGGCCCACGCTGTAAATCTCTGAACCACTCTCAAACCACTTGCATCATAAAACCAAAATTAAAGCCTAAATACCACAAAACAAATGAACCCCTGAAACACACGGGGTAAATTCCCTGAACCACTCTCAGATTATAAAGCTGAACCCATAACAGAATAAAAAATATTAGTGCAACTTACATCAAATCATCTCCAAAATCTCCAACATATTTATACAACTTAATGGCAGAACCAGTCCTCCTCTTTTTAGGGTTGACAAATCTTTCATAAAAGGGACTTCTCATTTCTTTTGTTGGTAATACATCCCTTGTTGGCTGAACCCTTTTATCAACAATTTCTTTTTCCTTCTTGTCACCCTGAGCCGGACAATATTAACATCAGTAAATGATATAATATAGCAAAATTTATATATAAATCATACAAGTATGCCTAATTACAATCAAACCTTATTTCCGCCCAAATATCTAATATTCACATACTCTATAGGAGTGAATTATTAGTGAGTTATTGGGGTGGTATCCACATAGTGCCATACTTTAGTTTCATGCCAATCAATTTCTTCTTTGTTCTTCTTTCATCATTAACATGTTCCATGTCAAAAATCTGGCGTTTTCTACGAGCCTTTGGCACTGGAATCTTTATAATTGTTTTTTTCTTTGTTTCAACAATATCAGCAGGCGGATCCTATTAGGCAAAAAAAGTATTATTTCCCAAATAAATTGTTTATAACAAATAATATAAATAGAAAAATATGATAAATTACTTTTGAAGGTTCAGCTCTTAATGGTGAGGGGTATTGCTGTACCACTGGTGCCAGATGTTCTTCAAAAACCTGCTAAATTTAAAAAAGGGTATTAAATATTAAATATAAAACAATAACCGCTTAAATCTATATAAAATAAAATCATAAACATAAATAAATTAAAGAATTACTTGTTTATATGATGTTTGAACAGAATCAAGAATAGCTATATCCTGGAAAGGATTTGGAATAACAGGGTTCTCAATTACTGGAAGTTGCTCCTCTAAAACTGTCAGAACAGTGGGGGGGTTTGGAATAATAGGGTTATCAAAAACTGGAAGTTCCTTCTCTAAAACTGGGTGAGAAACAGGAGGAATTGGAATAACAAGGTTCTCAACAACAGGCATTGGCTCCTCTAAACCTTGCTGAATAACGGGAGGAATTTCTTTTAAGGGGACCTTTGGATAAGATTTCTCAACCGTCTCAAATACTTCTGCAAATGTTGGTACTTTTTCAGGTGGAGTCAGCCCAAGACTCCATGATGGTTGCTCAAGCAGTATTCTCTCCATCTCTTGTTTTTTTGCAATAGCAATATCAACAATCTGCATTAGTCTATCTAACTCAGGATTGTTTGCAAATTCATCTGGCGTTGTCCTGACTTCAGGAGAGGTAGAACCAACAATTCGTTTTGCAGCATGGTTCATATAATCGAGTTCAGGATCCTCGTGTTTCTCCGAAACAGATTCAATTGTCAGCTCCACTACATTTGATATGGATTTCGCCAACATGCACATTGCAGCAACGTACCTCTCTTTTAGACTCTGAAGAAAAAGTAAAAAAGTTTTAATATACTGGCTTGTTTCATATATACAAAAAAAAAATACTATTAAAATATTAAAAACACTTACTTTTTTACCAGCTCCTTCAAACAGCGTAGCATGCTGCTTTATTACATCTTCAGAAACCTAATTAACACACACTGTTATATATGATAACAAAAATATTGTGCTTGAAAACAATCAATAATAACATCCATGAAATCCATATAACTTATAAATCTCAAACAAACTCACTCAAACCACTGAATCAAACTGAATCTCAAATGGCATGTGCTGAACCATTATCTGTTAAGTATGATGAACCAACTAATAAGATTTGATGAAAGAATACATTTTGTATTTAACCCTTGACTAATTTAGGTATAAAACTGAACCAGACACACAATAAATACCTGAACAACATAGTATGATTTCATATATACAAATCCTTACTTTTTTAATAGAACCTTCAAGCAACATAGCCTGATTCTTTGCTGCATCTTCTTTCCCAAATCCTTCAACTTCAGAAACCTATGTAACACACACTGTGTTATATGATAACATAGATATTTTGTTCGAAAAGGCAACCATTACTAACATACATGAAATCCATAAAACGTATAAATCTCAAAAAAAAAAATCACTGAAACCAATGAACCACACTCGATCTCAGATTACATGTCATGAACCATTGTATAACCAGTATGATGAACCAAATACTGAGATATTTGATGAACCACTCCATTTTATTGTTACCTCTTGAATATCATAAATGTATATAACTGAACCAGACACAGAGTGAATGGATGAACAAGATGGTATATTATCGTATATGCAAAAAAAAATACTATTAAAATATTAAAAACACTTACTTTTCTAACAGAACCTTCAAACAGCGTAGCATGATTCTTTGCTGCGTCATCTTTTCCATGTTTTCCAACTTCAGAAACCTATGTAACACACACGTGTTATGTATGATACCAAAAATATTGTGTTCGAAAAATATGTATAATAACATCTCTGAAGTCCATACAACTTATAAATCTCAAACAAACTCAATCAACCCAAGGAACAACTGAATTGCAATCAATCTCGAATAACATTTCTCTGAACCACATTTTATAATATACAAGGACTACTAACTGAACCACATTCTATTAGTTGAATGTGTTAAAGCATTATCTGGTCAATATGATGAATCAATTACTAATATATTTGATGAACCATTTCATTGTATAGTTGACCCTTTAATAACTTATAGGTATATATACTGAACCAGACACAGAATAACTACATGAACACCACTGTATTTTAAAAACATTAACATGATAATCTACACAACCAAAATAGACTTACTACTTCTGTAGGAACATCAAAAACCTTGGCATGTTCCTCTGTTGCATGCTCTCTATTGTGTTCTTCTTCACAAACCTATAAAAGAGATTGTAAGTTATATCATTTACATAGAGTAACATATATTAGTGAACAACATAATTATACTATACAATAACAATGACTAAATAATATTACTTAATCAGACACAAACAACTCAGTGAAATATGCTTACTTTTTTGGGCTCATATTCAATTAACCCAAATATCTCTTGTTCACTAATATTGTCCCTAGCAGATAAAGAGACATGTTCTTCAACTGGCTCGATACTTAGACGTGGCAATACACGACCAGAACCAAACCCACTGCCTTTCATCTCTTCCCCTTCCCTTGCCTTAATTAACTGGGGTGTCCAATTGGCAAGAATGGGTATTGATCTCGGTTTCTCTTGCCTTTGAAGGAGAACCCGATCAAGATAAAATAGCTGTTATATCAGAAAAATACAACCAAATATAAGAATATATAAAGAAAATGCAAAAATAATAAAATAAATTGCTACTTATTTATCTCACTTACCACCAAAAATGGGAGTGAGCCTGTGAAACTAGAATTCTTGTTACAAGACCATGTTTTTTTAGTTTCTACAAGCCGGTCAAGCAGAAACCCACACCAATTAAACTGCTTAATGCTTTCTAAGTTTTCAGTTACATTAAAGTAACTAAAGTTTACTGTTCCAGTAGAGTTACATTCAATCAACCCTGAAATCAAGAGTATTATAAAACAAGTTTTAAAAAATTGCCCTCCATCTTTGTCAGCAACCATTCCCTTCACCACATCAGCAACATGGATCCTATTTTTTTTGAAGGCAACTGAATTCTTCCACAGAGATAGAGATGCATCAGTCCTTGTATTGAATGACGCATCAATAGGCACTTGAATTGACCCCATCGGAAATCCAAGAGTAATTGCAACGTCAACATCTTTGATATAAATTGCATCTCCATTAGCTGTAATCAATGCAACCCAGTCTGCGTCAAAGTTTTCCACTAGCCAACGTGACAGGAACAATGGCATATGCTTCATTTGTAGCTGCAAAATACTACCAAATCCCAGCTCTTTGATGCTTTTTCTCTGGGCATCATTGAGTTGTTTGAATGAGTCAACCAGAGAATATGGATGTGTCCTGGATTCTATACGAAAATATGTCACTGGTCCTTTTGGAGTAACCACAACTTTGGATTTGATTTTTGTTTCGTATTCTTCTTTTATGACATGATCCTCGTCACTGTCGGGCTCTGGTTGTTTGTCAACCTTCCTCTTCTTTTTAACCTGAGTCTTCACCACCTGACTTTTCTCAGGTTTCCGTTTGAATTTCTCCAAAACAACAGCCAATGGGACGTCATCTAAAAAACAAATTAAAAGGGAAATATATCAATAATATGTTAAACAATACTGAACCAAACTATAAGTTACTCCTATTTAAAAAACAAAATAGTTACTCCTATACATTTCACTTATTTAAAACATGTGAAAAACTTAAGACAAATTTAAATGTTGAACAAGTTACTAAAAAACTGATGAACCCCATACTAATTAGTTTAATGAACAGGTCACTATTACATCAAACCCCACATGCATGATAACAAATTGAACAAATGTCACTCTTGAAACACTATTATAAACGAACTAACAAATAAAACAAATATTTAAACAACTATAACCCCTATAACCAACTAAAGTAAAATATAAACACTAGCTATATGAGATTTCCATTATTTATCAACGGCGACAAACTCAGGAAAGAGACAAAAATCGTTCCCCACTTCGTTCATGACAAAACGTTGACATACTTTGACTTTTCAAATACTACTAAAACAGAAATCCCAACCAACCCTAAATGTTAATGAACTATAATCAATTAAAGTAAAGTATAAATAATAGCGATTGAGGGTTTTCGATTGTTTATCAACAAAAACGACTGAAGAAACGAAGAAAATCATGGATGACAAACCGTTTAACTAATTTGACTCTTGAAATACTAATAAACCATAATCAGAAACAAAAATAAATGTTAATAAACTAGAACAAAATAAAGTAAAGTATAGTCACCGTCGTGCGCGCGGGTTTGCATTTTTTTATCAAAAGCGACAACTGAGCAAAGAGGCAAACACACACAACAAAAAGGATAAAATCGTTAATAAACGAAGGAATACTGATTAAACATATGAAAATGAAAAACAACGAACTCTGATTCAAGCTTACATTACCACGAAAATGGCGAGATCCAGAAGGTAATTCGAAATGACAGAGAGAATGACCAGTTTAAGGAGAGAGAGGGATTCCAGTTTTCAAGGCGATGAAAAGAGAGCAAACCCTTCACCACGCAAAGGTGCAAATTTGTCTGACATGTAACAACAAATACAGCAAGCAAAATGACAAAACTGCCCCTACAAACTGCTATTGGGCTTTCTTTCTTTTTTTATTATCTATTGGACTATTAAAAAGGTATTGGGCTTTATACTCTGTCCAATTATTTCTAGAAAACTGACACGTTTTATTCCATTAACCACACGTTATATAATTTTAATTTAATTTGAGGAAATTTTAATTACTATCTAAGATGAATACTGAACAACATACACTACATATGCTGAATCAAATATAGTTAGTAATACTGAACCAATTAAAAATACACTATTAAGGCCACATATTTTTTTCATTGAATCAAACTCAATCATAGATACTGAACCCGTGAACCAATTCTTAATAAACTACTGAATCAGGTATTAGATAAAATACTAAACCAATTAAAAACAGCCTACCTAACAGCAAATATTTTGTTCTGTGAACCAAATACAAAAATAGATGCTGAACCAAATCTTTATAAAATTTGAATTCAATTTAAGGAAATTTTAATTATTATCTAAAAGGAATACTGAACAATAGAGTATACATATGCTGAATCAAATAATAGGTAATAATACTGAACCATTTAACAATATAAAAGGCCACATATTTTTTCATTGAATCAAATCCAATCATAGATACTGAAAACCGTTAACCAATTCTTGATAGACTACTGAATCAAGTAATAAAAACTTGACTGCCTGTTATCATATATATCAAAACACAAAAACTTATCTTTGTCATTGTTACACAAAATTAACTGTCCCAAACGCCAAAATACATCCAGATAACCAACTAATAAAAGTTTCAACAAAAATCTTCAAATCCTAGGCTGGTAATCGGTAATTCTCGCAATAACGAGCTGCCTTTCTTCATTCATAGAAGAAAATACAATCGCATGCATATACAACCTCCGGAGATCAGACACCACATTACACAAGTTCTTGGATAGGCCACAATTCCAATCATTTATACCCAAGTAGGTCTCCAAATGACGCATGCAAAAGACGCCACAATCGATGTAATTATCAGTAGTCGCCCACGGTAAATCCAGACGGAATGGTTTGCAGTTGCGAATAAGGTCCGCCTTGCTGGAGAGCATCATCTTATCTAGGTAGTTACTCATCAATTTAACCTTAATAATTAACATAAAAACAAAAACAATTAGTGGATGTTGGTACAAAAAGAATAAATGAACCACATACATGTGAAAATGAATGTATATACTTACAGCTACTTCTGGAATGTCAGAGTATCTCAAGGCAAAGCCAACTCCCAGCTTCATGTTGTCAATAATAACAACTTCCTTGAACTTAAAGTTATAGCATATGATATAATAATGCTCAGATGCAAGGATTGGCAACATGATCTGCGTAAGAATATATTTAATTTAAATTACTTAATTCAAATTTAATTTTAGAAGAAATATACAAATTAACAACAATAATTTTTAATTTAAATTCTTTATATAAACTTACTAATTCAAAGCCAGCCAAATTTAAAACAGATGACTCTCTAATAAGCTGATCAAATTTAGTATGAAACATGTAGAATCGCCTTTCAAAGCTTACATCAGGATTAGCCACAACTGAACCTAACTGAATAATATTAGCAAAGTTGTGTTATACAATGAACAAAAACAAAAATTAAATACTTAATCACATGCATTAAAATTTAAAACTTACACTGAGATCACAAGTGCCAACATATCTCTTATAGCCATAAAATGTCTCTTGGTAGTTAAGAACTCTCACAAAATTATCAATCAATTGGGCATCAACATATTCATTAGAAAGTAAGGATTGAAACACCACACGTGGCACAATGCGATCTTTGTACTTAAATAGAACTTCCCTGTTACAAAACCAGAAGTATAACAAATTTACTAACAGATTAAAATTAAACAAACTATATTTCTTTCATGCACAACATTTACTATGTAAATCAATAAATTTAATATATATAAGAGAAACTTACATCATATCATATTCAGGTTCAGCGACATAACTGATAAGCTTGCAAAGAAGTGGTGAACTTAGAAGACAGGGATTGACAACTTGGCTTCTCAAAGGGAGGTTTGATTCTTCTTGTCCATTCACTTCACCCAACTGTTGATTCTCCCTGGATTTCCTCTGTTTTTCCTTTTCATTCTTTATTTGCCTCTTCAACTGTCCCATTGTTGTTTTATCTACAAACAAAATTATTTAATATCTAAATTACATAACTAAAATAAAGCAATAAAGCCCACATAGTTAAATAATCTGAACCACTCATAATAAGAATCTAAAAATAAACCAATAAATACTGACATGCATATATAAACTAATGGAATGAACCCCACAGAGCTAGATCATCTGAACAACATTCAAAAATAGATACCTGAATCAAACTAAAATAAAGCACTAAATCATCCAACCTCCAGTTAAAGGAATGAAGGGATGAACCCCACAGAGCTAGGTGACTGAACCACGTTCAAGAATAGGTAAATGTCCCAAAGTAAAATAAAACAATAAATCATCCTAACCCAAGCTAAAGAAATTGTAGGAATTATCCCAACATAGCTAGATCATCTGAACGCATGCAAATATATGTACCGAACCAAACAAAAACAATCATCAAAACTCATATATAGTAAAATACTCTGAACGAAACTCAAAATAACAATCAAAATAAAATATTAAATCATTTTAACATCAGTATGTTAAAATACTATTTAAAAAATGCGTTAAACGACAATAAACCAGTAAATACCGTTGAAGATGATCTAAAAAACACTAATTTTGAAAAAACATACTACTTATAGGAGAAAGAAAAAAAAAAGGAGCATGCAACAAGACACAACGACATACCGTTGAAGATGATGTTTTCCATTGTAAGCGATAACAACCAGCAACTTCGAAACTCCGAATATGGAGGTTACGTGGAACCAAAATACAACGCTGATGACGATTTTGAGTTCAGATACAATAAAACAAACAGACTTTTAGATTGAATCTAAAAACAAAACTCGATTCAAACTTTGAGTTTGAAATCGGGGGACGAAAAGAGAGAGGAGAGAGGAGAGAGGAACCGATTACCTTCGGGCGGCGATAATGCTTTTCTGGACGAAATCCCCTAGGGCAAAAGATAATATCAATAACAGTAGAAGTTGAAAAGACAAAATCGGAATTCAAAAAGACAAAAATACCCCCCGATTTTTACACGCGCCTCACGCGTCTGTGATTTCCGCGCCCCCCGAAATATTATTATTTTAATCCAAATCATCCAATTACACCCCTTCTTTCCTTCTCACCGGTATAAAATATTCTCACTTGAACCCTACCCTATATACATATATGTATATATATGTACATATATGTACATACAGATATATACATATATGTATATATATACATATATGTACATACAGATATATACATATATGTACATATAGATATATATATCTATATGTATGTATATATATATACATATATATGTATGTATATATATATACGTATGTATGTATATATACATACATATATTATATATACGTATGTATATATATACATACATATATACGTATGTATATATACATACATATATACATATATATATATACATAGGTAAAGATTCAAATGAAAATGGGGCTTAAGATGAAAATCACTCTTAAAGTGAAAATAGTCTAATTTGGATGTAAATGGGTCTAATTTAAAGGTAAATGGGCCTAATTAAATGAGTAATGAATAAATGGGCCTAATTTTGGTGTAAATGGGCCTAATTTTATGAGTAAATGGGAAAATGGTTAAATGACCCTAATTATGTGATAAATTTCACACGCCTCCCCAAAACTTTCCATTCATACGAATATTGCCCTTATTTCAATTATGAAAATTACAGATTTTAGCCCGTAATTTTTATTTGAAATAATATTGTTAGGTGCAACTATAATATTAAAAAAATACAACAAGAATGTTACATCACAGTTTTTGTCTTTATTTTAAAAAGGGAAAAAGATGAGATTACAAAATATAAAGTGAACAAATAATACAATAAATGTTATTATTAATAAATGTGCATTTTCATAATGTGTCATACCAAAAATTTTCTTTATGGACCGCTATTTTATGACAGTTTTGTACTTTAATGCAACATGTGCCATTAAAAGCCTATTAGCTCAAAAAATGGTATAGTGATGTGCCCATGCACAAAGGTTCGAGTTCAAAATCCCGCATAAGCTATTTATGGTTGCTTTTTTTGTGTTCCCGTTCATGAATAAGATTATAAAGTGCAATAATAAAATGATAATGTGCACAAATAAGATGATATAATGCATATATAACATTATATTGTGCAAATATAACTTTAAGTTGTGCAAATATAACACTATGTTTTGCAAATGTAACATTATGTTGTGCATATCTAATAATATAATGTTACGTTGTGCGAATATAACATTATGTTGTGCGAATATAACATTATATTG